>CM039474.1:20956793-21071305 GCA_022433065.1 Begonia loranthoides | reverse complement strand
TGGGGAGAACCTTTACATCAAAACAAAATTCCAACAATCCTTTAATATATGCAATTCATTATACTACTTGCTGGAAATAAAAAGATCAAACTCAAATAAACCAATTGAAGAATTAAAAAAATAAATAAACCAATGAAACCCAAAAGGAAGTATGCAAATAAAAGAATCAAAATTCATCAAGAGAGTAATATTTTAACCTATAATTATATCCCGTGCCATAATTATATATGAGAGGTTAGATTTCAATGTGTTTGTTGACTTTGGATTAAAGGAAATGTTCAAGTTCATTGGCCAATATGGATTGTACATGACGGGGGGCATTATTTTGAGAGGATGATGCAATTATTTTACGCAAATTTGGATCTTGATAGCAACTGCCCTAGTGAGTTGAGGACTTTTATATATGGGAAATAGATTAGGTTAACTCTTAAGGAATTAAATGAGCTGTTTGGATGCTTCATGGAGGAGCCGACAGAGGAGTTTTTCCACGTATCCAAAGACCTAAACTTTGTTAAACAAGGAGAAGGTACTGCATTGTTGAAGCAATTGACTCGTAATCTTGAAGTCATTAAATCTTTCTCTAGGCCCAAATCCAAGGACCTAAATGCTAAAGCCAGAGTCATCTATCACATGATCACCCGTATAGTTTTGCCCTGTGATGGAAATAGAGACCATGGCAGCTGCATGGATCTCTATGTGATGGAGAAGCTCTACAATGGAAAGAGATTCAACGTTACCTATGTCATTATTAATCAAATGAAGGCAATCCTGAAGAGTCCAAGGAAGAATTTCCCCTATAATTGGCTCATTCAGAAGATCATTGACAACAGTGGGTTGGCTATCCCCAATAAGGAGAGACAAGCCAATGAAAAGACACTTGATGTTTACAATCAAGTAACATTGGCTTGAATGAGGCTGCACAAAATAGGAGGGGAGTGAGTATTCAAAGGAGCGGACACTCCCTTCACTCAACCTACACATCCTCCTTCCACGTTGGCTGCACCTCCTCTATCAAAGTCAGTTGCATAACCTCATCAACCTTAGCAGCCCCTCCTCCTTCGATGTCCACTGCACTAATTTTGTGGACGTAGGTTGCAAAACATTCAGATCACGTGGAGGTGGAGAACAATTTTGTTCATCCCCCTCCTCAATCCTTGCCATACGTACTAATCAGTGAGAAGAGGTGGCAGTGGCTTGTCATGAAGTTGGATAGATAGGAGAGGTAACTTGATGAGATTCAAGCCACTATACTTCAGATGTAAGAAGTACTGACGAGTATTGCAACAGCTCCTTCAAAACCCAGCCAGCTCCTCCATCACCTTCTTCTGTATCTTCTGATGGTGATCCAGATGGATAAAAGTATGTCTTATAGCTTACATGCACTTTTCATATATGCATCAGTACTGTAGAGTAACAATGTGTTACACTCATGCATGTCTCTTATCATTAGGCAACTGTCCCCTCCTCCAACCCTTGCCAAAGTTTAGAAGATATTGGCAACGTGTCCTCCTTTGACTAAAGCATTTCCAAGGCCTGCTTCACTGCTAAAAATGAAGTGGTATGTCTTCAATTTAGTTTTGTACAATGAGTTGAATTTACAGTTAAACTGATTTTTCATTGTAACCTGTGAAGTTAATGGACGAGTTCATGAGAATAGCACAGACAAATACCAATAATAACATATAGACGTGTGGTATACTTTGCTGCTCAAGGGTAAGAAACAATATGATTTCAAAGTTATTCTCAGTTTTGATTGTATGGTGAAGACATTGTGTGGCATGTTGTCATTTATCAGAGTAATGATGCTTGTTCAATAACAACCCGCCTCATTCCAAAGCAAATGGGAAGGTCAGATTAGGTAAGAATGTTTAACCAATGTTTAAGATGCTGTTATTGAAAATAAATAAATAAATATCTAGCGTTTTTAACATGCAGTGCATGACATTGAATGAAGAGGAGATATTTGAGGTTCAAATGAAAGAAGAACTGCTGACTTTTGGTTTGATCCATGTAAGGCACTGGTATTCATTTATGCAATATTTTTTCCTCGTATAATATATGGATTTTACTTCAGACACACTTGAAGTAAGCATGTTTCATGTCATCGGTTGACATGCACACATAGTATGCGTACCAGCTGATGTTACCAGAGTCAATTGTAATTGTCATAGCACCTACAAATAAAAACAGGTATATTTCAAGTATACCTTCCAATTGCAGCCCACATGGCATATTTCAATTGCAGCCCACATGGCATATTTCAAGTATCACTGTAATACCTGGATAAATCCCTATATGTACAATGTAAAGAATTTTTGTAGAATATATGTTGATAAAACGAAATGCGTTCCGCAATAGTGTATGGTACGTTAATGTGACAAATATGGATTAATTAAGGTATAAAAATTAATTTAAAAAGAAATATTAAATTAATTACAATATAAAAACAATTGATGGGAGAAAGGAAAATAGTAGATTAGGAGGCATGCTGGCCATGTGGGAAAGGTCGAACATGCTCGACCTTGGATGTGAAAAATGTGATTTTCATGTGGTAGAGGTCGAGCATATGAAATGAAAAATTATTTTTCATGTGGGTGTTGTAGATCATATGATCGATCGGTCCCACATGATTTTCCAAAAATGGAGATTTTTAGTTGTTGCCTGGTTTGTGTTGTGGCGTGAATCCTAAGCGGCTGTGTTTATGTGATCCCTCCACGTTGGCTTCTTTTACACATGCCTCCTTTACAGATGAGTTAGGTGAGATTATGTTGGAATTGAGGGAAGCTTCTAAGGGACACTTTTCTCTGAAGGAAGAAAAGAGAGAGACAGAGAAGAGAAATAGAGAGAAAGGGCAGAGTGTTCTCTAGAGGGAAGAGCCGAGTGTTGTGGGAGAAAAGGTGAAATGGGGAGAAGTTGAGAGAGAGCTAGCATAAGAAAGAGAGAAGAGAGAGAGAGAGAGAGAGAGAGAGAGTTACTGCAAGAGAAAGGAAGAGGAACAGGGGAAAAACAGAAGAAGGAGAAAGAGAAGGTGGAGCTTAGGTTTTCTTCTCTGCTCTTCTTGGGTGTGCTTCAAATGAGATAATTTCCTTCATTTTTGATTTATGAATTTTATGTGAAAATTGTAGAAAATAAAAGAGTGCACTATTGTTTGGTTGTAGTTCTGTTAGTTGGACATTACTGCTAGTAGCCATTGTTGAAGAATTGGTTCTGTTAAATGCGTTGTTGAATATACCAATGACTTTCTCTGTTTAGTTAAGTTTAGTGATGCTTTCTGGATTTATGGATTTTAAGATAAAGCTATGTTAAAGGCAAATGAAGAATTATATGGTTAAAACTCTATGTTTCTTGTTGCTCGATAAATGGTTTGTGCTCTGTTGTGTAGATAATGATCCCTGTTGTTCACAATTCTCTGATTTTGTGAGGTATGAACACTTTAATATATTAGTCTATTGGTAATGTAAGATTGAGGGACGAGTTTTTTATTGTATGTGGCCACTATTGTTTACTGCTTTGCCAATTATGAAGATTATTGATGGGTTATAGATTCTATTACTGGAGATAATGGTGTCAAAGTCATTAAAGATAATGAACTATGAAAATGAGGTTAATAATATTTTTTTATTAATGATTAAATGTTATTGTCTTGAAGGTATTAAGAAGAAGGAAGGAGTTAAGTGTTAAAACGCATTACGGACGCCATGTAAGTTGATATCGTATGTGTTTTGATCTTTGGGGCCTGCATCACAAGAGTTAGGAATTATTTGCTTACTGTTTACTGTTTTATTAGAATATTAAGATATTAATCATATTTCGAGAATGTATTGATGCTTGCTGTGTGTTTATTAGAATTAAGTTATTTTAATGATGTGCTTTTTAGACTTTAAAGGAATTGATACAGATCATGCTTGAGGATTATAGGACTAATAGGATCATGCTTGAGGATTATAGGATTTTTATAGTGATCATGCTTTGAGGATATGGAACTGTATGGATTCATGAGTATTCATGCATCATGGTTTTCAAAACAATACGAAAATGGTTTTTCATGCATGGTTTTGGAAAATGGTAGAATGGATGCTTAGACATACTAAGTGTACGTGTTCTTGAGGGTTGATCGCCCGAAGTGGACAACCATCATTTATGCTGTAGGAATATCCATTTTATCATTGAAAGTAAAACGAATAATATGAGAAAGAGAAGAGTAAAGAGAAATGTGTAAAGAAAATGAGAAGGGATTTGAGTTGGTTTAATAGTCACCACTCATTTCGAAATGTTAATAGAAAATGCAAATGATATAAGTTCATCATGATGGCCTAAGATCACCATCATGATTCCGTTTGCGGTCCATTCCCAGAAAAAGGGGAAACGGTATAAGTTTATCATGATAGCCTAAGATCACCATCATGATTCCGTTTGCAGTACTAATTTCACCATGATGGCACTTGTTCATCATCATGGTATAAGTTCACTGCGGGGGCCTAAGTTCACTATCAGAATTAAAGTTCATTACAATTCTATAAGCAAGTAAAAGTAAAGAAAAGAAAGGAAAATGGAAAAAGGAAAACATAAACATAAAATGAAAACAGAAAACTGAATATGAATTTTAAAAGTAGCGTTGCATGTGCATTTCACGATTTATTTTATATCACTTACTGAGTCTTAGGCTCATAGTTTAAGTCTTGTTGATGTAGGTATATGCTAGAACAGGTTAATGAGCAGTTGATAAAGGATTTACACGTGCGAATCTTTTGGCTGGCTAGGCTAAAAGATTTAATGGTTAAAAGGGTTTTAAATTAAGACAAACTTTGTAAAGGTTTAACTAATGTATTCTTAAATGTTTTGTTTTATTTAAAAGTTCTTCCGCTGTGTTTTATAAAAGAAGGTTTCCCAAGTTTTATTTAGTGTCTTTAAAGAATTTTATCAAAAGTCTTCCGCTATGCAACTTTTTAAATAAATTTAAAGAAAAAAAAGTTTTAAATTTTATGCGCCTTTGAAATTACACATTTTAAACGAAAGAAAAAATCGGGTCATTACAATATGGTATTAGAGCACCCAGGGTTTAAAAACAATTCTGTAAATTGCCTACCAACACAAGCTTTGATGAGGAAATGCTTCATTGACTGTAAGTTTATTTAATGTTACCTAATTGTATGTTTGTTATTGCATTAGAATTGGTTGATTAAGAAAAAGTTTGCATAGGTTAAGTGAAGTATGGATACCTAGCTAGATGTAAAAGAGAAAAGGACGTTAGAAGAAGTTAACGATGGGAATTCTTTTGGATTTAGAAAATGAGATGGAGAAATAAAATAAAGCGTTTGACCTATACTCTGTACTTGGGTTTTGGTTACTATTCAAATTACTGCCTGGTAAATGAGCTGAAAATGTTGTCTTGTTTATTTGGGCTTTATTCTGCATCTATTGGGTTATTGCTGGGTAGACTGTTGGGGAATTAGGTTTTGTTCAGTGGGATTTGTCCCTGGTGTAATTTCCTGCTTGGATATAGATCGGTGAGGATAAGGAACTATTGGTTGGGTTTTAGTCCCTATTACGACTACTGTCTATTTTAGTTGAGAACTGTTAAGTGGATTTTGATGCTCTATTTTATCCACCTCCTTAATGGACAATGATAGGGATGATAATATGTTAAATTGGATTTGGTTTCCGTTTTGCTACTAGTTCTACTGGTTGAAGTTTTAATAAACTCTGTTGATTGTATAGGAACAAAATGGTGAGGAAACCAAGATGAAACGGGGATCCAAGAGATGAGATGATCACTAGACTGACGAAAGTATGGGAGCGGCATATTCAATTCATGGAGCAGAATAGGGAATTGGAAGAACAGAGAAACTAGCAGCTGGCAGTTCCCTGGGAGTTAGGCTGGGAAAGGTTTAGATGACTAAAACCGCCATACTTTGAAGTAGATTTTTTGATCCAGCAAATGCAGAAGAGTGGATTAGGTTGGTGGAGAGCATGTTTGAGTATGCCAAGGTTGAAGAGCAATAGAAGGTTACTTGTTCCGTGCTCATGTTAACAAAGGATGCCCGGTTTTGGTGGGATTCAATGAAGGTGGTACACAATGTAAGGGCATTGCAATGGGAGAAGTTCTAGGAAATCTTCTATGACAAATATTTTAATCGCACTACGAGAACAAGCAAGTTGATTGAGTTTACTAAGCTTCGTCAGGAGGGCACAGTTACGGAGTACATTCGCAAGTTTGAAGAGTTATCACAATTTGCCCGCTTCTTGTGAGCAATAATGAGCATAAAGTACACCAATTTGAGCAAGGACTTAAGATGAAAATTTATATAGGTGTTATGATATCTGGTATTTAAGATGTGACCTACTTAGAGATTGTATCAAAGGCTCTTGATATTGAGGAAGTAGAAAACTGATTCTCAGAACAGGATGATGCTGTTTTAAGGCTTTAGCCACACTCACGAGAAGAAGAGGACACATCCAGGGGTGTAAAGCGATTCTTTGAAGGAGGAGGCCAACAAGGAAATGAAAAGATTGCTAGGAAGAAATCTGTAGTTACTCAATGGCCAAGGTGTAAGAAAAGTCATAAAGGAGAATGGATGGCTGGATCTAGGAAATGTTATAGGTGTAATAAAGTGGGTCATGTGGCAAGGATCTGCCACACACTATCTGATGAAAAGAAAGAAATTTTGGCGAATGCTTTTCTCATGAAACGAAGGTAAATGGTGATCAGATGGCATGTGTGTAAATTATTGTTTTGCTAAATCGTTGTATTTTGTAAAAGTAGTAACAGTGTAATTTCTTTGGGAGTTTCATGTAAAGGTGTAGTACAATAAGTTGTTTTGAGCACTCTTATGCTATGGATGCTAATGGTAATTTTGATTGTTAGATTGAGGAAGTGCCATGTTGAGCAAATTTTTGGAACACATGTGCAATTGTTTTTTATCTTGGTTGGATGTATGAATGTAAATACTATTTTCCCTTGGAGTAAGTTGAATGACGTATATGATAAAAGATAGATAATATTGGAATTGCTTGAGTTTTAAATATAGGATGTATGAAATTAGTTTTGGGGGAATCAAGAAACAAGGGAAACTCTGCCCAAATTTATATAAGTTGGAAAAGGGATAGGTTAAAAGCAAATCCTGCATGAACTAGATCAAGTAGACAGTTAAATGAGATTGCCAAAGTTGTAAAAGGTTAGATAGAAGGCTAGGAATTTAAGGTGAATGAAGAGAGTTGTTTGGACTAAGAAAATGAGATTGCGTAGTATGTACATAGGTGCAAGGTACTAGAAGGATAGAGTCGAGTGGTGGAAAGTATGTTTGGGTACGCCAAAGTTGAAGAACAAGAGGAAATCACGTGTGTCGTGTTTTGATGGCAAAGGATGCTCGATTTTGATGGGGTTCGGTGAAAGTGGTACACAATGTGAAGGCTATGCAATAAGAGAAGTTTGAGGAAATTTTCCTACGAAAATTATTTTGGTCATACCATGAGGACTAGAAAGTTGATGGAGTTTACTCACTTTGTCAAACTGAAACAGTATTGAAGATGAATCACAAGGAAATGAGAAACGTACTCAAGGGGACAGGTCATTTCAAAGAGAAAATGTTGCGTCTTCAAGAGCAAAGCAGTGTCAAAGGTGTAAAAGAAGTCATTTCAGAGAGTGTCCTATTAGTTCGAAGCAATGTTTTGGATGTAATGAAGGTGGCTATGCTGTCAAAGATTGTCTGGTTTTGGCTTAAGAAGCAGAAAATGATGGCACTGAAGGTGTTTTCTGTCGTGGAGAATGTAATGTGTAATGTACGCACCTTGTGGTATCGTATACAAAATTGATATTTTGGTGTATAAAGGCATTGAGGATGTGAAATGAGTATAGTTTATGTAAGTTTCTCCATTAATATAATGGAATATTGGTGAGGAAGATGCATGATTGATTCTGGGAGATGTGTTAGGCAGAATAAAGTGGCTCATATGTCAATGATTTGCCACTTGCTGTCAAATGAGAGGAGAGAAGTTTGGACGAAGGCTCTTCTTTTGTACTAAATGTAGATAGTGGTTAAATGACCTTGATATGAGTTAGTGGTTTTGCTAACTCATTATATTTTGTAGAAGTGGAAATAATGAGATCCTCTGGAAGTTTTGCGTAATGGTATGATACATGAAGTTGTTTTGAGTACTGTTATGATATGAAGGTCAGTGGTTATTTTGGATTGTTGGATTGAGGGAGTGCTTATGTTGAACAAATTCTGAGGACAAAATTTTATTAAGGAGGGAGGAATGTAGGACAAAATTTTATTAAGAAGGGAGGAATGTAATACCTAGATAAATCCCTCTATGTACAATGTAAAGAATTTTCGTAGAATATATGTTGATAAAACGATATGCATTTTGTAATAGTATAAGGTACGTTAATGCGACAAATATGGATTAATTATAGTATAAAAACTAAGTTAAAAAGGAATATTAGATTAATTACAATATAAAAACAATTGATGGGAGAAAGGAAAATAGTAGATTAGGAGGCATGCTGGCCATGTGGGAAAGGTCGATGTGGAAAATGTGATTTTAATGTGGAAGAGGTCAAGCATGAAATGAAAATTCAGTTTTCGTGTGGGAGCGGTCGATCATCCACTTGATTTTTTGAAAATGCAGATTTTCAGTTGTGGCCTCGTTTGTGTTGTGTCTTGAATCCCAAGTGGCTGTGTTTATGTGATCCCTCCACATTGGCTTCCTTTACATATGCCTCTTTTACAGATGAGTTAGGTGAGATTATGTTGGGATTAAGGAAAGCTTATAAAGGGACGCTCTTCTTTGAAGGAAGAAAAGAGAAAGACAGAGAAGAGAAATAGAGAGAAAGGGCATAGTGTTCTCTGGAGGGAAGAGCTGAGTGGTGCGAGAGAAAAGATGAAATGGGGAGAAGTTGAGAGAGAGCTTGCAAAAGAAGAATAAGCACAAGAAAGAGGGAAGAAAGAGAGAGAGAGATAGAGAGAGAGAGAGAGAGAGTTGTGAAAGAAAGGAAGAGAAACATGAGAAAAACAAATGAAAGAGAAAGAGAAGGTGGAGCTTGAGTTTTCTTCTCTGCTCTTCTCGGGTGTGCTTCATGTGAGATAATTTCTTTCGTTTTTGATTTATGGATTTTATGTAGAAATTGTAGAAAATAAAAGAGTGCACTGTTGTTTGATTGTAGTTCTGTATGGTTGGACATTACTATTCGTAGCCATTATTATAGAATTGATTATGTTAAATGCATTGTTGAATATACTGATGACTTTCTATGTTTTGTTAAGTTTAGTGATGCTTTCTGGATTTATGGGTTTATGGATTTTAAGATAAAGATAGAGGCAGATGAAGAATTTTGTGGTTAAAGCTCTCTGTTTCTTGTTGCTCGATAAATGATTTGTGCTCTGTTGTGTAGATAATGCTCCTTGCTGTTCATGGTTCTCTAGTTTGGTGATGTATGAACACTTGAATATATTAGTCTGTTGGTAATGTAAGATTGAGGGACAAGTTTGTAATTGTATGTAGCCACTGTCGTTTAATTATGAAGAATATTGATGGGTTATGGATTCTATTAGTGGAGCTGATGGTGTCAAAGTCGTTGAAGATAATGAATTATGAGAATGAGGTTAATAATATATGATTATTAGTGATTAAATGTTATGATTTTGAAGGTATTAAGAAGAAGGAAGGACTTAAGTGTTAGAAAGCGTTATGGACGCCATGTAAGTTGATATCGTATGTGTTTTAGTCTTTGAGGCCTGCATCACAAGAGTTAGAAATTGTTTGCTAACTCTTTACTGTTTTATTAGAATATTAAGATATTGATCATGTTTCGAGGATGTATTGATGTTTGCTGTGTATTTATTAGAATTAGGTTCTTTAATGATATGTTTATTAGACTTTAAAGGAATTGAGACAGATCATGCTTGAGGAGTATAGGACTGATATGATCATGCTTGAGGATTATAGGATTTTTATACTAATTATGTTTTGAGGATATAGAATTGTATGCATTCACGAGCACTCATGCATCATGGTTTTAAAAATGATACTAAAATGGTTTTTCATCCATGTTTTGGAAAATGGTAGGATGAATGCTCATACATACTAAGTGTACATGTTCTTGTGGGTTGATCGCCCGAAGCGGACAACCATCATTTGGGCTGTAGGAATATCCATTTATCATTGATAGTAAAACGGATAATATGAGAAAGATAAGAGTAAAGATAAATGTGTAAAGAAAATGAGAAGGTATTTGAGTTGGTTTAATGTTCACCACTCATTCTTGAAATATTAACAGAAAAGGCAAACGGTATAAGTTCATCATGATGGCCTAAGATCACCATCATGATTTCATTTGCGGTCCATTCCCAAAAAAAAGGAAAACAGTAAAAGTTTATCATGATGACCTAAGATCACCATCATGATTCTGTTTGTGGTACTAAGTTCACCATGATGGCACGTGTTCATCATGATGGGATAAGTTCACTGCGGGGCCTAAGTTTACTATCAGAATTAAAGTCATTAAAGCTCATCACAGTTCTATAAGCAAGTAAAAATAAAGACAAGAAAGGAAAACGAAAAAAGGAAAACAAAAATAGAAAACGAAAATAGAAAACTAAACATGGATTTTAAAAGTAACATTGCATGTGCATTTCATAGTTTATTTTATATCACTTTCTGAGCCTTAGACTCATAGTTTAAGTCTTGTTGATGTAGGTACATACTAGAATAGGTAAAGGAGTAGTTGATGAAGGATTTGCACGCGCGTATCTTGTAGCTGGATAGGCTAAAGAATTTAAAGGTTAAAAAGATTTTAAATTAAGACAAGTTTTGTAAAGGTTTAACTAATGTATTCTTAAATGTTTTGTTTTATTTGAAAGTTCTTCTGTTGTGTTTGTTAAAAGAAGTTTTCTCAAATTTTATTTATTGTCTTTAAAGAATTTTACCAAAAGTCTTTTGCTACACAAATCTTTAAATAGATTTACAAAAAAGAAAAAGCTTTAAATTTTATGCCCTTTCAAAATTACACATTTTAAAAGACAGGAAAAAGTAGGTCCATACACTCGTGCTCTTTAGAGGAGTCGGTGATTGCAGTGTCCAGAGAAAGACTTTCATCTTCATGACCCACATAAACCAGAGGACCTTTTTGAGCCCACATTCATGTCGAGATGAACCCCGACATGCGGTTCAAGGTCATCGATATTCGAGCCTTGAAATAACTGCAAAAACTACAAAAAAATGCAAAAAGTTCAAAAACTACAAAAAAAAAATAATTGTTAAACTACATTTGTGCAATTGAGATTTTGTATCTCTCTTTGTTGGTTTTTGTTTTGGTTGTTGTATCTTTGTTTGTTGGTTTTGGTTGTTGTTTTTTGGTTTTGTTTGTTGTAATTTGATTGTTGTTTTTTATGGCAAGGGACGTCCCCTATAGGCCGAGGGCTGTCTTTTTAACGGTGAGGGACGTTCGTTATAGGGATAGGGACGTCTGTTTTATTGAGGGGATCATCAATTGCTGAAGGAAAATAAGACAGATTCAAACATTTAAAATAAGAGGGACGTTAGTCCTTCGATTTCGATCATCCATTGTCTCAGTCCGTCTTTGGAAACCAATAACTGCCTCGTTTTATAAGCTTTGGATCTGAAATTTGGAACACACATTCTTCGATGAAAGAAGAAAGAACCCTTTCAAGAAGAATGGAAAGAACCTCTACGGATTAGGAAATATGCTTGAGAGAACTTGAATGGTCGAAAATATCAAGCATGCACACTTATTCAACTATAAGTAATATTTCTAATTTACACCAAATATCACCATTCCAACACATTCACAGGCATAACATTGAAATGATAAACTCTTAATCATATACTCATCACAAAAAAAAATTTGGGGTATTATATATGTACAATTTGGTTACTAGCAAATATATAAACAAATAAAATAACACTCATATAAGCCACAAGGTTAAAGATACGGTTGTGGGCCAACGGATTCCTACAAAACATAAAAGCAATACTATGTCATACAAAATGCACATAGATAGAATAACATAGGAAAATGTAACAATCTATGCACCTGTATATCGACAACAATGGAAAAGCCCATGAAGGTGTCTTATGAGCATCCTGATCTACCACTGCCATTTGCCATGCCAGTGGGTAAGCCTCCACCTTGACAAGAGCGGACATTATGGCCCACAACTTGAAAATGGCTGCATGTCATGGGGGCTTGTCTCCTCTTGACTACGATTTGTTTCAGGCCACATGTGGTGGCCACTAACAGGTTAGCCAAAGTGGGAGTACATACTCATAAATGTGTCCCGTTGATACTATACATGCACATAATCCTCATCTGAAGTCCTCATAAAATTAATGCACGGAATGACATGCACGCATGGGATTCTAGTCAGCTCCCATTGTAATAGTTACAAGTGCGCGTGTCCAAATCGACTACGTACCTCTTATTACCATCACTGACCTCAAACTGATTACCTCCTGCAGGTGTTAGACACCAATTCCAAGCCACATGTTGTAGCTTGATAAGCTTCTTTTTGGTCTTAGGACACAAGAAGTCCATCGACTCGGCCAGCTGGTCACGTTTCTTAATAATCCTACACATGATGTTCGTTCTAATCATCTCGAATATAGTGAGGATCTATTTGTCTCAGGTTAGCAAGAGGCAGGCGTTGTAGCACTCACTCAAATTATTGAGGCCCATGTCGTACTTTGGGATGGAATTGAAAGCATGTTTTGGCCAAATCCTCAGGTTGATTTTTTGTAGATATGCATGTGTTGTCTAGTCAAGCACAAGTAGTTTATTCATCTTTTTCTAAAATTGTGATGATGTTGTGGCCCTATTTGCCTTTCACATGATATCTTTGTACAAGTTGCCTGGAAATTGTTTTTTGAAATTGGCATACAAGTGTCTAAGGAAGAAGTGATGCTCAGCTACTGGTGCATATTGTTCGATAGCAGGCACCAACCCCTTATGTCGGTCAAAAATAAATGTCCATCCCCTACCTATATTACTACCTAAGTCCAAAAGCAAGCAACACAAAAACCAGATCCAAGAGTCTGCATTTTGATTCAACAAGTGCCACAACTACTAGATAAATTCCATCATTGGTGTCAATGCTGACAGCTGTGAGCAACTGGTGTGGGCATGACTCCTTCAGGTGATAGCCATCCAGGCAAATGACGAGTGTACCAAACTCCCTCTTACCTCTTTTGCATGCATCCAAACACATGTATATCCTTTTAAATATTGGACTTGGATAGGGCGTAAGATCATGGATATCTACCACCACCAACAATGTGCTACCGGGATTGGATCTTTGAATCTCTTCTCCGTACGACCACAGTCGCTTGTATTGTTTGTCACCATCCCATTCCTTCCATTTTAGGGCTAAATTCCTGACCCTTCTGGCAAGACTCAGGGTAATGTTGACATTAAAGTTCTTCCTAACAGTCTCGATAATGGAAAGAACATCCCACGTGGGTTGACTTTTGAACTTATTCAAATATTGGTTTGCCACTCATTTGTAAGAAGTGTGTCGGCTTCCCATTTTTTGTGCACATGTGTGCACCTCATTATAGCTCTTAATTTGAAAGGTAAGTTCACATTTCATTTTTTGAGCGTGAAGCCACCAACTACATGCATCCTTGCACATGGCAGTCAACCGATGACTTTCGCTTTTGACGAACTATATCCCGTGCCCATTCTTCAAAGCATAATCAACCACTTGTTCTCTATTTTCGTTCAACGAACTATATTTCTTCCCCAGACAGAGCTCCAACGACGAACATTCTAGTTGATGATGCATACTCTCTGCCCAATCATCATCATCTGAGTCTTGTATTTAATGAAGCTCTGAGTCCAGAGATGCCGAGATTAAATGAACCTCTATACCAGGTTCGTGATAGAACCTACGTTGATCATCAACCTTAACTGCCAAATAGGATCCACCTCCATTCTACAGTTAATGGATTCTTCAACAATGGATGGTGCAACACTCCTCGACGCCATGTGATGTGCAACACTCAAAAATTTTGCTATTCGATTGTGTTAAGGGATTTAGGTTTGTATACGCTCGCAGGGACATCCTTCTCAATTATATAGTCAGAGTTGCAATGGTACAAGTTCATGTAGCTGAATGAGGGATATCAATCAATAGGAGTAATGTTGTCGTTTAGAGTTCAGAGAAGTCCCTTGGTCCAAACCAGATGTCCCTCTACATAACACGGATGTCTGTTTTTGACTGAACGATGACATCTTAAGACAAGAGGCGTCCTATGTCAGGCTAGCGACGTCCATAATTGGCAGAGCAACGTAGTCTTGGGTCGAGGGATGACTGTTTCTAGACAAGAGATGTCCGATATATGAAGAGGGACGTCCATTTTTTAAGAGGGACGTCTGTCTTAGAAGAGGGAATTCGTGCTTTTTAAAAATGCGTGTGCCTTGGACGTGACCCTTCAACGTTAAAGAATTTGGAGGCAATCCTGGCGTCCATTCTGATCGAGGGACGTCTCTCACTTGATCCAACAGCCATGGATGCTCATTTGCCATCGCTTTTGAAAAATAGTAGATTCAATCCTAGCCGTCAATCCCTATAAGGGACTTCCCTCACTCGATCTAACGACCATAGATGATCATTCGCCATCTCCTTTGGAAAATGGTAGATTCAATCCTGACTGTCAATCCTTATAAGGGACGTCACTCCCTCGATCTAACAACCATGGAGGATCGTCCACATTCACCTTTGAAAAATGACAGATTCTATCATGGCCGTCAATTCTGAGAGAGGAACGTCCTTCCTCGATCCAATAGCCATTTTTTATCGTCTGCCATCGCCCGATAACTTTTCCAACAACTGTCCATCTCCAACGGGTAGGAGGGACGTCCATCGTCCCTCGATAATTGACGTCCTTTGGCTCCGTTCGACGGTCCTTGAAGTCAATGAAACCGAGGCATTAACGTTGACGGATTTGGACAAGAAATGTGATTGTGAGGTCACCTGCATTCTTTTCCCATAGTTTAGAGTTTTAATTGTTAGCAAAATTTCTTCAAGGTTTGACTCGTCATTGATCGCAAACTATAGCGTCTGCGATGTTAATTTCCCCTTTTTTTTTGTAATTTTCTACTGGGTTCTACATTTGAAAGTTAGATTCCATAACTAAATTTAGAACTTCAATTCTATCTAGTTTTGTTCAAAAAATAATTTTTTAAAAGTTGGAGACTATTGGAAATTAGCCTAAATATTTGGTCTAGTTCACTCGGTTCAACCTGAACTCATTGCACACCTACATGACTCCCTTGTATATGGTTTTCCTTCCATCAATAAATCATCATCATATTCACTGCCTTGTTAATTAGTTTTAAAAAATCTTATCAATTAGATCATATTGCTAAAACGTAAAAAATTAACCAGTATTTTGAGTACTTAAACAGTCAAATTAGTAAAAATAAACTAGATTAAAATTTATTTGATGCAGTACAAAGTGAGGTTTTTTATCTTTTCCACTTACAAAATACAAATGACAATTTTCTAGAGAAGATTAAGCCATATTTCAACTAATTATATGTTAAATATTGAGAATTAACATAACATTGAACTACAAGATCAACGACAAGATTAAACAATGTTCACTAACAAATAAAATATTAAATTATGAGAAATTAAAGACACAAACATTGTTATGATCCAAATTAAGAATTAGCATTAAAAGTCATGTCTAGTATAATGATTTAATGTGATTAAGTGTTAAGAGATGACTTTGAATAAAAAATTGACTAACTAGTTGAAGATATTTTCCAAAGTAAAAGTAGATACCATAGATTATAGACTAGTGATGAAATTGGATCAATTGGATGTATGTTCATTAAGATATGAATTTTTGCACTAAAGAGATAAATGTGTTATAAATGAGTATAGTCATTATTTGGAGCTGAGTAGACAAGTTATGGTCATTATAAATTCAAACCATTTTAAGGACATAAAATAGACACATAAATGAAGTGTTTGCCTTTGGATTGAAAGTATTTGGATGTATGCAATAGAAGTTATGTATGTTTAAAGTTGGATAAGTCCAAAATTGCACTATTTTGAAAAATGTCTTTAAATTGATTTTAGCGTGGGAATTTGGAGAAATATATTAAATAAGAAAAGTTAATAATACATTGAAGTGTGTGGCCATGTAATAAAATTGTGTCAACTAATAGGGTTATAACATGTGTCACTTGTGAATTAGTGACTAAGTGTGTTATTAAGGCATAATTAGTGGATGGTTAAGATTAATTAATCGTGATTAATTATGATAATCATAGGGACTAACTTAGAACTAAACTAAAGTGATTAGTTTAAGTTAAGTATGGTGAATAGTAATTAACCATGATATTTTGGTAAATTTTCATAGAATTAAAGGTAAAATAATAAAGTTTAAAGGAAAAAATGGACAAAAGAGTAATTTCACCCCTTGAAGTCTCTCGAAAGGTGGAGGAATAACTAAGTATTAGCAATTTCCATGCTGGTCTAGAGAGGAAAAGGAGAGATAGAAGAGAATGAAAAAAGAGAGGAAATTGACCTTCCATTCATTGTGAGAAAGTGTTTCTCTCTCCAAGAGAATAATTTTGAACCTAAAATCAAGAGAAGAAAATAAATAATAGGTTGTCTTCAAGAGATAAGAACCTTAAACTTGATATTTTATAAATTATATTAAATATTGCACAGTTTAAGTAAAAAAAATAGTGGAAGAAGTTGGTTTGTAAGCTATATGTGAAATTCATGACTTGATGTTAATATCTATGGTTTAAGTAAATATGTTGTGGTGAAGTTAGTTGATGTTGAGATTCTTGATTAAATTGGATTCAAACAATTGGTATTGATTGTTATACAGGGATTAGAAGTATGAAATTGATATGCAATTTATAGTGGATCATGGTGAATTTTGAATGGAATAGACAATGTGAGAATATGAAGAACATTAAAGGGATAATAATGCTTGGTTTTGTGTTAAGATATGATAAAAATATCTATCTTGGTGATTTAGGTTATTTTGACGGTTATAAATGAGTTTTTAGCATGAGAATATATGTTTTAAATGGATATGTTAATTGATAAACAATCAATTAAAGATATTCATTCAATTTGTGCATTATTGAATAGTGTAATGGAATTGGTTGAATTGGAGTGTAATATGAAGTATAGAAAAACATGAGTTTTGGAAATTGATAATGTATCTAATGTTGATTTTGGTTATGTGAGATGAAAATATGGTTTGAAGATTATTTGTAAGTATCAAATTGAGTAATTGAAAGAGTAGACTCAAATGTATGATATATTTGTTAAGCATTAGATAAATGTACTGCATGAGTTGTTTTATTGGATAGGAAAATTATGTTAGTTTAAATAGATTAAATTTTCTAGTTGAAGGATTCTATAGTGTGGTCATAATCCTAAGAGGGTTTAGTGATGATAGAGTATGGAGTTAATATGTTAAATTGTGTGAATTGTGAAATAAAAATAGGAGCGGACTACCGGTTGGTTGACAGCAAGTGAGAGAAATAAAAAAGGTGAAGATCTGTTAGATAAAAAAGGGAAATTAACACCACAGACCTTCTAGTTCTAGGTCAATAACAAATCAAACCCTTGAGAATTTTTTTAACAACTAAAACCTTAAACTATGAAAAATTAACACCGTCAACCTCGCAGTCAATTTTTCCATCCAAATCCGTCAAACTTAACTCCTCAGTTAACTTGAAAAAAATTTTCCTCAATCTCGATCTCGTTCGTTGGTGCTAATCTTTTAAAATCGATGTAAGTTCTTCCATAAAAATGAATTTCAGAATTCAAGATTCAAAAATTTCAAACTTTCTAACTGTAAAACGATGATTTTTGAAGAAGAACCGTTCGTTTTAGGGTAAAATACGATTTTTAACATATAACGGACGTCCATTATACACTGATGGACGCCCGTCATAGGTTAAAGGAAGCATTTTTATCTAAATGGACGTCCATCCAGCCATATTACATTTAATATTAATAAAAAAAATTCAAATTACTATTTTAACCCTATAAAGAAAATGTCAGTAATATTTTTTAGGGATAAAAGAGTAATTGGACAGACAAGTGGCAGACAGTTGTACCCAACTTGTCTGTTCAATTACCTTTTTGTCCCTAAAAAATATTACTGACATTTTCTTTATAGGGTTAAAACAGTAATTTGATTTTTTTTATTAATATTAAATGTAATATGGCTGGATGGAAGTCCATTTAGGTAAAAATGCGTCTTTTAACCTACGACGGACGTCCATCAGCGTATAACGGACGTCCATCAGCGTATAACGGACGTCCGTTATATGTTAAAAATTGTATTTTAACCTAAAACGAACGACTCTTCAAAAATCGTCGTTTTATAGTTAGAAAGTTTGAAATTTTTGAATCTTCGACTCTGAAATTCATTTTTATGGAAGAACTTACATCGAAATTAAAGATTAGCGCCGACGAACGAGATCGAGATTGAGGGAAAAATTTTTCAAGTTAACTGAGGAGTTAAGTTTGACGGATTTGGACGGAAAAATTGACTGCGAGGTTGACGGTGTTAATTTTTCATAGTTTAGGGTTTTAATTGTTAAAAAAAATTCTCAAGGGTTTGACTTGTCATTGACCTCGAACTAGAGGGTCTGTGGTGTTAATTTCCCAATTTTCTAGTTGAAGGATTCTATAGTGTGGTCATAATCCTAAGAGGGTTTAGTGATGATAGAGTATGGAGTTAATATGTTAAATTGTGTGAATTGTGAAATAAAAATAGGAGCGGACTACCGGTTGGTCGACAACAAGTGAGAGAAATAAAAAAGGTGAAGATCTGTTAGATATTAGAGTTTGCACAATATAGGCTTAGAGTGTGAGTTTGAATTTTTATTTTGATGAATTTAGTTTTAGTTTGGTCCATATTTGTAAAATAAATTTAAATACAGTTTTGTAAATAATAATAATATACAACTTTCCTATTTTGGTTCAATTTTATTTTTATGTGGTCCAATTGTGCAAGCGCATTGTGAGTAGAGATGGCTAACGAGCCGAGCCGAACCGGCCGAGCCTGAAAAAGTCTGGCTCGTCAAGCCTGCCGAGCCTAACGAGCCGAGCCTAACGAATCTGCTGGGCCTAACGAGCCGAGCCTAACGAGCCTGCCGGGCCTAACGAGCCGAGCCTAACGAGCCGAGCCGAACCTAACGAGCCTTAACGAGCCGAGCCTAACGAGCCAAACATAAATAATAATATCTTATATAAATATATTACAAATTATTTTCAATATTATATAATTTAAAATTATAATAAACATTTATTATTATAATGTAAAAATACTAAAATTAATAATTTAATTGAATAAATATTTTTATTGAATTGAATAAATATTTTTATTACAATTTCAAAATGATAATGAAAATTACAATTTCAAAGCACAACTTACAAGATAAAGAAAATATATGAAAATGAAAATTACAATTTCAAATTTAAATAAAAATTTAGTCTTCAACATCCAAATTTTTGAATTCTTCAACTATGTCATCTTCTCGTTGTTGATATCTCGTCACAACGTCGTTCCAATCCTTCATGCAAATGAGTGCCTCAACGATTTCTGGTGCAAGTCTTCCTCGTTTATCATCGTACACACGTCCACCTGCACTAAAAGCAGACTCCAATGCTACTGTAGAGACCGAAGGTGTTAGTAGATCACGTGTCATTCTAGAAAGAATAGGAAATGAAATAGAGTTGACTCTCCACTAAGCCAAAATATCAAAATCCTCGGTGCGAGAAATGTTATGGTAGGTGTTAAGATAAATATCGAGTTCATTTCTTTGTGAATTATAAGAATGAACATTGCTATCTATTTGCTTAAATATATCATACATAAAATCTTGTGGATCTCCACCACAAGCACCACTACTAGAACTAGCATGCATATCATATGAAGGAATTGAACGATTATTAGAATATTTAAATTCATAAGAAGAAAATAAATTATCAATTTCATTTTTTAATTGAGCACCATTAATTGAAGAAGAAATATCTAAATTAGAAGAAATTCTATCAAGCATTATACACAGTCCATTTAATTTAAATCTAGGATGTATTATGTATGCAAAACAAAAAATATGAGGTATGTTAAGCCAATATTTTTTAAATTTTCTTTCCATTTTTTCAATTAATGCACAAAATTTGTTTCTTTGTCAAAATTTTTGAAAAGTACCCGTTAATTTTATAAAAATTGGGAGAACAAGATGAGTAGTGAGATAATAAATTCCCGAACATTCATTTGTAGCTTCAAAAAATGGTTTTAGAAAATCAAGAAATAAATTAGCAATATCGCAACTATTATGATCAACAGTAATACATTTCGTTTTTTCACTAATATAAGCACAAATAACTAACCAATGTGGCTTAGCATTTTCTAACATTAAATAAGTCGAATTCCACCTTGTATCTACATCAGTTTTTAATTTTCTTGGTTTAAGTTGAGCAATTTTACAAAATTCTTTATATTCTTGCTGTCGCGTATTAGATGAAGTAATATTCGAAATTGCAGATCGAATAGATTCAATATGGTCCAAAATACATGACATGCCATCTCGAACAACTAAATTTAAAATATGACAAACACATCTCATATGAAAAAGAGTATTATGAGTCGTATCTAATTGAAATAACATTTTAAATTCAAGAATTGCAACATCGTTAGCAGCAGCATTATCTAGCGTAATACTAAAAATTCTATCTCTAATAGCATATTCTTGCAAAATTCCAACAATATATCTATAAATGGTAACGCCACTATGTGGATATTCACAACTACGAAATCCTAATATTCTTTTATTTAATTGCCAAGATTCATCAATAAAATGAGAAGTTACGACAATATATCATAAAACATTAGGTGCACTCCATAAATCAGAAGTAATACAAATAGACATAGACGGAGCATTTAAAAAAAACTCAATTAATTCATTTTTCATATTATTATACATTTTAATAATATCACTTCGCGTCGTACTTCTAGGGACTCGTTTAAAACTAGGATTAATATACTCTTTCATAAAATTTTCAAATAACTCACTATCAAACATAGATAAAGGTGCCTCAGATTGTGATATATATTTTGCTACTCCTCTCATTTTATTATGTGAATACATAAAATTGTCACTGCCACTAGCATTTATGAGTGTTTATGTAGGCTCGTCTGAGTGATATTTTGTATAATACCTACCAAGTGTGCTAGTAGAACTACCGGATACGTATGCATAGTGTTTAATACAATATTTGCATTGTGCTCTACTTTCTATTTTTCCACCAATTTTAATATCTTTCATTTCAAAATGATTCCATACAGTCGATGTTTTACTTCTTTTTTTTTTCTAGGTGACGACGTGGATGCATGTGCCAATGATTGATCAATTGCAATTGTGAGATTATCTTCCCTAATTTCCTCAATATCATCGTTAGTGTCATTAAAAGTGTCAAGAAAAAAATCACTAGGATCCATAATTAAAAAAATTGACTACTGCGAAACAATTAATAAATAAAATGATACCGCACACCAATTACGCAACAATAGTATGCAATTGTTGTGAATTGTGATCACCTCCTCCCCGAATACGAGTCCTATAAAAATTGCAAAAAAAAATTAGTTGTTTTGTGATACACATTAAATTAAAAAAATAAAATATACCTTTGAAATTGAGAGAAGGATGGAGAGATTAAGCAATTGAGAAATGAAGAAGATATTGAGAGAAAAAGAGAAAAATTTGTGAAAAGATTGAGAGAATGTGAGAAAGTTGGGATGAAAAATTTGAGAGATAATGAGGAGTATATATAGAGAAAAATTTGCCAACCGTTGGATCAAGCAACGGTCTCAAGACCGTTGCTTGATCACGTTGATCTCATTCAGGCTTCAGCTTGAAGCTGAACTGAATACACAGCAACGGTCTTCAGACCGTTGCTGTGTTGGGATCGTTGGGCAACGGTCTTTGGACCGTTGCCCAACATGGCAGCCAACAGCTGAGAGGCTCAGTCGAGCCCTCAGACGAGCAATAGGCAACGGTCACTAGACCGTTGCCATCGCCACTCGCCAACGGTCTTCAGACCGTTGCAAGAAACGGTCTAAAGACCGTTGCTTCTCTGTGAGAGTTCTCACAGAGAAGCAAGCCACATGTCTGAACTTCTCAGACAGAGGTGACGATGCGGGACAGAGGCGCCGACGAAAACCACGAACGTTGGTGGACTTCGGGAGTTCGCCTCCACAAGAGTTGGCGAGCTCTGTCTTGCCGGCGATTGCCATTGACGTGAGCGGGTGCTGACTGACGGTCTCCTGCGAGAGGGAGATCGCGGCCTGACGATCTCGCGACGATGCGAGAGTCGATGCAGCTTGCGGGACGCCGGACGGAGACGACCTCGTGACGATGAGCCTTCACGCGAGTCGCGAGATCCAGAGGTGAGAGTTGAGACTGAGAGGCTGTCGGGCGTCGTCTCCAGACTCCAGTGGAGTCTGCACAGTGCACTGCACTTTGCAGCTCGCCAGGCGCCAACTCGGGCGGGCTCGCCGGGCCAGCTCGCCAGGCTCGGGAGCCGGCCCGCCTGCCAGGCTCGTGAGCCCGGGCTTGGTGGGCTAGAGAGCTCGCGATTTCGGGCTTGGCTCGGCCCGCCAACCGGGCCCCGGCCGAGCCCGCGAGCTGGCTCGCCATCCCTCCCGTTAGCCGTCTCTAATTGTGAGTGTATGTGATTGGTGAGCTTCCGCTGTGAGTTGTGTGATTGTTCTTCAGGTAGAGAATCTGGTTCACAGAGTGGTTCTCGAGGGGATTAGGAGTGGGGTCATGACAAACATTATTATTACGTTTTTCGTTAAAAATTTAATTTTTTTCCACAACGGAAATGATATATTTCGCAACGAAAACTGTATCTTCCATAGTGAAGTGAAAAGTGTATCTTCCACAGCGAAAAATGTATACTCTACTGTGGAAATTAATTTTTTGTTTTCCTCATAATATTAATGAAATTGATAATTAATTTATGAAATACTCATTCAATTTTGTAATTTATTATCACTTAATTAATTATAAGATAAAATTAATTATCAATTTAATTAATTTTCTCTTATAATTAATTAATTAATTAATTTAGTAATTAATTACCAAATTAGTTGAGTATCTCTAAAATTAATTAATAATTAAATTAATATTTTGAGAAAAATATATTTTCATTATGTAAAATAAGTTTTTGCTGTAAAAATATTATTTTACTGTGAAAAAGGAAAAAGCATTTTATATAGTAAAAACATTTTTTCCACTATGAAAAAAAAAGTTAAATTTTTAATAAAAAATATGAAAGCAATGCTTATATGAATATATCATTTATTTTTCAAAATTTAATATTTTATTTATTAATAAAAATTATTTAGATTTTTCAGCAGTTAAAGTTGTTTTTGTTAATTATTCTTAAAATATTTTACAACAATCAACAGTTCCACGTGTCAGTACTATCACCGCTTAACGAAGAGAGCATGAACGGCAGGTGACTTTAACATTACTCTTATTGTTTCAGCGTCTCTAAACTTTGGCCAAATAACCCTCGTTTTGCTTTCTGCATTTTCAAACTCGCTCGGTTCCTCAGACGTCAAATCCAGGCATTAGGGTTTGTTGAGTTCCTATTAGGAGAAAATGGCATCTGCTGGGCGTATTCGATCAGGAATGCCTCTCCTCAATAAGTTTATCAGATCACAGTCGCTTTCTAACCAGTGTTCTAATCTACGAAAAGCACTTATTGCCCCTACTCTCAGCGACTGCGAGGTACCCTATCAATCGGTTGCGCGAATTTCATTCACTATTTTTGTTTTTTTTTTTATCGCTACGGTTCTGAATCGGCTTTGATTGCTGAGCTTAGTTTTAGATTTTGTGGAACTGGAGCTGAATGGGTCGATATTGTCTTTTGACTTACCTTGATTCTGTCTAGCTGGGAAAGTGGATGATAGAAAACTAAGGCCAGCTGATGCTGATAATCTTAAATTTCTTTCTTATTCCCCGTAATTCCCCTCATGATGAAAATCGCTTTATCTTGACATATTTCTTGGAAGAAATCGTTAGGTTTCGTTAAATTAGAGGCAATATGAGCAAACTGATATAGAATGAAATCTCTTGTTATTTAGTAATTTTTTGACACGGTAATTCTTACTTCTACTTTCCCTTAAATCTAGAAGCTAAGACGGGAATATGATTTTGGTTTTCATTTTCATCAATTTACTTGCATTTCCTATAACAATGGCGATGGTGTTTGCAAGTCTAATAGAATTTTGTTGGAGATTTTTTAATTTTTCTTAGTTTTGATCAATTAAATTAAAAAAAAAATCTCTTACTTTTTGTTTTCTTTTGTCGTATAGAATTTATATATCAATTTGTGGATTAAACCAAATTGTTTGTTACTATGTTTTTCAAGGTGCATCTATCTAATTTACTTCATTTCATTTCTTACTGCTATCTGTTTGATAATAGTCCTTTGACTGCAGCTTTCAAGGAGTTATGCCACCGCACCTGTGAAGAAGGAAGAAAAGGCCAAGGTACATAAGTTATTTAACCGTCACCTATAAGTTAGGTGATATTAGCGTTTGGCTTGTTTTGTTTCTACGTTAGGCTCTGTCTATAATACAATTAAAGCATTAAGTTATTTAGTTGTTGAAGACATCTGCTCAAACAGATATGTTTATGTTTTCAGTTGGGGAATCAAATTTAATCGGGACACTTTGCTTTGTTAAATTACAGGTTCCTTTGGCTTTGTTTGGGGGAACTGGAAACTATGCCTCTGCTCTGTATCTTGCTGCTGTAAAAGCTAATGCTTTGGATAAGGTTGAGTCTGAGCTTTTTGACCTTGTTGGGGCTTCACAGAAAAGCCTTACATTCTCTCAATTCGCAAAGGATCCCACTGTGCCATCTGATACTAGAGTTAAAGCTATTAAAGATATTTGTGCACAAGCTAAATTTTCAGATGTCACCACGAACTTCTTGGGTATAATTGTCTTGATATTTGTTTTATCCTCCGAATCTTTTATGACTACTATGGATTTGTTTAAGTGTCATTAAGTATACTTCTACCTGTTCAAAAAATGGAGGTTGTCTGCGTATACTTCTAAAATTTGCTTCTACCATGCAAATGAAGATTAAAAGATATGGCTGAGGTACTTTTGTAAATTCATTCGAACCTTGAAACATATTTTTCAGTTTTTAAGTCTCTGTATAGCAGCAAATAAAGATTAAAAGATAGGGTTGGGATACTTTTGTAAATTTGTTTGGAACCTTGGAATATATTTTTCAGTTTTTAAGTCTTTTATATTTCAAAGATTTGGGCAACAAGAGTTTCATGATGTTTTGTAGAGTGTTGCTCGCATTGATAATCTTCTTAATCAAAGCACACTAGTTTTTATATCTCAAGTTTTCTATCAAATTGTCTTGATAGACTAATTCATGCAATCTTTTATTTAAAGCATTAATTTTTGGTATTTTCTTGTAGTTGTGTTGGCTGACAATGGAAGGTTGAGGTTTGTAGACAGTATAGCAAATAAATTTGCAGTGTTGACCATGGAACATAAAGGAGAAGTGAAAGCCATTGTGACAACTGTTATTGTATGTATTCCTCAGAACTAATTGTTGGCTTTCAACTGCTACATACAACATTTGCAGCTTTAAAAATTTTTATGTTGCGTGAAACATCACCTTAACTGTTCTTTATTGCCATGATTGAATCCTTTGCTTGGTTCGCATAGCTAAATAGGCTCGTTGATTGTGCTTTAGACATAGTCTTATTGATTTTATTATTTATGCCAATAGCCAATTCCCCCTGAAGAGGAGAAAGAATTGAAGGAGACACTGCAAGATATTATTGGTCAAGGAAAGAAGGTCAGGCTTGAGCAGAAGGTACTTATATGAGCTTTGTTTTCCTTTTCTTTTGCAAGCATGAGTTATTTTACAACATAATTAGTAATTAAATCTAATTGCATTTTCTTTGAGATCAAAATCTAATTGCCTTAAATATGGCAGATTGATCCAAGCATACTTGGAGGTCTTGTTGTGGAGTTTGGACAGAAGGTGTTTGACATGTCTATTAAAACTCGGGCACGCCAGATGGAGAGGTTCTTGCGCAACCCGATAAACATTGGCAACCTCTAAAAGTTACCATTACCATCTGGATTCTCTTGTTTGTCGGGATCTGTTTTCCTTAATGATTCCAAAGATTTGCTTATTCATCCTCTTAATCTGAGTAAGTTGTATCTCACCTGACAAATGATGGAAGGCCATCTAGATCCTAATAAGTTTGATTTTTCTTTATAATCGTTTGGGAAGCTCAAGGAATAAAAGATATGTCAATTAATCTGCATATTTCGTATTTTTTCTTTTGAACTTCGATTTTGTTTTCTATCACATGGTTTGCATTGTTATAGTTGCTATGAGCTTGTAAACTTCTTTATTGACTACAGTTGGTATCAGGTTCAGTTGCCCAATCGATCGACTAATCAAGGTTATAATCCATGTTTATTGACTCAAGATTTTTCTAGAGTCTTGTCAGAGTGAGATTTTAGAAATTGTGACATTTTTTCAGTATCTCGACAAGGAGGCCTTCCCCTTGTGACATTGATCTTGTCTTGAATAAATTGTCAATACTTGTGATGATCATCTATGGTTATATATATATACATGCTATTAAATTTCCAAATTGTGATAGAATTGGGAAATGCAAAGAATTGTACTTGATCTTGTCTGAGTTCATGAAAAATGGTTGGACATGACCCTTGTCTGAAGTAGAAAAAGTGGATAGTAGAACTTTCAGAGAATTAGAGGAAGCTCATTTACATAACTCTCATGTCTTGTGACAGATCTACGTGCTTTGTGTGTATTTATGTCTATATCATTTTTAGGCATAGCAAACAGGCAGCCGCCCCGTTACTACCCATCTGAGCAGCTAAGGTAAAGCAGCTCACGTTGTTATAGAATGAAAAGGGTAGGAATCTAAATCTTGTGAAGGAAAATATACAAGTTTGGTCAGTTGGGCTGATTCTTGTTATGCAAAAAACCAAGCCATCAATTGAACAGAATGCTTTGGTTTTTAGTAAAACCTGCAGTTATGCCAAAAAAAAAAAAAAGCTGGACCGCCCAATTTCATCGGTTCAGTTTGGTTTTTGCAGGTCTTGGGGTTTCAGCAATTCTCTTAGCCACGTGGGATGCAACAATTGGATGATTTTGTTTACTTGATGACAAAATGCTTGGTAGTTTTATACGCTCGGGATTTATCTAGTACAATATAATGCTTTTTAGGCATAGCTGGAAATAGATCACAACAAATTATTTGGAATATAGAATCTTACTTTACGATAAGGTTTGTATTGGTTTTGGCCTTATGGATTATGACAATTGACAATGTAAGTTGATTTATGTATAATTAATTATGCATGGATGTGAGTAAAATTGTGGATTGATAGTAGAAAAATATAGGTATGAAGAAGTGGGGAGGGTCCAGCTTTCCTTGTCTTTATAACCAAGTAGAATGTTGCTTAGGGTATACTCGTAAGCAAAAGACATAGATTTTGTCCAAGACATAGCTGTATCATGTATGCCTAAAGCTCCTGAGACTGCTTTTTTCGGACAGTATTTGAGTAGCTTCACAGACATCTATTCCTACCCCTTTTTCTCCCTTCACTGTAAAGAATCCATGCCCAAGTACTCGAGTGTTCCTATGATATTTCACAAAATCCCACTTGGAAACTGATTTGGTTGGCAAAATTTGAATGAATTTTGGTGGGTTTCTACCATAAATTGGTTTCAATGCAACTAAAAACATTGATTGGATAAGGATGCTTTATTAATTATAGTTTTGACGAACAAGAAAAAGCTTAACTATTTCCTGTGAAAGCAAAAGACCCGAGAGCAGTGACTTTGTGAAACTCGAAAATAAGAGTTTCTTGTTTTTTCAATTTGAAAAGATCATGTATGTCGTCATTACACGTACAAAATAATCATGTTTAAGTGAATACAACTCTGGTGTTGATTGAACTTTTGTTTAGTCTTTTGCAAGATTCATTGATTTGAGTCTTGAGTTTGTACATTTACCTTCATCATAAACAAACTCATGCCCATCTCCATAATAATTTGTCATCAACCTATGAGAGGGACATCATGGAAAACATAAAAATTGAAACTATGTCCTTAATTTATTATATTTTAAGCGGATCACGTCTTATTGCTACGAAAATAATACCAAAAATAGCAGTGGCAGTGTTGAAAAGCAAATGAGAAGATATTATTGAATGTTTGTACACACTTGAAGCAATTGACAACAATCATGGAAGTGTTTATGGATAAAGAATACACGTATAATTTGATATGGACAACTAGACTATCTAGTACCCTACTCTAATTGTTTTTAAAAATCAATTTTGGGAATTCTTTTGACTGAATTAAGAAACATGTTTGGGTTGTGGGTTGAGGAAGACGATGATTAAGTACTCTGTGTACTCTCTCTCTCTCTTGGGTTAATGCTTGGAATTTACGGGTGTTGAGAGAGAAAGGAGAGATTATATGTGAAATGGAAGCAAAAAAAGGAGCTTTCTCTAATACACAAAGACGATGATTACCTTGTGAGTGAAGAAAAATGCATCCAAAAAGACAAGAATTGAGTCAAAGACAAGAAGACCAGACAATCTTCTTCTTCCCCCTTCTCTCTCTCTCTCTCACAAACATATATTCTATAATATTCTAAGCAAACCACTCAACACTATCACCATCATAACACCATTTCCACGCCATGAAGTTTTTAAATTCTTCCCTTCATCTCTCTCTCTAACCTCTCTCTCTATTTCTCTCTCTATATAAACATAAACGTACACACACATCAGAGTCTCAGAGATGGCTCTGTCCAGCTAGTCTAGAAAACCCTCCACTGAATAAAAAGTAGAGCAAATCAACGACAAATTGAAAAGCAGGGAAGAGAGAGGGAATGGAAACAGACGAAGAAAATAGGAAAAATGAGGAGAAGAAAGAGGTGAAGAAAGGGTTGTGGTCGCCGGAGGAAGATGAGAAGCTGATGAGGTACATGGAAATGAGCAATGGAGGGCAAGGGTGTTGGAGTGAAGTTGCCAAGAAAGCTGGTCTTCAGAGGTGCGGGAAAAGTTGTCGTCTTCGTTGGATTAACTATCTCAGACCTGATCTCAAACGTGGCGCTTTTTCTCCTCAAGAGGAAGAGCTCATTTTCCATTTGCATTCTCTTATGGGAAACAGGTACTCTCTCTCTCTCTCTCTCTCTCTCTCTCTCTCTCTCTCTATTTCACCTGATTTGTGTTTTTTTTTTTATTAACTCAGATGGTCTCAGATTGCAGCACGTCTTCCAGGAAGAACAGATAACGAAATAAAAAACTTTTGGAACTCCACGTTGAAGAAAAAGTTGAAGAACAACAATTCTTCTTCTTCATCAAACAACGCTTACTCATCATCATCAGATCCTGTAACCATCTTCGCTGGAAACATGATGCCCATGCATGAACATTACACCACGACCATCACCACGGACACATCATCATCATCATTCATTCCATCTCTAATCACAGCAAACAATCCCTTCGACCACCCTCTCTTAATGCCGGATAATCCTTACAATATCTCTAGTTTTGGTAAGGATCTGTTTGGACTGGAACAGAAAAGAATGGGATTAGAAGGAAATATTCCACTTACTGGGACTGCAAATATTGACGAGCCAAACGATCCATTGAATACAAGAACAAGTAGCAGCCACTTCAATGGCATCAGCTGCTACAATGCTGATCAAAGTTTAGAAAATATGGAGGAATATAGCTTTGGAGTTCATGGGCAAGAAGAAAACATGGCCGCAGGATGGGATTCGGACGGTCTGATCTTGCAGGATAACTTCTTTCTTTCTTTTCCCTTCCTCGATTTTCAAGTTCAATAACCCCATCAATTCCTTGCAAAACTCTTTTCAAATCCATCTCATATCACTTATCCACAATTTGTTTTCTTCTTCTTTCGTTTTTTCCCCTCAAAATTTATTCAATGATCCATACCTTACTACCTTATTGTTTGTATTTTTTAAAAGAAATTATCTGAAATTTTGAAAAAAAAACTTTTTTTTAAAAGACTATTACTTGCCCATACACACCCTTTTCATAATCATTTATGAAGAAAATGTTTTGTCACTTACTTTCAGAATATCTTATTGTTCCTTCCTTAGCAGTCAAAACCATCTAGTTATTCTGCACTCTTCACAACATAATCGAGTATATTTGTATCTTTTACCTACAATTGGAAGGGATACATATACACACACAGATTTTACATTTGCTTGATGATGGTGACGAGATTTTCATGATCTTTGTATATCACAATTGTCCCACCCCAAAGGGAGACCGAGAAAGAATGAAGAGTGACCCGACTTGAAGACGAACCGAGGCATTCGACCTTTCTTGAATTTAATTATTTATGATGCAATAGAAAACGTGAATTTTATTTAAGTCATGACCCAAACAAAATGGGTTAAACTGATTGTTAAAAAAAGTGACATACAAGATAATGTAATAATACGAGTCCATAACATAAAGTTTCAACTATAAAAAGTGTTAATAGAATAAAAGAATGAACTAAAGGTAACAAAGTCTAACCTTACAAAATACTAAAAATTTTGGAAATAAATAAAATATGTTAGATCTACTCTTACGTTGACAACACTTGATCCTTCGAACTAAATCTTGAAATGAGGGAAAATTATTTGGGACGAGTGACTAATTTAATAGGGATCAACTTTATATTCAACATTTTAATTAAAAAAGATGAGTGAGCATGTTGAAATAAATGAAGTTATAACACCTGTAAACAAAATGTGAGTAGATAAGTTTATAAAACAACCCACTATAGTGTGATATGTATTATAAAATAAAAGCTCTATTGCATAATATTTTAGTGAAAATAGAGTCATTCATAAACTTAGAACACACACTACCTTCAATAGTAACAAATATAAAGGTGATACTCGTCGATCGCAACAACCACGAATAATCTTTATCAGGTTTAGAGTTTTGTGCTTAAGGACACGACATACACAATTATTTCATTACTCTAGATAACAATAACAACCAAACACATCCTCCAATAGTTGAATGTGCGTAAGAAAAAAACATGACACCCATGTGGGTCAATCAAACTTAATTTACACAATCAAGCTGATAAGATAAAGTTAAATATGCATACTCAATTAAAATGTGTTCAGTGTAAATATATATAAATAATACTAAAAATTGATAAGTCATCAAATGAACATGTCATTTAATATGAGATCACATCTCAAAATAAATTTTTAGAATAACAATGAAAAACAGAACATAAAATAAATCCATATCTCAATTGAGTTTCATTGACTAAAAGCTTAAGTATCCAAAAGTTCAAAACTCATAAGGTTTAGTAACTAGTCATAACATTCTCATCTGTATCAATCTAGATCTTCCTTAGTTGGTATCTACACATGTAAATAATTAATGATAATATTAGAAATTAAAATAAAATAATTAATAATTAATTATAATAATATAATAAAATTTATATTTAATACAATAAAATTAACTAAATGACTATCTTTTTTAAATAACTGACATATCGTTTATGATATGAATATAAAAATAAAATAAAACCAACTACAATACATCTTCTCCTAGAGAAATCCGGTCTCTGTCTCTCCCTCAAAACTTGCTGAATCTTTCATAGTTGCCGGTATCAATCCAAAACACAATTTCTATCCATAAATCCTAACGCAAAAAAAAAAAAAAAAATCTAACCTTTAAACCAAAATTAATTTTCACTTTCATAGACTAAAATCCAAATCTACACAAGAACAAAAACAATGAGGAAAAATGTGTTTACCACTGACCAATTATCAACAATTTCAAAAGCTTCATCTTATGCATTAAAGAATAATTTAATTATTTATATTTTTCTTAACATTTTTCCTCACATGTAGGCCAATTTTTTTATTGGTCTTTACATGTGAGTATTTTTTTAATGAGATTAATTTTTAACTTTACCAAAATTCGAATTTGGAATCTTTATTTCTGATACCATGACAAATTATAAACAATCCAAAAAACTTTAGCTTTTGGGATTGTTGGTAATTTGTCAACCTCTCTAAAAATGTCAAACCTTCAACTCCCATATTGCAGCGAACCCAACTCGTTTTTACAGAACAAAAATCTAAATCAAAACTTGTAGTTAGGACTTGAATTTTCGATGACAATAATGGACACAAAAAGAAGGGTAAAACTTACTCTAGCGTTCTGCCAAGAAGTCGAATTTCTCCGGTAGTACTCTCCCTCTTCTGAGGATCTCACCTACTCTTGACAGTTATCACAAGGAGTTTTTGAACAAATAAGAAAAGGGGCTCCAATGGTTTACTTAAGAAGGAAAACTCCGTGAAAATCTGCCGAAAATCCACCCCACATCGCTCAAAATGCGGTTATGCAATTATTGAGGTATTTAAGAAAAAGAATAAAACTTTTACATCATTCTATTCTTAAAAGTGTTGGTTTTTAGGTTCCTTCGCACGTCAGAATTACCGATATTCATAACAAGGGTAACGTGCGTAACCTATGTATCATGAAAAATAATTTTAATATGAACATAAAACGGATCGTTGTTATAACATATTAATAATAATATATATTCAAAAATCTTTATTTAGATCTAATCTAAAAGATGAAGAATATTACTTTTGTAGCTTACTTCACACGGGTACAAAATCAACATTCGATCTTCTCCACCAATCCTCCTCACCTCGAGTAAGCATGTGTGAGCGTGATGAACAAAACAAGATCACATTCAATTTATGATAGATCATATTCTCAACACATGAGACGATCTATTTGGAATTAGAAAACACTTTTCTAAAGCCAACACGGAAGACACAAATTTTGCTGTCAAAATGGATTTCTTAATCTTAAAGATTTCAACCTCATAACCAAATGAGGTTGGACCTCTATTTATAGTGGTATTGCTCCATAATGGCCATTATGACATTTAGAGAAAAACACTGCAAATTCCTCATTAAACAATTGATTTCATACATTTATAAAAATGTTATGGAAATCAAAAGGTTTTGCCATCATAGCTTAACACTTGACATTATGACATTAACTTATTAATCTCTCATTTAAGGTATAATACATTTATAACAAAAATGTTATGGCAAACAAAAGGTCTTGTCACCATAGCTCAACACTTGACACTATAACATTAACTTAAATTTGACAAAATCTATTTTAAAAAATTATTTTCAAAAGTTACTTTATATTTGTTAATTAATTGAATAATCAATAATTCAATTATTTCATTTAATGAAATATAACAAATATATTAACTATGACAACTTTTGTCATTTTGTCTTAATTAATTGAATAATCAATAATTCAATTATTTCATCTAATAAAAAATAATAAACTTATTATTGAGTGTATTAAATAATTAATTTATAATTAATTATTTAATCTTCTTTATTCATTTTTCTATTATTCGAATAATGATAGAAGGTGACGAAGAGACCGATGGACCTATAGTTTTAAGCTCCAATAATATTTCGTTAATTAATATAAACTATTTATATTAATTAACATAATTATTAACTTTAAAGTAATTCTACTAAATACTTAGAGTTGCACTTTAAAAAACTATTTACTCTAATTAATGTCTATTGATATTGTAATATGGAGGCCAAATGGCCCAATCAAAAAGAAAATTATTATAATTAATTTGGGGAAAACGTTTCCAAGTTGGGGAAAACGTATATGGAAACGTTTTCCCCCATTTGGGCGTGCGTTGCGGGAGGTGGAGAAATTTTCTCCCTAAATCCTCTCCCTCCAGTTTGAAAAACGCAAAATTTTCTCCAATGATGCGTTTGGGCATACCAGAATTTTTCATTTCTTCGCCTCAATCAACGTCAATCCTCCTCTTGCTCTCAGAAATTCAGAAACGGTGAGTGAGTCATTCTCCAACTCTGTAAATCTAAATTGATACTTGGGATTCTGTTTTAAATCGTTGTTTGCTCGAAGAATTTGAGTTTCGATTCAGAGCAACTTCAGGGGACGATGAATCGCTTGTTGTGGTGATGGTCGGAACCATCAAAGGAGATCAAGAAACTATAAATCAGAAATCGGTGAGCTTTAAAAGTTGGATTTTTCTCTGTTTTTACTCTATACATTGGGAACTTCGGTCTGAATTCTACTTGTAATATGGATTTCAATATTTGTCTACAACTCTATTATGCGTATTTCGTCTGTAAAGAAATGTTGCGCAGCGACTCAGCTAGCACTGAGCCGTCATGCACGCTGTGTTGGACCATCGACTTTGGTCAGTGGACGACTGGCCGAGACAGGGAGTCTCTGCCAGAGTCGGGTCTGTCCGTTGCAAATAATGAGGTACAGAGAATTGAGAGCAGGAACAATGAACTCTCGCGTTGAAGAAGGAGAATGCGATCTACTTCTACAGATCGCACACCAGACCCATAGGGTCTGGGTTGCGGGCTGCGTTATGCAGCGTCTGGGTTTGTGTTCTGGGCCTAAGGCCAGGCCTGGATCAAATGAAAAGCAGACCAAGGCCTGTTTTGGGCCTGCACAGGGTTGGTTTTTGGGCTTGATTGATATTTCTCTAACTCAAATAAAGGTTAATTAATTAAGGGCTTTAATAAAATTACCTCACAAAACTTTTCAATTTTATTTATAGGTACTCAAATATTAATTTAAATCTATGTACTCTGGATGTTGGAATAATTGGACATTGAGCTTTATCAAGATAAGCCAACTTCAAGGTAGAGATTATTTATACATTACACTTGCATATTATTTTCTTTAAATAATTTTTTTAATTTGAAATTCATATCCTAATGAAGCATTCATTTTCAAACATTTGGATTTCCTTATATTATATTTTCACACATTTTATCACATGAAATGTGTTTATTATTATTGAAATAGATAATAGGGGATTTCTTTAAAAATGTCATTGGGTTCGAATCCCTAAAGTGCAAATAGGTAATAAGACAGTTGTATGTGCCATGTCCTTGGGTTACGAATCCCTAAATCTGATCAGAGTATTATTTGGCTTTTGCGATCGCCGAGTATCGCTTTTATTCTTTTACATGCCCATGACATAGTGTACCCGAAGTCCGTGAATGACTCCATTTTCAATATGGTTTTAATTAATGCAACAAGGACATATTTTGATTACATACCACGTATTAGTGGGTCGTTTTAAACACGTGCCCTTTTGTACAATTTTCTTTCAAAAATTGAAATTTATAAAATGTGATCTTAAATTTTATACATGCTTAATAAAATTTTTTTTTAAAAGAAAGAAAAAAAAATCTGAAAATTTTAAATCCCTACTGAGTTTAGTCAACTCATCCCTATAACAAAATTTCAGGAAATTATCAGCCAGACTTCTAGTTGATGAGTTAAGATTTAGCCCCAACAAGGATTTTATTTTATTTTATGTACTGTAATAGTTTATCCTTGAGAGACCATTTTGCGAGGTATATTTTATTAGGACACCTGTAATCTTATTTTTAATTTATGTGCAATTATTTATTTTGGATTATATTACTATGTTATCGGATATCACTGTTGGACCTGTTAAGTATATGTTTGTCAGGCCCTGGCTATAATTGATATATAAGTCTTCCGCTGTTAATTAATAAAAATTTAAGAGAAAAAGGGTTGGACAATTTGGTCATTTGAGCCGGGTCGTTCCCCATTCTGTCTTGGGTCCCTTGCGGGTCTTGACAGATATAGTCATTACATATGTATTAACCCTCTATTTAGATTCGCAATAGAGCTAAGTTTATAATCCGTTAACCTCACATATTGTGTCTTTATTCTTGACTACCATTAGTTCTTGATTGAATAATTAATTCATAACGATTATGAATTGCGCGCTAATTATTCGATCATTGAACTAACAAATAAGGGAATCTATAGAAATAGATTTCATTGTATCAATATTAACATTCCTAGATATTCATTTTAATTCACTCTCAATATACAAGGTATACGAATCATAACTCATACAAAACTTTACAGAGTAAATCAAAGAATAAATTAAAATAAAATAGGAGTTTGTTAAATACAACGAATTAAGATTATGCATATATGATCATCATTATGATAAAATTAATTGTTATATATTTAAAAAAAATTATCAGAACAATATAATTTTATCTGATCCAGTCCTATATGATCATATTGTATAAAACATTTATATTATATCACTACATAAATAGTTGAGATATGACTATACATTTTTAATGAGATAAACTATATTTATGACTATGAATTATTTGAAGATTCCATACTTCAAACATAAGTCATGAACATATTTTGGTTATTACTCATTATATTTTTTCCCACATATATACAATATATATGTTAATACAAAGTTAGCATAAATAACCAAAGGAATTTTCTATGAATTTTATAAAACATAATCTAAAATGTTAACATAATATCAATCAATATAAATTTATTCATATATTACAAAATTGTTCTACTATATTTATTTGTTGGGCACATTACTCCCAACAAAAAGGTAGAGATTTTTTTAATGTTTTGATTTATTTTAATGCATTTTTATGTCAAATAAAATCTATTGAGATTTTGGCATGGGTAGAAGCAAATTTAAAAAATATGTGCAATTTTTTTACGGCACTCCAGATGACATAGTGGCACCAGTCGATATAGTGGCATCAGTCGATATGCACAATCGACCGGTGGCACCCCTTAGCGCACCGGTCAACTATGCATGTCGACCGGTGTCACTATGTCGATCGGTGCCCTAGCATTGTCTAAAAAAATGCGTAATCCCTATGCGATATTTTATGATTTCTACACATCATTCACCTTTACAGATGGCGACGGTAAAAATGAGTTAGATTACATTTTATGGGAATGAATGAGGATCATTTGGGAACTCTTTGTGAAGAATACAGAGACGAGACAGTGGAATTCCAAAAATTACAGAGAGTTTGAGGAAGTAGAGAGATAAGCAAACAAAGAAAGAAGTCGATAAAAAAAGAGAGAAGCTTAGAAATAGGGTGACAGAAGAGGACGAAGGACAACAAAGAAAGAGGAAGACCTTTTGTCGGCTGTTCTTCGGTAAGAAAATTTAGTGTCTGTTTACTGATTTTATTGGAATAATGGTAGAGTATAAAAGAGTTAAGTATGTTAATCGTGTTTTCTGTGGCGATATATGCTTTGTTCCCAATAATATATTGTATGTGTGGTTATGTATCTTCTATGAGAAATGTTATGCGTTGTTATTTTGATATATTGTTGTATAAGAAATGAAGTTAGGTAATCTTGTTGGCTTTTTTTTTTTTTTCTGTATGTTAGGTATATTTCTAACTCTTATGATTTATGATTTATGGAACTCCGTCCTTTTTTTTTTATATATTCTGTTTATCATCATGTATCTAAAAATTTTAGATAAATAGAGAAATTGTTTATATTTCTGTAAAATTGCTATATTGCAAACTACTCGGCATTAAGACATGGAAAAACAATTGGAAGCTTAGATAGTACTCAATTTTTACATATTTATCATTTTTCATCTGTTTTTTTTCCTTTTTTAACTCTCTTTTTTGTTAAGTATTAATTTTTTTTTTTCATTTCTTGTTATATACTCTAAAGAGGATTAAACAAATTTCTGTAACACGCACTGGTTCCAAGTGATTTCTTATTACTTTTCCTCTTCAAATTCATTTTTTTGTTGTTTTTTCACTTTCCATTTTTTAATTCAGTTTAATTACTTTTAATTACTTTATGATATTCCTTTATTTAACATTTTTTTTCATATCGTATCGTCTTGATTGCGGTCTTAACATTCTTTTGTAACTTTTCATGCTTTTTTTCAAATTTAATTTCTACAAATACAATGACAATTTTTTCTAGTAAATTTTCTTGCATGATACATTGTTCCTCCTTTTATGGGAAAAGAAAATCAGCATTCTACACTCTAACGATTTCTTTTACATAAGAAAGAGAAGAGAGTACCTTTCTATTGTCATCCATCTTCCTTTTTCTGTTTTCTCTGTGTTTCTATCCCCTTCTATTCTTTCCATCCAACACATAGTATTCTCTTTGTCTTTTCGTCATCTTCCTTATCTTCCTTAAAAGCTTCTGATTCTTTTAGAACTACTATCGTTGGCGGTAAAGGGGAGCCTTGCTTTTTGGAGCTCATTTTTTTCCTGGTATTTCTTTCTTTAACATTTTATGTGCTGCCTTTATATATTATCTTTTTTTCCCTTTTCTCTAGATTCATATTTTTTTTTCTTTTTGCAAAGCCATTTCTGCTCTTCGTTATTACTGTTGTCTCACACTTTATGTTGTTCTCTCCCTCAACGTTTGCTTGTGCCGTTTCAGATTATAGAATCCTCATTTTTCCTTTTTTGTTTGAGGTATTTTGTGCTAAAAAAATTTGTTTTGTTATTTTAGATATACTTTTGTTTTTTTTTTTTCAATCGCTTGTTGCATTTGCATTTATTCGTAGTTATATTGTTTAATTTTGTTGATTCTTATTGTTTTATATGATCCATTATTTTTAAAAATTCAAATTCTTCCCACCATATTTTAGATACATTTCCGTTGTTTTTTTTTCTGTTTTTTTTTTCTATTATCTTCTACAGATGATCATATTCTATGAACTATTATTTTTGATTCTTTACGTTTTATACATTCCACTATTGTTATTACTTTACTAAAATTGATAGGTGAATGTCCTCTTGACTTTGATATCCTATAAAGCTTGTACTACATTTTTTCATCTCTTGCTTTATTATTAAAAATGATTCCCATGTTTTTCTCATGTAATTATAAGTGTATCTCTATAAATTTTTTTCCCATATCTTTATTTTATCTGAATCATATTTTCTTTTAATATAATTTATCTTAATTTTTTCGTTGATATAATTTTTTGAATTTATGCTTCTTTAATAGTCTTTTGAAGAAAAGTCTACTATATCATACCAATGAAATAAATCGTTGACATATTTCCTAAAATGAATGAAAACTAGACTGTTGAAGTCCATGTTTTGCGCAAGTCTTTAAAAAAAATTGACCCCATTAGCCCAACAAAATATCAGAAAGTACTTCTTGTTGATTCTTAGGTAATTTCTTGTCCTTTTTTTTTTTGTCTTTCCAATTTTTTCTCAAATATTATTACTTTTTCCTACTTCAGGGAACTCAAGTTCATGCCACTTTGTTCTCTTCCAATATAGATATTTTCCATAATACCCTGCAAGTTGGAAAGAATTATTATATTTCAAATTCCTTAGTTACCGAAGGTAAGCCAGAGTTTCAACTTGAAAATCAATCTTATGAATGGGCGATCAATGCCCGTACAATTTTTGAAGACGTGCCCATGTTAGAGATTGGGTTTTCTCTAGAAACATTTTCTCTCACTTCTTTCTATCAATTGCAATCCCATGTAGGAACATGCCGTTTAGTTGGTAAGAACAATTTTTTTCATTATTTGTCTTTCTGTTGTTTTATCACCCTTGTTTTTTACTTATTGATATATATTTTTTTCTTAAATTAGAAATAATTGATGTAGCAGTTGCAGTATTTCCTGTGAAAATGTGAATATAAGGGGCGATACATTGCAAGTTAGAGAAATTTTGCTTATTGATTCAAGGTATCTCTCTATTTTTTATCTTTCATCATTATTTGTTTGTTTCTCACAACTGTTTTTTTTTTTAGTTTTTCTTCAATCAGACTCTCTATGTGGAGTCACCTTATATTAAATGAGTGTAAAACAATTTCTTTAGTAATTGAAAAGCGCCCTGTCATCATAGCTACGAATTTGTCTGTTTCGTCATTTTATATTTAGATCTTGCATTTTCACAAATATTTATTCAATATATAATATATGTTTTTTTTTATAGGAGTGTCTCTTTCTACTACAGCAAATACCTCTATCCTTATGGAATCTACTCTTCCTGCCTTTGACGTTCTTCAAAAATGGTTTCGCCTTTTATATTTTTTTTCAAATTAATTTTTTTTATCTTGGCTCTCTTATTTTGTCATTCTATATAGGTCAATTGAGAACTCAGAACAAATTGACGAATTTTTGCTCATTTCCACTGCTTTTGTGTCGAGTTCTTCATCTTTCTCGACCTTTCTGTTAAAAGAAGAAATAATCAACATCGTTACTATTCCAGATAATGCATATACAGTAAGTTATAAAATGTCTTTTTTTTTTTTGTACTCATGTTTTTTTTTCTCTATATGCTATTGTTATAGATTCCTATACTTTTCTAAACAGGTGGGTCGCATATGGATTCGTGCTGTTGTATCGCTTCAAAATATCAAACAACAATTTTTCTACTTTGCATGTGACAAATGCCTGAAATTTACCCGTTCCCGCGCAAATGATCTTTTTTTTTTTTGTGATAGTTGTCATGCCTCTAACGCACAAATAGTTAAATGGTGATTTTTTTTTACCATTTTATCATACGTTCTCTTTAATTTACTTTTCTTTATTCTTATTTTTTAAAAATTCATTATTTTTTACTAGATGTTCTCTTGAGATCAATTTGACCGATAACACTAGTGTCATAGAAGGAATGTTATTTGGTATTCATGTTGAAAAGATATTGTCTATTGACATTGAAACTTTAGCTTCCATGACTCCAGAGGTTAGAATTTCTATCTTTTTTTAGTTTGCTTATTCCGTTTTCCAACATTAAATTTATATATGTTCTTATTGAATTTTTTTCTTTTTTCTATTTTTTGAAAAATAAAATTTATTAAATATTCAGAAGCATAATGGAATCGCTTGATGCACACAAGGGTCAAGTTCGCTACTTCCAATTGAAAGTTGACAAGCAATGCTTTCTAGACTATAAAAACTCGAGGTTCATCGTACTAAATATTGCTGAACAATTTGATACTCTTCTTTCCTCACCGTCTTTGGTTTCACTTATTCCTAGTCCATCCCTCTTCCTTACTAACAATTTAAGTTCAAAGTCCAAGTTCAACTCGCCTTTTACTACCTCAAAAAAGACCTCGTGACTCTACGGAGTGACTCCTTTTCCAGTGTCATCTATAATATTGTTTTGGTGGTGTATTTCTAATATAAATATACGTATTCTGCCTATCCCTTGAACAATTCATATGATCTTTTTTTCCTTTGTCATTACTTCTTTGTTTTTTGGTATTTGTTTTTTTGTAATCTAACTGGATGTTTGTAAATTTATTTTTTTACGTATTTTTTTTATGTCATATTGTTCTTTTTTTTTTTTTAGCACAATTTTTTTAATCGAACAACATATAATAATTATTCTTCACAATTCAATGACCCCGTTTACAATTTTTTTACATTATTGTAGGTTCAATTGAAGTCATGTTTCCTCATATTTCTTGGTATCAATCTCAAAGTTATGAAAAAAACCCTTTAATTTCCAAAAAAAAAAAATCGTGCCAGTTATGCAAAAAAAAAATTAACTGCTCATTCCATCGATAATGAGCAGCGGCGACTCATAGGAAAAAAAGGAAAACACAATTTCCTTTTTCTTATTTTTTTAAATTTCTTTTTCCAATTGCAAATTTTCCAACAAAAATTGCAAACCCTAAAATCGTTCGATCCGAGTACTAAAACTCTAACTCCACTCTGATATCAATTGTTGAAAATTGATATAGAGAATTTAACCTGGGCTTTGATACCAATTGTTGAAATCGAATGCGAAACAGAAAAAGAAAATTGCGGAAGCAGGGACACCAAGATTTACATGGAAAACCCTAATGGGAAAAAACCACGGGCAGAGGATAAATCACTAATAGAAAATCAAGGTACAATGAGTTTTGTGACTCAAGCATTAATATATAGAGAAAATAAATAACCCTAGTATTGGACATGGGCCTGACCCGACCCAACTAGAATTTGGGTCACTTCGAACTCTAACACATATTAATAACATTCTTCAGAGCATGAGAAAATCATTAAATGATTATGACCTATTGCTTACAGCATGTAACGATAGTTTCTTTTACGAAAACAACCATGAAATCAATAAAGAAATGGAAGTGCAAGTAGACAAGATTGATATTACTCGAATATCGTTACTAAATGATGCTAAAAAAAATGCATATGATTCGATTCTTCAAAAAATATTATCTAATGAATCTGGTGCATTCTTTATTGATGGTCCTGGAGGTAGTACAAAGACGTTTTTATATAGAGCGCTACTTGCAATAACTCGATCTAAAAACCTTATAGCATTAGCGACTGCTTCGTCCAGAGTAGGTGCATCAATTCTGCCAGGGGGTTGAACTGCACATTCTCGCTTCAAAATACCTCTTGAAATTGATAGCTCGACAACATACTTTGTTAGTAAACAATCTAATCTTGGTCAATTATTACAATTGGCTAGACTTATCATTTGGGATGAAGCTCCGATGTGTCAAAAGAAACATTTGAGCTTGTTAATGTCTTGCTTCAAGATATCATAGGAAATAATCATTTATTTGGGAGAACAGTAATGTATTGGGAGGAAATTTCTGACAAATTTTACCTGTTATTCTAAACGGTACATGAAATGCAGTTATTAATGCTTGTTTAACGAAATCATTTCTATGGTACAAGTTTACAAAGTTCTTCTTGACATCAAATATGCGCGCCTTCGCAGATTCTAGATTTGCAAAATTGTTGCTTCGCATTGGTGATGAATAGAACCCTCTGATCATAATAACTATATCCTCATGACATTATCGTTCCTCATGTTGATGATTTCACCTCAATATCAACGTTATTAGATATTGTCTTTCCTCATTTCAATACTTTTGCAGGAAACTTCGATGAAATCGTTCATAGAGGTATATTAACACCCAAAAATAAATATGTGGACATGTTAAACAACATCTTGATTGAGCGTTTTCTCGGAGAACTTATTCAATATTATAGCTTTGATAGTCCTTTAGACATAACAAATGGAAATGATAATCAAGATTTTATCAATACTTTAACACTTTCCGGATTTTCTCCTCATGAATTACTTTTAAAGTAAAACTATCCGGTTATGTTGCTTCGTAATATCATTCCATCAGAAGGACTTTATAATGGCACACGACTCATATGTCAACATTTCTAGAAAAATGTTATAGATACAGAAATATGTACAGGTGATTATAGTGGCAAACGTGTTTTTTTTGTCTCGTATTCCGTTTCTTCCGCTTGAAAATGAAAGAACTGTTTACCCTTTCAAGCACACGCAATTCCCTGTACGCCTTTGTTTTTCTATGACAATAAATAAAACACAAGGTCAAATAATGAATTTTGTTGGTGTGTATCTTCTAGAACCTGTTTTCACTCATGGACAACTATATGTTGCTTTATCACGCACAAAGAATTTGTCTTCTGTTCGAGTGCTTATCAGGCCTGCAAACATACAAACAAATTTATTAAATTTAACTAAAAATGTCATCTATAGAGAAGTCTTGGATGAATTCAATGACAAATCTTGATTTATTGTATGAAGAAATCGACTTTCCCATTTGATTCCCATATCTACAATTTTATAGGTAGTTATTAACATTTATTGTTCTTTTCTTGCTTTTTTTACTTTCTTTATCTTTAACTTTCTTTTCAAATTTTCCATTTCTTTGTTTTATTGTAGGCTGTCTTGTTTTGTTTACAGCTAATGATGGAATACGATATCTACAATATTAATTAACAAGAAGACTTTCTACACATTTCTCATTTTTCTCAAGTCGCTAATGTATGTAATGACAACGTATATATCTCTTCTTTCATATATGCATGTTGTTTTTTTTTTTTTTGTAAAAAGATTTTTTTAAAAAATAATTTACTTTATTTTAATTTGTTCAGATTGTAAAATACAACCAACTTTGTGTATCCATAAACTGCTTTTAATGCTTTCCCTTTAGGTTTAGCCCATATATTACCCTATCAAAGAAAAAAACATTATTATGTAATTATCGTTTTTACAATAAATTTTATCTAATTGATATATAAACATATATACTTCCTTATCTTTCTCTCTTTTTTCTGTTACGTTTACTACAAAATAAAAACCTTCATGCATATTTTCTTCCTTCATATCCAATAGTTTGTACTATCTTTTTTCAATAAAATCAACTTAATTGCATCCAGATATCTCCCTTGTCTATATCATTGTATCCAACGAAAAAACCAAACTTTAAGATAACTCTTTTGTCTTTTAAATCCACTAAATTTCATAGAAAATAGATCTTTCAGTTTAATCATATTTATCTCAATGGTATATTCTTACTGCAAAATCTTAATTCTAATCAAACATTCAATTAAATTAAATACCCAACGTTCTTACAACATAAAGACCCTCGTTCATCCAAACTTGACGCTTTACCACTTTTATCAGTCTTTTGATTAATTCATCTAATCCTTCATAACAAATTCAATAATTCATTCTGCAAAGTGCTTTTATTTAATGCATTTTCCAATTTACCAAAAATTTTGATAGAGTTTCCCTTGTTTCTTTACCCTCACAAATCTCATTCATACATCTTGCAAACAAAACCCAAACAATTCCAGTATCTTCTACCCACTACCATATAAATATATATACATTATACAACCAAATATAACAACGGTAATATAATTACATCCATGCATTCTACCAAAACCACACCAATTTTACTTGTTTTTGCAAAAATTATAAACTGTTCAAAATTAAATTACATAAAATTTAAAAATCAGGCAACAAGTCATCCTGATGGTGGAGGAGGCATTTCAAAAGGAGGTGCAACATCGTTATTGCGATCATCATGTAATAGCCCGATACTAATTTTTCCGTTAGACGATGTAATCAAACTTTGGGGATAAAATTTGCGTAATACATTTCGTCCCTATACATGTTAATTTGTGACTCGTAATTATGTGGAAAATAAATTCAGATAAAAGCTTAGTCGAAAATGCCAAAGGAGAGGAGATTTTGGCCTATTTGGACGCACGTGGACGACTTTGTGGATGTGAAGTGTCGTCTGCAAAACAACTGGAGCGTCGCCGAACTTTGGGACGACTTGGGGACGTGATGACGCGTCCTAACTTCTACATATCGTGGACTTTGGGATGAGCCCAGAAGTGGGCAAATGACATGAGACCTCATCCGATTTGCCTCTGTCCAAATCCTAGGCACTTTCGGACGAAGGCGCGGACGATGCAGACGAGGACAGGACGCATCCGCATCAAATTTGTCCAAGTCTGGAGACTTTCGAATGCTACCGGACATTGGCAGATGAGGGGAGGAATGGTCCGAATTGAATCTGTCCGATTCTTGGACACCTTCAGACGATACATGATGACGACATGCGGACGCCAAATGGTGTCCGAATGCCAAATTAGACGGTACGAACGAGAATGGGGACACCATTTCTCGTCTGAGGCCACAATTTGGCCTAAGATATTTGGTCTTGCGGACGAATGCAGACGTGAAGATTTCGTCCACACTAGTTCGAATCATCGCAGATCATCGACAAAAAAAAAAAAAACTAGAAGAAAGTGACGCTAAACCAATAGAAACACAGACTGACGCGACCTCACTCCCATGATCCCGACCAGTAGAGGATGTCTCCTGCTCCTTCCCCCTGCCATACGTACGGCTGTTCCAAGGTGAGTCTCTATTTCATCTCCAGCTTCTTCATCTTCTGGAGGGTGTTTGGTGTTCTTCCTAGAGAGGTGTTCCTGCGTGGGTGTGGTTAAGGAGGGAGCTGCCATCCATTTGAACAATAGTCTTCAAGGGTAAGGATATTAAGGGTTGTCTCGGCCAGGTGGAGGCCCTACACCCAAGTATAAAAGTGTGTGTGAGTTGTGTTGTTCAGTTTTGATATTCCATAAATATGTTAGATGCATCCTACTGATAACCCCTGCAATATGTCTTATTGCCTCTACTTTATTTATCTTGTGATTGAGTTACTCTGTAGTTACCTTCTATATATCTTGCAGCAAATCGTGTTTCTATGCTCGTTTATGTCTTCTGAAAATGTGTTTGATGCTAAGTCTATTGAATGGGACCTTGAGTGAAGTAGGAATGTGAACAAAAGGAATGAATGACTATATGAGAATACTTGGTTTTATTACCTGCTCTACTGTTCAGTTCTCTGCAAAACTTAATGTCTTTATAGAATAATGCTTGTTACTTGGGTTTTGATAGATCACTTGATTGTTATTTCCGAAACTGGAGTTCATATCACTTCTTGCGTGTTTCTTGCAAAAGTATTCTATTGTGTAATAGGCTTGTTCTGTTGTTCCTTATTGCTGTCATATTCCTTAGTTCACTATCAAGTTTTTATATAACATGCTCATGTTTTACTTTTTGTCGCATTTAATGGCCCCTGTCAAAGATTTAAGTATGCTTGCCTCGTTTATTTTGCTGTCTTAGTTCAAATTTGCTGCCAATATTTAGAAACACATACGATTTGCTCTTAACCAGTGATTATACGCTGCTGTATTAGTTGACTTATAGCCATGTTTCACTGCCTCCGCGTCAATGTTTCGCTATTTTTATAATCAAATTCAAAGCATGATTTCGTTGTTTCGTTCTCGTTGTCATCATTACAGTATGGGAAGTATGTTATCATTGTGCTAAATAGTTGCATTCTCGCTGTCATTAGTACTATATAAGAAGCATGCTATCGCTTTTCTAATTTGTTTCATTCTCGTTGCCATTATTACTATTCAAGAAACATGTTCTCGCTGTCCAAAGTTAATAATAATATCGCAGATTTCTTTTAGCCATTAATAAGCATGATCTTCGCTGTCCTGTTGGAGTATTTTCAATGTTCTGATTGAATATTTTCACGGTTCTGTTCGTATATACTTGCTGTTCATTTAGTTGTTAATAGGCCTATAATTGCTGCTATTATATTCGATTAAAAGCATGCTTAGTTGTTCGTATCTCCTACTATTATATTCGATTAGAAGCATGCTTAGTTGTCTGTATTTCCTGTTGTTATATTTGATTGGAAGCATGCTCGATGTTTGCATTTTTTGCTGTTATATTCGATTAGAAGCATGCTTAGTTGTTCGTATTTCTTGCTGTTATATTTGATTCGAAGCATGCTTAGATGTTCGTATTTTCTGCTGTTATAGTCGATTAAGAAGCATGCTTAGATGTTCGTATTTTCTGTTGTTATATTCAATTAGAAGCATGCTTAGTTGATCGTATTTCTTGCTGTTATATTCGATTGGAAGCATGCTTAGATGTTCATATTTTACCGTTGAATAGTCGAATAAAAGCATGATTTTGTTTTGTTCTCGATATTGCTCTGCAGACATTTGTGATACCTTGCTACTGTACATTAGTGGTTATCAAGCATATTTCGTTGTTTTAATTGGATCCTACTTGCTACTATTTTCCTTGTATAAAAGCATGTTCTGTTAGTCGTTTTATTGAGCATGAAGAGTTCCATTCCCTTGTTATATGCCGATGTTATTTTCCAAGCATAAAAGCATGCTCTATTATCCATTTTATTAGATGTTAAGGGTATAATTTACTCCTACGTCATTGTTATACATAAATGCCATTTCATTTACCTTATGAAAACACATTCCATAGTAGACTGTTTGACTGACGAATATCGTGTGTTTCCTTTCATAGATGTCTTGTATAAATCTGTAGAAACGTACGTCTTCGTTTCTCTTACGTGTTGCATTCTGCTTCTTTATTGTTGATCATAAATTCTCTAAAGTATTGTCATTTACTTCCCATGTATGTGATATTGATTGGAAGTGTCCCCATGCATTCACATTAATAGAAACAATTAGGGGATGCCACATCGGGTTGGTACCCATACGCCCTAAGTGAGGAAAAAGAAGTTAAAGAAGAACGAAGGGAGTTGGGGGTGGGGGTAAGTACGGATCAGTCAGGTAGACAGGAATTAGAGAGACGTTACCTTTCCCTTGGAGGGTTACGAGACTGTTTACCTTAGGTGGTTGAAGCCAACAAAGATCTACTCTCCCGCCACAGATTCTCCCAATCCCCAGCTCGATATACGAGTAATAAACAAAATATGTAAGAAAAGATTGGTTTGGGTGGCCCCCATTTGTATATTATCCCATTTTCTTACTGGGCGAAAGCTCACGTCCTTACTTGTGGTGTAGGTGATGAAGTGATCTTGCCAGGAGTAAAGGAGGCCTGCGGCATATTCGGAGGAGACGCATCCCAAGTAGTAGTATGGCATCAAGTGAGAAAGGAAATAGTAATTTTGTAAGGGCTAGCGTCAGGTTGTTTTACGAACGTTAAATTACCCTTGTTAAACCTTATTCGAGTATTTATTTGAGACATTATGTAGACTTAATTTTGAAAGCTCAAACCTTGAATTTTAAATTAATGCTTTAAGAAATGTTTTAAATTACATTTCCGCTAAATTTATTAATCATAGTTTTTCCCCGATTTAAGCAACTGTTTTAGTAAGTTGGCAACAATCGGATTTTGGCACTCTGGTTTTCTTTTTTAACGTTGAAAGGTTTCTAAGTAACGTTTTTAATCGTTTAGTAAAATCTTAAAATCTTAATGTATTTTTAAGACAAGTAAAAATCTGGGTCATTACACGTCATCTTGAGGAAAACCACGAAATGCTTAGACCAATTGATATATTCCATGATCTTCTATAGCCCCTTGTTTGTTTTTCTCATTTCCTCCCTCATTCCACGTATCTCCAAACCTATATTTATTATTCCTACCATCAAAGGACGGAAAATTTGTCCAGGTAACACAGCGTACTGACTTGAAGCATTTTCCGTAGTAGATTGAGATGCAGCATCCCTATTCACATTCATATGCTCTGAGACTTTTTTCGTAGGAGATTGAGATGAAGCAACCCTGTTAGCACTCATCATAGGTTCTCGGATTCTTGAAATTGGAGGTACATTATCGGATGTAGTAATATTAATATCCTCAACATCAGCAAAAACCTCAATAAGATGCCACTGACGACTGAACCGCCATGATCTACCCAACCTTTTGATTCTCATCCTCGTAAGAGTACCCTGATTATATGCATTCGTACACTTTTCTTCTTGTTTCACCTCATCCTCAGGGATCCAAACTTTAAAATATTTAATAATAGTTGTTATCAAGGTATTGTGTGGGAGACTTTTTCTTGTCACTGAATACATTTCCATCATCATGTTTAAGATAATAAAACCAGGATTGAAATATTCATGCCCCAATAGCTTTTCCATCACATATTGATCCATACAACTCACAAGATCCCAATGTCCATCTCGGGCAATGACGTGTATGTCAAAATATGATGTAGAACACGACCCATTACCCCAAAGTCTTTCGCGCACAGTTTATAATATCTAGAAATTTGAGGATCCTTATGAACTTGTCTTAAGAATTGGGTTGCTCACTCGATTCGAAAAAAGTCTGGATCAGAAGAGATGCAGTAATATTTCTCCACATTTCCCGAAACATCAAAACCAATTATCTCATTAATGATTTCTAGAGTTAATACAATTTCAATCCCCAAAACATATGTTCTTCCAACAATCAGTTGAGATCAGAATGTCATGTTAGCATAAAATAACTGGACCAACCGCTTATATGACGTACTAGGCAAAGAGCACAGTCCCATAATCCCAACATGCCCGAAATATTCTTCCAATCCCAACGATTGAAAACTTCGACAGTGACTCTCCTAGAATACACAAGTGATCTATTCTTAATATCACTTTAAAAAACTTCCTCTTCTTTTCTCGTTAGAAATTCTTCTGAGAAGTATGTAGTCTCTGACTGTGAGTGACCATCAAGGGTACAAACCCGCTTTCCTTTTCTTTTTCTACTAGATGCTGATGCCATTAAATTTTTCTTTTTCAATACAATTCTTCAAAATTACCAAACTCAAGCTTCTAAATTACAAACTGCGAAAATGCCAACTCCAATAAAAACTCAATTCCAGCAAATAGAACAATGAAGCAATCTATTTCCAATTTTTCTGAACCGTGACTAAATTGACAATGAAAATTTCCAATATTACTGACAATGAGTAACTCTCTCAATTCTTCAGTATCGGCCAAATGACAAAATCAAAATCCAAACTCAATTATGCACTCTCAATTCTTCAGTATCAGCCAAATAACAAAACCGAAATCCAAACTCAATTATTCAAGCCAACCTTACCTTCCTTTCAGAGAACTAAAATTTTCTTGCAAATGGCCCCTGTCGTTCGCCAAATAACCGACCTCTCTCTGTCACTCGCAAAACCACTCTTTTCGAATTGAGCTCCAAAATAGAGCTATTGCCTGGAAATCACCTAAATATCGCCCAAAAATCACAACTCTAATAGTCTCTATCGATCCGTCAAATGGTCGATAAGACCACCAATGCAGGTTTTCCATCTGCTTCAGAACCGGGACTGCAAGCAGGACAGGTTGACATGCACGGACTGGCAGCAAGGAACAATCCGCCAACCTTGTCGCCACGAACAGGAACAAGCAGGGCCGATTGACATGTGTTGTCCAGCACCTAGGAACAATCCGGCTGCCCTGTCGCCCACCACCGGGCCGTGCTTCACGGTTCGCTTTCCTTGCGTTCGTTTCAGTTTCCAATTAATTTTCCCCTGTGGCCATTCTTTTTTTAATTCATTCAATTCTATCTCTAATTGATTTAATTAATTCTAATTTTAATAACTTGTGCTCAATAAATTTCTAATAATATCCAAATAATTCCTTATCCAAATTTACACCCAATTAAATTCCCAAAATTTTTTACTTAATTTCATTAAAAAAAATTTAAATATTACATTTTTTTCCAAAAATCATTCAAAATGCTATCATTAAGAATTTAACGTAGAACAAATTTAAAAAATTTGTTTACTATTAACCTTTATATTTCATATAGGATGACTAAAAATTCAAATTATATTTATAAAAAATTTTATAAAAAAGTTAGTCAATGGTAAAAAAAAAGAAATTTTCATTCATATTGATTTTTATGAATTGAAAAAAAAAATATCAATCTTAAAGCGTACGTGCGTAGCACATACTCATACCTAGTTTTAGAAAAGGGGCAACCATTATAATAAACCAAAGTAAAACAACAAAAATGAGAAGCTAACACAACTCTCGAGGAAGAGTCAGGTCAACCAACTCAGGACTACTTATTTAACTTGCAGTGCAAGACTTTGAAGTCGAATAAAAATAAAGAAAACCATCATTCTTTATTGTTTATGACAAATCAATTATCATTCTTTTTTTGTTAACAAATTAACCACTAAACTATGAAAAAATGATGCCGTCAACATTGCTATAACGTTTGTCGTTAAAAGCGATAATGTCGAGTTGCGGCAGTTTGTATACATTATAATAAACCAAAGTAAAACAACAAAAATGAGAAGCTAACACAGCTCTTGAGGAAGAGTCAGGTCAACCAACTTAGGACTAGTTATTTAACTTGCAGTGCAAGACTTTGAAGTCGAATAAAAATAAAGAAAACCACCATTCTTTATTGTTTATGACAAATCAATTATCATTCTTTTTTGCTAACAAATTAACCACTAAACTATGAAAAAATGACGCCGTCAACATTGCTATAACGTTTGTCGTTAAAAGTGATAATGTCGAGTTGCGGCGGTTTGTCTACAAACCGCCGCAGCTCCATAGTTTTAAAAAAATCATGCGACAATTTTGATGGCCCGCTGCAGTTTCAAATCAAACCGCAGCGGTGTGAAGATAAATTGTGGTGGCTTCATATGACACCGCAGTGGTTTATCGTCATAACTCTATGGTTTGATTTGAAGCCGTGACGGGCCATCAGTCGTGTGGTTTTTTTGAAACTATGGCGCCACAGTGGTTTGTATATGAACCGCCGCAGCTCCATAGTTTTAAAAAAACCACACGACAATTTTGATGGCCCTCCGCGGCTTCATACTAACGGCAGCTGTGTAACGATAAACTAAAGCGGCTTCATATGACACCATAGCGGTTTATCATCACACCGTGACAGTTTCTTATGAATCTGCCGTGGTTTATATTCACACTGCTGCTATTTACTAAATGAATCGCCATGGTTGAAGGTGCCTCCTTCGCCTTGTACAAATACACAGTACACTCCTCGCTATTTTTTGAGACATTTTGTCAGCGATTAGTGAACTCTAGAGATTTCTGAGAGCTGAAGTGAACCACATTTAGGAAAATTTGAAGAATTGGTTGAACACCAAATGGCGTCTCGGAGTGTTGAGGAATCTGTTATTAACTGTCAATTTGCAGTGGGGCTCACAACCACATTTTTGGCTAATGAGGTACATGGAATTGGAGACGAAACTACTATAGTGTTGCATTCCATCTCGGCAACTCTACACAAGGAGGACCTCCGTTCATTATGCAAATCCAGTAGTGACGAAGTCATGGACATGGCCGAGAGTAGGCCTAGACGCCCATCACAAGCTGAATGCACCTTCGCTGGTATGAGGCTTGACAAAAAATATAGTTCACTGACTAAAATTAGAGAAAAAATTGTTGATTATGCATTGAAGAATGGGTAGGGGATAAAATTCATCCACAGTAACGCACATCGGTTGAGGGTTGCCTGCGAGAAAGGATGCATGTGGCAGCTGCACACCTAAAAAATGCAAGGTGAAATGATGTTTCAAATAAACTACTACAACGACGTTCACACTTGCTCGAGAAAGATGGAAAGATGTCATTCCTTTGCCAAATGGGTGGCAGCGCATTACTTGGACAAATTTAAAAGTTAGGCCAACTGGGACCTTTCTTATATGATTGAGACACTCAGGAAGGACTTTAAAGTCAACATCACACCCAGCCTTGCTAGAAGGGTAAAAAATGCGGCCAAAAAATTTAACGAAGGGGATGGCAATGAGTAATACAAGCTCATATGGTCCTATGCCGAGGAGATTTGAAGGTCTAATCCTGGAAGCTCAGTGCGTGTTGACCTAGAGATGAGTGCATTTAAAAGGATGTACATGTGTTTAACTGCATGTAAAATGGCCCTGCAGAACTGTGTTAGACCAGTTATTTGTTTTGGATGGTTGCCACTGGAAGGGAGCGACTCTGAGCTAGCTACTTACTGCTGTCACCATCAACGGGAACGATGGAATGTATCCGATTGCTGTAGCAATGGTTGAAGCTGAAAATAGGGCTTCTTGGAGCTGGTTTCTAAAATTGTTGCTTGATAATCTAAACACCCCAAGCGACAATGGGTGGACAATTATTTTTGACCGACAAAAGGTGCAGTTGATTGCTTTTACTTTCTATGTTTATGTTATGTATTGTGTACCAATGTTTGACTCATACTATGAATCTTTGTAGGAGCTAGTGCTAGTTGTCAGAGAGGTGACAAGGAAAACAGACCATCGGTTTTGCATCTGACACCTGTATGGCAATTTTCAAAAGAGAGATGGCGAAGTTATTTTTGCTTGACCCGGCAGCCCACAACTATCTACGAGGAACAGATGAAAGATGTTGTTCCAAACATGCCTTCTGCTCCATCCCCAAGTGTGACATAAGGCTCAACAACCTCAACGAGTCCTTCAATGCATGCATCCTACCAGCCTGGGACAAACTGATTCTAAGTATGTTCGAGATCATACGAAAGGCCATCATGGATAAGATTGTGAAAAAAATGAAAAGATAGCTCATTTGACAGACCTTTTGTGTCTGCAGACCACTAACTAGCTTGCCAAACTACAACTTACCGATCGAAATTGGAGCCCCACTCTTCAGGAGCTATCCAGTTTGAGGTCAGCAACGATAAGAAACAGTACTCTGTCTATTTGGACAGGCGTACTTATAGCTGTTACAGGTGGGAGTTGACCGGCATCTTGTGTGTCCATGCAGTCCCATGCATTCATTTCATGAGGAGATCTCCTGAGAAATTTGTGCATGCGTGCTATCATCGGGAAACATATATGACGATGCACTTCCACTTTGTCTGCCCCGTCAATGGACAAATTATGTGGCCTTTTGTGATGCATCTTTATCCAATTACCCCACCGCCATTTAAAAGGCTTTGAGGAAGGCTGTGCAAACGTAGAATATGGGATGTGGCCGAGGCCCCAAGCAGGACAATGCTACCCAGAAGACATATGAACATGATCTGAGGTCGGTGTGGGGATGTGGGGCACAATTCCCACACGTATGAAGGTGGAGGCGAGTCTAGTGCATGTGGCGGTAGCAGCGACAGAGGCAGAGGTAGAGACAAAGGCGGCAGAGGAAGGTCAGAGGACACATTTATGGGTTTCAGGTCCCTGAGAAAGTGTCTGACATAGTCCCCTAGATAGTCCCTAAGAGAGTTGCCGAGACAGTTCTCGACATAGTTCCTGAGATACAGGTGCACCCATTATCACATTTACATTTTCAAGTGTTATTTGAACTATGCTAATTTCATTTGCAATGTGTTCTACAAGAGTATGATGCGCAAGGTGCACAAACACAAACATACACAAATGTAGACTTTCACCTTCCTTGATTAAAGAAGATAACGCGATGTATTAGAGCTATTGTAGAACCTCTACTAAACTATTATACATGATGTATGTCTGGTTTTGATGCATAGTTAACAATCACTTTGGTTTGCAGTTGTAATGCACATTATTGTCGTACTTGATGTAACACCCCTATTTTTTAAGTTGAACAATTATCGAGGTATTACCAAGGCATGTTTAGAATGTTGAGTTGTGGGAGAATTTTCGATAAGGTTTTTCCCGTATACGTGATGTAATCAAGTGTTGGGAGTATGGGGATATTACATTGCGTATTTTTATGTATTAATTGTGATGTGTAAATATGGGGAAGATGTTAGGGGATAAGGGTTAAGTATGAAAGGATGGAGAAAAGTGAGAATTATGGAGTTGTAGACGCATGCGGACGAACAAATGTTGTCCGCATGTGTATAACGTGGCTGCCTTGTAGATTGGGACAAAGTAAGGATGAGAGGATGCATCCTAATGTGTCTGAATATGGACTTTCGGAAGCATGAGGATGACTTGCAGACAAGAAGTGTCGTCCGCAAGTGCTTAGCCACGTCACCCTTAAGCTTAGGACGACTCAGGACGCGATGTCTCGTCCTGACTTCACTGTGCTGTGAAGTTTCGGACGAGGTCCCAGACGATGCGGACAAGGAAGGTTGTGTTCGCATCGAATCTGTACAAGTTTGGGGATATTCAGACGAGTCTGGACGGCTATGGACGTGGAGCATCCTCGTCCATTTTGCCTCTATCCATTTTCTGGACATTTTCGGACTCCTGTGGACGATACTTTTGGACGCCATTTCTCATCTGAAGCCACAATTTAGCCAGTGAGATTAGCCTTGCGGACGAATGCGGACGAGACCATCACGTCCGCACTCGTTCGAATCAACCCAGAATTGCGACATTAGGGATTTAAAATCAGAAGAAAACAACGCCAGCCAATAGAAATCGCAGCTCTCGACACCGAATCGCACTCACCACGATCCCGACCAGCCAGAGCTTGTCCCCTGCCACACGTATGGTTTGTCCCAAGGTAAGTTCTCTATTTATCTCCAGCTCCTCCTTCATCCCCTTCTTCATTGGAGTCCGACATTTTCTTATTGGTTGAGTTCTTGCGTGAAGGGTAGCTCAAGAGTGGGGGAGGCTACTGTCCGTGTGAAGAATCGTCTACAAGGGTAAGGAATGGGGTAGTCGTTGGCCATTTGGAGGCCCTACACCCAAGTGAATGTGTGCGTGTGTGTTTTTGATTGTAGCGAGCCTCTGTAAATTGTTTGGTGCCTACATTTCCTGCAGTCTTCATTGAGTGTATTACTCTGTCAATATTTCTAACAGATTTCCTCCCTGCTTTTAGACATTTTACCTTGTGATTTATCCCCCTAGAAACATATAAATATATATATCACTGTTAGTTTCACTTTTCCTACAGCTTAATGCTTGATTTACGGTTATGGAATGTTAAGGTTGGTAGTAGAGAACCATGAACCTAGGGCTTCATGGTGATTGTTAATGGATGAATGAACTAGACTCTGTAACAGGTGAATGAACTAGACTCTGTACCCCTACTCACGATGTATAATGTTGCTCGCTTGTAGTGTTTTGTTTTGTTATTTGCTTCTGTTCAAAGCATGGATATACTTTCTGGACGTTCTCGGTTCTTTCTCTGTATTAACTAGTTATTTATAGCACTTCTACTATTGATATACAAGCTCCATTTTATTCGTTGTGAATCTCTGCAAAAGTATGTTGCTGTACGTTGCTACCTATAGTTATCACTTATAAGCATGTCTTGTCGCTCGTTGCTACTTTGGTACTCATCAGTTAAAAGCATGATTTCGTTGTTTTATTTTTGATATTCTCGTTGCTGTTATTATCATTTTTGGAGTATGATTCACTATCCGTTTTGATTTATTATTCACTGTTGTATTAGTCGAATAAAAGCATGTTTAGTGTCCATTTACTGTTGTTTCGTTTTAGTCGTTAAAAAAGCATATTTTTGCTGTTTCATTTCGATATTTCTCGCTGCTGTTATTATCGATTTAGAAGCATGCTCCATTGTTTCATCTTGTCATTAAAACATAGCTGTTTATCTTTGATTTAGAAGCATGTCTCGCTATTTGTTCCAATTTATTATTCAGTTCTGTCATTAGTCGATCAAAAGCATGCTTCGCTGTTTTAATTTGATAATGCCCGCTGTCGTTTTAGTTGTTCAAAAGCATGCTTCGCTGTTTATAAATTGATGATATTCGTTGCTACTTATAGTCGTTTGAGAGGCATGTTTAATGCTTACTTACTACTATATATTAGTCGCATGAGAAGCACGTTTGCTGTTATACTTTCGATAATTTTCTGTTGCCACATTAGTTGATTTAGGAGTATGCTTCGCTGTTATGTTGCGTTGTTTTACTGCTGATTAATATCACTCACGAAGCACATTTCATTGTTTTACCTTCGATACTTTGCTACTGTATATTAGCCATCCAATAAGCATGTTTCGCTTTCTGTTTTCGGTATTTGTTGCTGTATATTAGCGTTTTAAAAGCACGATTCCGCTGTTTTCATTTGATTACTATTCACTGCTGTATGTTATCATTTAAAAAGCATGTTATGTCGTTCTAAATTGATATTATCTCGCTACTATATGCTGCTGTTAATCTCATAGTATAAAAAGCAGGCTTTATTATTCATTTAATTGGATATTAAGAACATGACTTACTCTTACTCCTTGGTCATGCGTTGCTGTTATCATCATTTTATGAAATCGTGTTCGATAGTAGTCTGATCGATTCCAAATATTGTGTGTTTCATTTTATAGTTGCCCTATGTATGTATATATATGAGAATTCATCTTCATTCTCCCTATGTGTTTTGAATCCTGCTCCTTTATTATTGATTGTGAATTCTCTAAAGCATTGTCATTTACTTTCCATGTTTGTGTTATTTAATTTGAAAGTGTTGTGCTGCATTCACGTTAATAGAAACCAAGTGGGGCATCCCACCTTGGTAGTGATACCCATACATGCAGAGTGAGGAAAAACGCTAAAATAATGTTCAGGATGGGCGGGATACGCCTATCACTGAAAGAAAACCCTGAAGGCGGGATACGCTGGAAGGGAAAAGAAAAGGGAGTTGGGGTAGATGAGTAGTTCGGATCTAGCTTGGCAGCTAGGATACACCCTCACCTAGTTGGGAAAGGGGCTAGTATGCACACAAGTTAGAAGCTAGTCAAATTGGGTCATCTCAAAGGACAACCTCCAATCTCCAGCTCAAAGTATGAGTAAAGAACCAACGAACGTAATAAAAGAATTGGTTTGGGTGGCCCCCATTCTAAAGGAAACTAAAGAGAGACATATGCATTTGTATTAACCCATTTCCTTACAAAGCGTAAGCTCACGTCCTTACTTGTGGTGTAGGTACAAATGACGAACAAATAACAAAGAGATAATCCAAAGTGGAGATGAAAGATTTGCACATGCGAGATTGAGGCTGGCCAGGCTAAAGAGAATAAAAGAGAAGAGGTTGTAAATGAATTGTAATTAATCATTTAGTTTTCCTTTCTCAAACGTAGTATTTACTTGTTGAGTAAATACGCTTTTGCAAAGTTTTGATAAACTTGCTATGTTTTCATAAAAGGTTTTATAACGCTTCCGCAACGATCTCATAACGGTTTTAACAAAAGGTTGGTAGCGGTTCGGTATATGTTGTACTCTGTTTTGTTTTAAAAAGAAATTTCAAATTTAGCGCATTTTAAAGGATTTACAAAAAACCAGGTAGTTAGAATTAAATTGATATATTAGTTTGATAAATTTCATTGTAACTCAATTGAATTATTATTGTTGTAATCTCAGGACAAAATTTGAAAATTTTGCAAGAGTTTCTTTTCTTTTTAGTCTATCCCCCTTGCGACATTATCAAAACAGATATTTTTCCCAACAGATATCATCCAACAAAAACAAAAGAAAACATAAATATGGAAAGAGTCAATGAATTCTTTAGTATGTACAACAACATCAGTATCTCTACACATCCCAACTACCCTAAGACGGTTGCTTGCCACGTTTCTTCCACAAATTTGTGATCAAAAAAGACAAATGCAGGTCTACTAGTGCGTGGGATGCTTTGGTGTACAATAGACCCTTTGGGGGTTCATCATCGTGCTTGTGGAAATCCACCTTGTTTTTGTACTATCAGATCACCTCCAACCTCGGACTCATACACCAAAAGATGGCATGTGGTCTGAAATACAATGGGATAAATCAACTTATAAGCATAAAGCAATATGAATGAACACAATGGAAGAGATATACCAATTTTTGTTCATTGGCGATACGACAATCGCAATTGCTTCCGGCAGCAACGCCTAGTGAGAGAAGTGAGTGTGCAGGTCTAGGGACGACATAAAACACCCTTGCCTTAAGTGTGTCTGAAATGAAAAAGAAGCACGCATTAGAACTGTTGGAACATGAATGACAACCTGAAATTGCGAGAAGTTTACTTACATGAATCCACCCTTGTGTAAGGAGCGATTTGTCCACTTGAACTTGCAAGTATTCTTTTTTGTTCAATGCATAACACTACATACAAAGAACACACCGCACAGATGAGTACTAATATAACACCTTCTGAACTACTTAATGTAACATAACGTAATTCTCATCGTGTTTGCTGTCCCTTTTTGCTGCGAGAAGATGATCTCAGTGATGCTATACTCATCATTGACCAGCTTTCTCGAAAGAATTGTGCACATCTCCACTTTCTTCCGAGTATTTGCATAAACATACATCTTGAAAATATTCATCATTTCATCTGGCTGCAAAAAACATTGACAAGAAACTGTCAGACTAATAAGACATGAATAAGTGTAGACACATGTAAATAATCAAATCGAAGACGTACCACGTGCACAAGTTTCAGTGACAGAGTCTGCGATCCACCCGACGCCATGGTAATGCCTCTTGGTGCAATGGAGATGCAAATTTCAGACACGTTATTACGTCGCATACAAATAAAGTAAAGACTAGACTTTGCGTACAAAGTAAATAACTTACAAGCTTTCGTTGCTTCAGAGGACAATGGAGAGGCTACTGGATGGGCTGCTTGCTACTCTATTCTCTAAAATGCTGCCAACATCTCATGATGGCACTCCTCTGCTCGCTTCTCCATTTGGAGCAGCCCCGTTTGACGTTGCTCCTCCATTTTTTTAATTTGGAGTAGCACCATGTGAAGGTGCTCCTCCATCATTTCTATTCTCTTCAGCACCATTTGATGGAGCTCCTCCATCCTATGCATCCAGCTGGACATCTCCTCAGGCATCGAAGAAAAATGAGATGTCTAAGGAGGGGATGATGCTGGAGGCTGTTCCTCTGAGGGGGCTGAAGGCTGAGCCACTTTATCTCGCTTCTTCGGGGTCTTGCATACCTATTCCCCTCCAACTTTGTTAAGGCCCATTTTGTTCACTTTCAATCTGTTGTAGACATCTGTGGTTGTCTCTTCGATTCTCAGATCATCCTCCGAGTTGGGTACCCTAGACTACTCAACAATCCTCTAGATGAGCCAATTGAATGACAGACTCGTAGCCGGGTTGTTGAGCACCTCGTGCATGTTACTCAAAATGACATATCCGATGTCCATCTTTTTCCTAGTGAACACCTTCTCGAGCAAATAGAGATCCATGCAGCTAACATGGTCTCGAAGTCCATCTCGAGGCAAAATGGTGTACGTCGTGATGATGTGGATCACTCGGGCTATGGCATTGAGCTCCTTGCCCTTTGGCTTCTTGTACGTGCCAATCTCAGGATCCTGATGCAACAATTTAACCATTGCCAACCCATCTCCTCGCTTGAAAAAGGTGGCTCCCGAGACACGTGATAATACTGATCACGTGGTCCCTCCATCACACATCCAAGCATCACGTTCAGATCGTTGGGAGTCAGCCTCAACTTCTGTGCAAACACATAAGTGCAGACCTCTAATAGTTGGGTGGACACTTCCAAATTTGCATAAAACAACCTCACAATCCTCTCACAATAACTTTTCCCTATTCGGCACAAACCGCTTAAGCTAGCCCCCTCAAACAATTGTTGAATTCCAAACTCTGCTAAGGATTCCAAATTTACTTTTTTAGAAACAATAATTGAATGGTGTTTAACATCAGCTTCATACCGTTCCTTCGCATAAGTTGTCCTAAAGTGTGGGGAGTGGAAGCCCGCTGTAATAGGTTGGAAACGGATCAGTGCACCTCCGGCAGGTCGTCGTTCAGATTGTGCCACAATTCTGCCAAATTGCAATGCTACGGTTTCTCTAGATTGCACCGTGGTGGTTTCTTCAGATTTCACTGTGAGGGTTTCTCCATCGTGCCTCACGGCGGTTTCTCCAGCTTGCACTACTGCGGTTGCTCCTTGCGCTGCGGGTGCTCCTTCTTGCATCGTGGTTGGTTCAAGTTGGTGAAGCTGACTTGCGAGGTTAGTTGCAAGCCAACAGCGTTGACGAGCAAAGTCCATCGTTTCTTCTTGTGGTTGCGGGTCAGTTTGCGATGGACCACCCTTTTGCTTGGTCAGCATTTTCTTTACACGAGAATCCATTGGTCTCAATTACACAGTGGAACGAAGGTCTGAGAGTTCGATGGTTTGCCTAGACTTGTTCGAGGTTAACACGCCTGGCACCCACGATCCAGTCTTATATGACAAAGGATCAAAGAACGAGGCACACAAAACCACGACGGCTTCATAAGAAACTGCCGCAGTGTGATGGTAAATTGCTGTAGTATCATATGAAGCCGCCGCGGTTTATCGTCACAATGCTGTGGTTTAGTATGAAGCCCCGACGACCATCAAAATTGTCGTATGGTTTTTTTAAACTATGGAGTAGCGGCGGTTTGTATACAAACCGCCACAGCTCGACATTATCGCTTTTAATAGCAAACGTGATAGTGATGTTGGCGGCGTCATTTTTCCATAGTTTAGTGGTTAATTTGTTAGCAAAAAAAGAATGATGGTTGGTTTGTTACAAACAGTAAAGGATGATGGTTGATTTGTCATTTTCCCAAAAATAAATAAGAGGCATAGTGTATGAACCATGAGCCTAAATCTATGTTAGTAATTGTTCGCGCTTCATAGAAGACACAATAAAATAGGAAACAACCCGACTAAAAAATGAATTGAATTACTTAACCCTTTAACTTAAATATTTACTTGATATCAGAAGATTTAAATAATATAAATTAGTTAGGGCCCAAAAAAATTGAGCTAAACTAAAGGTTCATTAGAGATATCAAAGATAATGTAGTAACATATGTATGTAATAATTAACTGTGCCAAAAATTTTAATTAAAAAGGTAAAAGTCTTGTCACGACTTAGAGGGGGGGGCCTAACAGAAATGTCAGGTCAGCTGACCCAATCCTCGGAAGGGACCCGACTGCCCAATCCAAGGCTAGGTAGTCAACAGAAGCTTGAATATGATTTCAACAACAAATCTAAATAATTTGGCCAAGGTCCATATAGCAATCATAAGAATAATAATGCATAAAATAAATTGAAATTTAAAATATTGTATAATAAGTTCTAACCATTTCGAAAATCATTATACAAATTCAAATATATAATGTAGAAAATAAAACTAAAAACAATCTGTAGAAAAACACGATGGGAAAGCCCTCCAGTCACGATGCTCTTAGTCGCTATTGTCCTTACCTGAAAGGGGAAAGGGTCATTGGGGGTAATTGACTAATTCAGTATGTAAATTATACTAAATGCGATAAATGTAAAATTTTTTTTACTTTTCTTTCAAAAAATATGATCAATCTAATTATTTTTATCGAGTCATGCATGGATTTTAAAATCATTCAAAACCTTTTTATCGGTTTAATTAAAAACAGGCTTCTCGAGCCATCAATGAGACAATTATCAAATCATGTTATATGCATAGACAACTATATTAAAAATATGCCTACATCGTTTTTACTTTTAAAGAAAACACCATCCCAATGAAAAATGAGGGACACTCAATGGACCCCTTCGGCACTCCAATAGAGAAAGACGGTGATCTGAAAACCAGACAGGACTTTATGAGACAGAAAGAATAAAAGTGATGGCGATCTAAAAACTTGGCAGCACATATGAGTGCTTGACAATTTGAAGACCAGACAGTGATACCACTCATAAAATCGAGTACCGGATAAGATTGTCGACGATGAATTACTTAGTGACTAACAACCTATTAGATCCAATTTGACAAGGGTTGCCGGTAAGCGAAGCTCCACGACAACACAAACGACCATCAAATTAAAAGGTTATTAGGCAAGTAAAACTTAGTGACGACACAATCTTTAATTTGTGTGACAAAAAATACCCTGGCTAGGTTTAGGGATTCAAAACCCAAGAGCAAGTCATCACCACCCTATTACCCATTTCACTTTAAAGATTCAAAACTTAAGGATATGTCACCAATACCCTATTACCCATTTCGCACGTGCACACAAACAATCTTCACATAGCAACAAATGCACAGTGATAGCGTCGTGATCCTTTGATACAAAGACTGTTCAAAGTATTAAGAGGATTCATCATCCCAAATATGCATATCATATCAAAATCAAACACCCTGCACGAAAAAAAAAAGTGTATAACTCATGTGCGTATAATATAAAAATAGATGTGTTGTCGAATAGTTGCCGTCATGTTTTCATATGTGGCAATCCACAAAATATGTTTTTTTTCTTAAAACCATGTCATGCAATGCAGTGTATAAAGTATAAAATTTCTACCTTGACGATGGTTGCTTTTTTTACCAATCGGAGCTACAACTTTATTTACCAATTTAAAATCTTAAAAATCGTCCAAGCCTATAACACGAAAATAGAAATTTCCCATTAACAAAAAAATCAGGAAAGTTGGGAGGGTTCTAAACAAAAATTAGGAATCCAAACCAAAATCTGTAAAAAAATTGCATGCATAATGGCATCCACGGACGCAGAATAGTGGACCCTCGGATGCAAAGCAGTGCATTCGGGAATGCAGAACAATGCATCAATGAAAGCCTACGTGTACATGTTCCTTGGACACCAGTGTTTCTCGTAAGCTTGGGCTCCCTCAGAATCCTATGCTTTCACAGAAACCTGTGCTTTACATGGACACATGCAAGGCACATGAGTTTTGCAGAAATCTTACTCTTCGTGGATGGGCACATTTCCCTGGAAGCAGGCTTCCACTGACACGTGAGGGGCACGTACACTCCACAAAAATCTTACTCTCCGCAGGCGTGAATGTTTATTCAGAAGCCTAAACTTCCGTAGACATGTTCGGGAAATGAGCGCTTTGCGGAACCCTACACTCTCGCTGACGCGAACGTTTTCGCAACATTGTGCCTTCCATATTAGGTGTGGGGCACATGTGCTCTGCAAAAATCTTATTCTCCACGGACGCAAACGTTTCCGCAAAAGCCGAGCTTCCACAGACAAGTGTGGAGCACATGCGATCCCAAGAAATTTCCCTCTCTGTGGGCGCGAACATTTTCATGGAAGCCTAAACTTCTGCGGACACGAACGTCTTATTAACAGTGTGCTTTCCGCAAACACAAACGTGAGTGTCCATTTCAGATTTGCAAAGGAAAATAAAGTTCCTCTTTCTCAGTTTTTTGCCTCCATTTTGGCCTTAACATTTTCATAGAGACTTCCCTATTGGAGCTTCCAAGCTCCAATCCGAATCCATCATCCAACCTGGACTCTCAACTCGGAAATACCTTTAAAAATGGACGTGCCCTTGCAATCCTTTCACAAAAATTGCTGATCAGCACTCCCGGAATGTGGATCTATGACCAAAATCTTTCCTTTGCAACTTTGGTCTCTTTTCACTCTCTACTTTTCATTAGCAGCTGCACCCCAGAATGAGGGTTTCCTTTGTGCTAAAAAATATCATGACTTATTTATTAACTTAAGTGTTGTTAGGTTTATTTATTTTAATGATGATTGTGTTGATGAAAATGATAGGTTGTTTATTGAATGAATTTATCAATTGCATAAACATTACATTTATATGGAGACTAAATTGAAATACCCTTAATTAGGGTATTAATGTTGTCGAACAAGTTTATCTAAGTGCTTGTAGTCTAAGTTACAAATATTGAGACTTAGAGAATTCATAAAGTGCAAATTGAAGAGACAAGGTCGAGCAAACTGGAGTTTTGGGTTAACCAAACTCACTTTGTAAATGACGGGGTCAACGATGCGGTCGTGTAAGCGGATGACAAGACTAACCAAAAATATAGATTGCTCCATAGTTTTTTGTTCGAGTACGCGGTCAAGGAAGCGGTCGACGGGGTTGACCTAAATTAAATATAGAGTCTCCAAGAATTTTTGGATGAGTAAGCGATCTATGATGCGGTCAAGCCAGTCGACCGAAATACAATATAGAGTTTATCTTAGTTTTTGGTTGAGTAAGCGGTCGAACAAAGATGAAAATGGTCAACCGAAAAGTAAAGAACAACGCAACGACTAGTTTCAACGGTCGGATGTGGTCGACCAGAAATGAAGGGGTCGACCTGTCACGACCCGGAGGTGGGCCAAACAGAACCATCGGGTCAGGCGACCCGATTCTAGGAGAGAACTCAGTTACCCAACCCAAGACAAAAATTTTTATGTGGAAGACTTAACAGGAATAATACGAAGCCCAAGCCTAATCACATGGGTTGAGGTCCACAGAGTGATCAACTAAAGACATGATAGCATAATAAAAAGTACTATGCATGAATTAAATCAAACAACAACAAAAACTAAATCCCAACATACCAGGACATAGGGATTGAACCGACGAGTCTCCACCCATCCACGGGGAGATCGAAGCACAACCAATAAATACTAGCATCGCTCCGGATCTGCACCCTAACCTGGGAAAAAATATAGTCTAAGGGGTGAGTGACTAACTCAGTAGGAAAATCTATACTAAATGCAATGCATGCTGAAATCGTTTTCTTCCTCTTTGAAAACTATTTTATGCTTCACATTTTTTGTACATGAATTTTAAACAATCAAAAACTCTTTATCATTTTATAGATCCGGCCCATGGCCCTTAATGTGACTTTATTAAAATCCGCTGTATACCTAGACATCTATAATCGCAAAATATGCAAACATCGTTTTCCGTATGAAAACGTCATCCGTGAAAAGGGATGGTCACTCAAGGACCCATCCATCACTCGTCATCGAAAGATGGTAGGTTCCCTTAGATGTGCCGACGGGCCGTAACCACTGTCGATAAGATCCGAAGATCCGGCATATTACCAGAGTTACCAGTGGACCAAACAGCCACGACACAACTCGTGTAACCGCCCCAGCACAAGTCGGAGAAAAGTGGCTATCTGCTAATAGCAACACCTCATGAGGCAGGAAAGAATACCAATGACGGAGATCCGATGATCTAGCATGTCACCCGAGTTGTCGGCGAGAACTCAGCAACGACACAACTCGTGTAACAGCCCAAATGTGCCGACGAGCTGTAGCCACCGTCGATACGATCCGAAGGTCTAGCACATTACCCAAGTTGCAGCGAGAACTCCACGTCGATCCAACTCGTATAATCGTAGTAACGGATGAGTTTGCCCCACGATAGATTCCTACTCACTAGGACCTTGGTGTCCCAAATTGACGAGGGTTGCCGGAGCAAGCTCAAGTCGTCCAGCCAACCCACCAAATGGAACGGTACTGTGGTAGGCAATCTTCGTGACTGACAACACTGCCAACTCCGTGTGACAATACCCTGGTCAGGTTTAGGGGCTTTCGACGCAAGAAGGCCTCATCACCTCCCCATCCTATTTTTTGACTTTCAGGGCTCTCGACCTAAGGACACGTCACCAATGCCTCATCCTCTTTTTTTTCATAGAGCCAACACAACTTGCATAATCACAGTAACGGATGGGGTTGCTCCACGATAGATCTCTACTCACTAGAACCTTGTGTCCCAAATTGACGAGGGTTGCCGATGAGCAAGCTCAGTCATCTAGCCAACCCGCCAAATGGAACGAAACTTTGATAGGCTAATCTTCGTGACTGACAACACTGCCAACCCATGTGACAATACCCAAGCTAGGTTTAGGGGCTTTCAACCCAAGGAGGCATAATCACCCTCCCATCCTATTTTCCAACTTTCAGGCGTTTCAACCTGAGGACATGTCACCAATGCTCCACTTATATTTTTCCACTTTAAGGACATTCAACCTGAGGACATGTCATGAATGTCCCATCATTATTTCGCACGTAAATGACCAATCTTCACACAGCAGAAGATTGTACGGAACTAGCCTTGTGATGCTTTAATGCTAGAGTGCCTAAAGCATGAAGAAGATTCATCCTCCCGATATACATATTAAACCTTTACACAGTAGAAGGTTTCGGGGATAGCCTCGTGATGCATGAGCGCTAAAGTGCCTAAAGCATCAAGAGGATTCATCCTCCCAATGTACGTAACAAATGTCAAATATTCTCGCAGTTGAAGGTTGACAAGATAGCCTCGTGATACTTTAGCATTAGAATGCCTAAAGCATCAAGAGTATTCATCCTCCAAATACAAACACAGAATCACATCATTAATATATATAAAATTATTAGCACTAAACCATGTACGGAATGTAAACGTGAGAAAACATACTAACAATAAAAATTGACGTGCTGTCGAACAGTCCTCATTGGGTTTTCAGGTGTGCTAGTCCACAAAATAGTAGTTTTGAAAACCATAATGCAATGCAGTGCAGAAAATCATAAAATCCCTACCTTGATGACGACCACGACATGCTTAATAACAAACCCGCTCAACGCGCTGTCGTAAGCGAAAAGTCAAAACATCTGACACATTCAGAACCTACAACAAAGTTGGTGTCAACATCCCATCAATCATAACAGGGATGACAGAAAAGTCTTAAACAAGACGAGAATCCAAAACAGTTCCTAGGGACACCTATGAGTCCTAACCCGAAAACCCAATCTAGGAATCCCAATAGAATCTCCAACCTTATCACTCAAGCATAGACAACCTTATTTGATGCAAACCACAGATATGACAGATCCGAGAGCCGACAACAATGCAGAATGTTCACAGGACGCCTTGGAGATTCAAACGGAATAGGAGTTTGACCCGTTATCTATGGAAAGATAAGAACTGAAACTATCAAGGAAATGAGCTTGACCCAAACCAAACTTGTTGGTTGAACCAAAGCAATCAAGTTTTATCTCTTCAAGCAAACAATTGAAGAAGATCAAGCGTTCCAAAGAGAACTCAAGAAGAGAATGCAAAATGCTCTCAAATTTCAAGTTGTAAGTTGTCATTTACATAGAAGACTTGCCCATCTATTTACAAGAAACTCAAGGAGACATGGAAACATGTTAAAATTGCATAAAATATACAAAATAAAGTTAGGTGAAGAAATGACGATGTGGCAATCGGGAGGCGAATTTGGTGGGCGGTGCGTGAGTGGGTCGGTGCCGACTGGTCGGTGCGCGCCTGTTCTTTCGGCGAAGGGCGCACTGTTCTTTCAGCAATGTGCGCACTGTACGTATGACGGCGCGCACAATGTTCCTTTTACGGTGCGGGTAGGGCTTCTCTGTGGGCTGCTTGGGCCATTCTTCAAATTTAACAATATTGCCTTACTTCCCTTACCTTTTTGGGCTTCCATGGACTCTCCCTTAATACTTAGGACATTCATGGGTCTTTGTTCTTCATTAATAATATATTTCACATCCATTTCTTTGATTAAAGTTTGTAAATTCTTAGACATTTTCTTTGTCCTTGCTCTTGTCATGGGTCCTTCATTGTGTTGTAGTGAATCCATGCTCTTCATAGGTTCGTGGATCATATCATTCTCTCCCTCTTCGAAAAGATTCGTCCTCGAATCTCCTACATCATATAAGGATAAGTCAATGATATTAAAAGTATTGCTTACGTTACCATACCAGTCTAGTAGATCGATCTTGTAAGCATTATTGTTTATGCGCTCCAAGACTTGGAATGGTCCGTCCCCCGTAGTTGTAGCTTATTTTTCTGCTGGCTTGCGAATCTTTCCTTTTGTAGGTGAACCCAAACCCAATCGCCGGGTCCAAATATCACTTCCTTTAGTCCTTTGTTGGCATGGTGGGTGTATTGTTCGTTTTTCCTTCGGATATTGTCACGTACTTGTGCGTGTAATTCTTTGACAAACTCAGCTTTCCTCTTGCCATCTAGATCAACAAATTCATTAGTAGGCAATGGTAATATATCAAGTGGAGTAAGAGGATTAAATCCATAAACTATTTCGAAAGGTGAAAACAAAGTAGTAGAATGGACAACTCGATTATATGCAAACTCAACGTGTGGCAAACATTCTTCCCACTGTTTAAAATGTTTAGAAATTATTGCCCTGAGCAATGTGGATAATGTTCAATTGACCACTTCGGTTTGTCCATTCGTCTGGGGGTGTGCTACAGTGGAAAACAAAAGTTTTGTCCCCAACTTGTTCCATAACGTCCTCCAAAAATGGCTTAAAAACTTGACATCCTTGTCACTCACAATAGTTTTTGGAATTCCATGCAAACACACTATTTCCTTAAAGAATAAATTTGCTACATGCGTAGCATCATTAGTCTTAGAGCACGCTATAAAATGAGCCATTTTGCTAAAACGGTCAACAACCACAAAAATACTATCCTTACCTCCCTTGGTCTATGGAAGCCCTAATACAAAAATCCATGGAGATATCCATCCAAGGATGGTCGGGCACAAGCAAAGGGCTATATAGCCCATATGGCTTTACCTTTGATTTGGCCTTCCTGCATTCAATGCATTTCTCACAAATAGATATTACATCAGATTTCATTTTTTGCCAGAAAAAATGCTCACTTAGTATGTACAGAGTTTTTTCAATCCCAAAATGTCTCATTAATCCTCCCCCATGCGTTTCTCTAACAAGCAATTCACGTATTGAACATTTGGGCACACAAAGTTTATTCCTTTTAAACAAATACCCATTGTGTTTATATTAATCTACACATTCGGTTTTCTCACAATCCTTCCATGCATGACAAAAATCCAAGTCTGATTCATACAAATCTTTAATGAATTCAAACCCCAATAATTTTGATTGTAGAGAAGTGATGAGGACATACCTTCTTGACAACGCATCAGCAACTACGTTGTCCTTACCTTTTTTATAGTGTATGACATACGGAAAGGTCTTGATGAACTCCATCCATTTGGCGTGTCGCTCATGCAATTTTCCTTGGAACTTTATGTGCTTCATACTCTCATGATCCGAGTGAATGATAAACTCCTTTGGCCACAAGTAATGTTGCCATGTTTGTAAGGTTCTCACCAATGCTTACAGCTCCTTGTCGTATGTTGGGTAATTCAATGCAGCTCCACTAAGCTTTTCGTTGAAATACGCGATCGGCTTCATTTCTTGCATCAATTTCAAGACGCGTCACATTCAATTTCAAAGGTTTTATCAAAATTTGGCAAGACTTATAAAGGAGCATTAGTTAACTTTTCTTTCAATAAATTAAAAGTCTTTTCATGTACCTCAGTCCATTTAAATTCAACATTCTTTTAAACCAACTCATTCATAGGTGCAGCAATGGTACTGAAATCTCTCACGAATCTCCTATAAAAGCTTGCCAATCCATGGAACCTACGTACCTCATTAGCATTCTTTGGGGTAGGCCATTCCTTGATTGCTCGTATCTTCTCTTCGTCCACTGATACTCCATTTGAGCTTACTACAAAACGAAGAAAAACTACCGACTCCATGCAGAATATACACTTATTTAGATTGGCATACAGTTGATTCAAACGTAACACAGTAAAAACAGATTTCAAATGCTCTATGTGTTGTTCGAAAGTCTTACTATACACCAGTATATCATCAAAATAAACTACAATGAATTTTCCAATGAATTGTCGTAAAACATGGTTCATTAATTGCATAAATGTCCTAGGTGCATTTGATAAACCAAACGGCAAAACCAACCACTTGTAAAGACCATACTTCGTTTTAAAAGCAGTTTTCCATTCATCTCCTCCTTTCATACGAATTTGGTAGTATCCGTTCTTTAAATCAATTTTAGAAAATACCCAAGCACCATGCAATTCATCCAACATGTCATCAAGGCGAGGAATAGGATGTCGATACTTTACCGTGATTTCGTTGACGGCTCAGCAATCAACGCACATCCTCCACGTTCTGTCCTTTTGGGGGGCTAGAATAACTGGTACTAAACATGAGCTAAGGCTTTCCTTCACTAGCCCCTTCTCTACCAACTCGTCCACTTGTCGTTGGATTTCTTTGGTCTCCTCTGGATTTGTTCGATAGGCTGGTCGGTTGGGAATTGTCGATCCTGGAACGAAGTCAATTTGATGTTTGATTCCCCGAAGTGGGGGAACTCCTCGTGGTAATTCTTCTAGAAACAAATCATAGTATTCCTGCAAAAGAGAAGTAACTTCCACTGGTAGAGAATTCGTTAGTTCGTTAGTATTCAAATAAACATCCTTGCACACTAACAAAATCATTTCATTCTTTTGTTCTCCTACAAATTTCTTTTCTCCTCCTTTGCCTTTTTTGCTTTCTTTTCCTTTGGCTTTTCTCTCTTCGGTCTTTTTTTCACACTTGCCTTTTTCACTCTCCTCTCTTGCGCTCAAATTTTCAACTACTCTGATATCTAGGCCTCCCTTGTCTTCGTGCAAATTTGTTGCGACTCTGTAATTGCTTGGCTATTCTCTCTTGATCAATGCTTGCCTCCCATGGTGGTAAAGATGTCAGGACCACCACTCTCATATTTTGGACTAGAAAGTACTCATTCTAGAATCCATCATGCTTAACCATCCAATCATATTGCCATGGTCTTCCTAGTAGGATGTGAGTTGTTTGCATCGGAACTACATCGCACAAAACGTCATCCTTGTACCTTCCGATTGATAACGCAATACTCACTTGCTTTGTCACCTTGATTTCGCCACAATCACTTAGCTATTGTAGTTTGTATGGCTTCGGGCATTTTTGAGTCTTCAAATTGAACTTTTGGACCAACAACATACTTACTACATTTGTGTAACTGCCACTATCAATAATTAAACTACATACCTTTTTGTCAACATGGCATCTGGTATGGAAAATGTTTTCTCGCTATCTTCGCGAACTTGCGCATTTAAGGCCCTTCTTGTAATTAATAGCTCACCATTGACTGGAGCCTCCACATCAACATCTTCATCATCCTCTAGTTGTGACATTTCATCGTCACTAGAACTTACGCTTTCCACATCCCCGTTATCTAGCAAAATCATTTCTCTTTTGTTTGGACAATTGGATGCATAATGCCCAAGCCCTTGGCATCGGAAGAACTTGATATCTCTCGTCCGGGTTGGTGTAAAAGTTTCACCCTGTCCCTTAGATGAAATATTGTTTTCAGCCAAAGCTTTACCTTTGGAAGCCTCCTTGGGATTTAGTTTATCACCTTTCAAGTTTGGTCTCCAGGAGTTATTTGACATTGTTCCCAACCTTGAACTCCTTTTGGCTCTTAATTTTCGTTCTACTTTGATCGCCTTGTGGAGTAATTCTTCCATATCTACGTAGTATTGCAAGTCTACGATGTCGGCAATCTCCCGATTTAGGCCTCCCACAAATCTTGCCATCGTGGCTTCCACATCTTCATTGATGTTAGCTCTTATCATGGTAACCTCCATTTCTTTGTAATACTCCTCCAAGCCTCTAAACCCTGCATTAAGGTTTGGAGTTTTCAGCACAAATCTCTATGATAGTGCGTTGGGACATACATTTTTCTCATGATAGTCTTTACACTCTCCTATGTGCGGATTGGGGGTTCGTCATTACGCCTTCGGTTTTTTACCAATTGGGCCCACCAAATGCTGGCATAGTTGGTGAACTCCATTGAAACCAACTTGATCTTCTTTTCCTCCGAATAATTGTGACAGTCAAAAATGGTCTCCACTTTTCGTTCCCACTCCAAGTTTCAGGATCACTTTTCCCTTGGAAGGAAGAAATTTTTACCTTGATGTGGCTTAGATCTCCATCCTCTCGATCCATTCTATTGTACCTTTCCCTTCGAAAAGGTCTTTCCTCGATCTCAAACTCATTTTCATGGCCATTCCTTCTTTCAAGAGCGGGAGTAAGGGATGGTATTTCGATGCGTTCCATTCTTCTAACAAGATCCTCATATTGGTCTTGCATGACCCTCATGAACATCCTTAAATCAATGTTGATGTTGTCTTCTCCACTTCCACTCATGATGTTAGTACAAAATATATATATATATAAAGGTAAATTGCAATTAAAAACAAAAAAAAAAAGGAAGGTAAAGTACGGTAAAGTAAATGCGAGAAAATAAATGCGAGAAAATAAGTGCGAAAAATGTACGTTAATGGCGAGGTATCATGGGAGAGTGTAAAGACTATTATGAGAAAAAGGTACGTCCCGACGCACTATCATAGAGATTTGTGTAGAAAACTCCAAACTTTAACGCAAGGGTTTAGAAGCGTGGAGAAGTATTACAAAGAAATGGAGGTCACCAAGATAAGAGCTAACATTAATGAAGATGTGGAAGCCACGATGGCAAGATTTGAGGGATGCCTAAATCGGGAGATTGCCGACATCGTAGACTTGCAACACTACGTAGATATGGAAGAATTACTCCACAAGGCGATCAAAGTAGAACGACAATTAAGAGCCAAAAGGAGTTCAAGGTTGGGAATAACGTCAAATAACTCTTGGAGACAAAACTAGAAAGGTTATAAACTGAATCCCAAGAAGGCTTCCAAAGGTAAAGCTTTGGCTGAAAACACTACTTCATCTAAGGGAAAGGGTGAAACTTCTACACCAACACGGACGAGAGATATCAAGTGCTTCCGATGCCAAGGGCTTGAGCATTATGCATCCAATTGTCCAAACAAAAGAGCAATAATTTTGCTAGATAACGGAGATGAGGAAAGCGTAAGTTCTAGTGATGATGAAATGTCACAACTAGAGGATGATGATGACGTAGATGTGGAGGCTCCAGTCAAAGGCTAGCTATTAATCACAAGAAGGGCCTTACATGCGCAAGTTCACAAAGACAACGACAAAGCCCAACGAGAAAACAATTTCCATACCAAATGTCATGTTGACAAAAAAGTATGTAGTTTAATTATTAATAGTGGCAGTTGCACAAACGTAGTAAGTTCGTTATTGGTCCAAAAGTTGAATTTGAAGACTCAAAAATACTTGATGCCATACAAGCTACAATGGCTAAGTGATTGTGGCGAAATCAAGGTGACAAAGCAAGTGAGTATTGCGTTATCAATCGAAAGGTACAAGGATGACATTTTGTGTGATGTAGTACTGATGCAAGCAATTCACATCTTGCTAGGAAGACCATGGCAATATGATAGGATGGTCAAGCACAATTGATTCAAGAATGAGTACTCTCTAGTCCAAAATGGGAGAGTGGTGGTCCTAACACCTTTACCACCATGGGAGGCAAGCATTGATCAAGAGAGAATAGCTAAGGAATTCTAGAGTCATAACAAATTGCACGAAGGCAAGGAAGGACAAGATATCGGAGTAGTTGAAAATTTGAGCACAAGAGAGGAGAGTGAAAAAGGCAAGTGTGAAAAAAAGACAGAAGAGAGAAAAGCCAAAGGAAAATAAAGCAAAAAAGGCAAAGGAGGAGAAAAGAAATTTGAAGGAGAAAAAAAGAATGAAATGATTTTGTTAGTGTGCAAGGATGTTTATTTGAACACTAACGAACTAACGAATTCTCTACCACTGGAAGTTACTTCTCTTTTGCAGGAATACGAGGATTTGTTTCCAGAAGAATTACCACGAGGTGTTCTCCCATTTCGAGGAATCGAACATCAAATTGACTTCGTTCCAGGATCGACAATTCCCAACCGACCAGCCTATTGAACAAATCCAGAGGAGACCAAAGAAATCCAACGACAAGTGGACGAGTTGGTAGAGAAGGGGCTAGTGAAGGAAAGCCTGAGCTCATGTTCAGTACTAGTTATTCTAGTCCCCAAAAAGGATGGAACATGGAGGATGTGCGTTGATTGCCGGGCCGTCAACAAAATCACGGTAAAATATCGACATCCTATTTCTCGCCTTGATGACATGTTGGATGAATTGCATGGTGCTTGTGTATTTTCTAAAATTGATTTAAAGAACGGATACTACCAAATTCATATGAAAGAAGGAGATGAATGGAAAACTGCTTTTAAAACGAAGTATGGTCTTTACGAGTGGTTGGTTATGCCGTTTGGTTTATCAAATGCACCTAGCACATTTATGCAATTAATGAACCATGTTTTACGACAATTCATTGGAAAATTCGTTGTGGTTTATTTTGATGATATACTGGTGTATAGTAAGACTTTCGAACAACACAGAGCATTTCAAATATGTTTTTATTGTGTTACGTTTGAATCAACTATATGCCAATCTAAAGAAGTGTACATTCTGCATGGAGTCGGTAGTTTTTCTTGGTTTTGTAGTAAGCTCAAATGGAGTATCTGTGGACGAAGAGAAGATACGAGCAATCAAAGAATGGCCTACCTCAAAGAATGCCAATAAGGTACGTAGTTTCCATGGATTGACAAGCTTTTATAGGAGATTCGTGAGAGATTTCAGTACCATTGCTGCACCTATGAATGAGTTGGTTAAAAAGAATGTTGAATTTAAATGGACTAAGGTAAATGAAAAGGCTTTTAACTTATTGAAAGAAAAATTAACTAATGCTCCTTTATTAGTCTTGCCAAATTTTGATAAAACCTTTGAAATCGAATGTGACGTGTCGGGAAAGAGAATTGGAGTGTTTTGATGCAGAAAATGAAGCCGATCACGTATTTCAGCGAAAAGCTTAGTGGAGCGGCATTGAATTACCCAACATACGATAAGGAGCTGTATGCATTGGTGAGAACCTTACAAACATGGCAACATTACTTGTGGCCAAAGAAGTTTATCATTCACTCGGATCATGAGAGTTTGAAGCACATAAAGTCCCAAGGAAAATTGCATAAGCGACACGCCAAATGGATGGAGTTCATCCAGACCTTTCCGTATGTCATATACTATAGAAAAGGTAAGGACAACATAGTTGCTGATGCGTTGTAAAGAAGGTATGTCCTCATCACTTCTCTACAATCAAAATTATTGGAGTTTGAATTCATTAAAGATTTGTATGAATCAGACTTGGATTTTTGTCATGCATAGAAGAATTGTGAGAAAACTGAATGTGTAGATTACTGTAAACACGATGGGTATTTGTTTAAAAGGAATAAACTTTGTGTGCCCAAATGTTCAATACGTGAATTGCTTGTTAGAGAAACGCATGGGGGAGGATTAATGAGACATTTTGGGATTGAAAAAACTCTGAACATACTAAGTGAGCATTTTTTCTAGCAAAAAAGGAAATCTAATGTAATATCTATTTGTGAGAAATGCATTGAATGCAGGAAGACCAAATCGAAGGTAAAGCCGTATGGGCTATATAGCCCTTTGCCTGTGCCCGACCATCCTTGGATTGATATCTCCATGGATTTTGTATTAAGGCTTCCACGGACCCAAGGAGGTAAAAATAGTATTTTTGTGGTTGTTGACCATTTTAGCAAAATGGCTCATTTTATAGCGTGCTCTAAGACTAATGATGCTACGCATGTAGCAAATTTATTCTTTAAGGAAATTGTGCGTTTGCATGGAATTTCAAAAACTATTGTGAGTGACAAGGATGTTAAGTTTTAAAGCCATTTTTGGAGGACGTTATGGAACAAGCTGGGGACGAAACTTCTGTTTTCCATTGTAGCATACCCCCAGACGGATTGACAAACCGAAGTGGTCAATCGAACATTATCTACATTCCTCAGGGCAATAATTTCTAAACATTTAAAACAATGGGAAGAATGTTTGCCACATGTTGAGTTTGCATATAATCAAGTTGTCCATTCTACTACTTCGTTTTCACCTTTCGAAATAGTTTATGGATTTAATCCCCTTATTCCACTTGATATATTACCATTGCCTACTAATGAATTTGTTGATTTAGATGGCAAGAGGAAAACTGAGTTTGTCAAAGAATTACACACACAAGTACGTGACAATATCCAAAGCGAAAACGAACAATACGCACGCCATGCCAACAAAGGACGAAAGGAAGTGATATTTGGACCCGGCGATTGGGTTTGGGTTCACCTACGAAAGGAAAGATTTGCAAGCCAGCGAAAAAATAAGCTACAACCACGGGAGGACGGACCATTCCAAGTCTTGGAGCGCATAAACAATAATGCTTACAAGATCGATCTATCATACAGGTATGGTAATGTAAGCAATACTTTTAATATCACTGACTTATCCTTATATGATGCAGGAGATTTTAGGACGAATCTTTTCGAAGAGGGAAGGAATGATATGATCCATGAACTTATAAAGAGCATGGATTCACTACAACACAATGAAGGACCCATGACAAGAGCAAGGACAAAGGAAATGTCAAAGAATTTAAAAACTTTAATCAAAGAAATGAATGTGAAAGACATTATTAATGAAGAACAAAGGCACATGAATGTCCTAAGTATTAAGGGAGAGTCCATGGAGGCCCAAGAAGGCAAGGGAAGCAAGGCAATATTGTTAAATTTGAAGAATGGCCCAAGCAGCCCATGGAGAAGCTCAGCCCACGCCGCAGAAGGAATAGTGCACGCGCCGTCATATGTACAGTGTGCGTGTCGCTGAAAGAACAGTGCACGCACCGACCAGTCGGCACCGACCCATGAGCGCGCCAACCAGTCGGCATTGACCCACGCGCGCAGTGTAACAACTGGGCTTTTCAGCCCAACCCATATATAAAAAAATAAAAATAAAAAATCAAAATTTTTTTAAACTCCCCATATCAGGGAGTTGCTGCGATATTGGCGAAATACAAGGGGATTTTTCCCCTATATCAGCAACTAAAGAGGGGAGTTATCTCCACCCTCTCCAAATCAAATTTCCAATTTCCCTCTCCAAGATTTCCTCTTCATCGTCTTCGTCGGAGTCTGGCTTATCTAGGGTTGTAGTCGTCCGAGTAGTCGAGGTAAGTGGTTATCGAATTGTGATTTTCTTCCTCTTCGATATACCCTGTTCAAGGAACGTTTCTCTCTTGTTTGAAGGTGTAGAACAGATTTTTGGAAGGCATTGTTCGACGAAGATTGGATAAAGGACTTAGTTTTTCAAGCTTTTGTGTCTGATTGTTCGATGGGTAGGGTTAAGTTTTTCTTGTACTTTCAATTTCGGTTATGTCCTTCATGAAATTGGTTTTAATGACTGTGATTTCTCCAAAGGTTGAAGTTGGATTTATGTGGGCATCCGGATCTGGTGAGAAATTGGACAGGAAGAAGATTGCTCAAGGTATTTAAAGATTTATTCCTTGTGCTTTAAAGTCCTAGTTGGATTTGATTTCGATACTCTGAATGTTTTGGGTTCAAGTTTAGAAATTTCTAAATTTTGGGGTTTGGTTCTGGAGGTCGGAAGGAGTTCCGAGAACTCCAACCTTAGACCTATAGTGAATTAACGAATTCGTTGTACAATTGTTGCCAACTTCGGTACTGTTGAACTATGAGGATTGTATTTTTGGAAAAATAAATTTCCAGAACAGAGTTTAATCAAAAGCTCAATGACTCTGCCTGATTTGGTCTCGCCGAAATTGTCCGTGGGCTGAGCGGACTCCAGATTTGGATCCTGGATTTTGATTCATAATAAATTAGATTTTTGCCCAAACTTTTTGGGTTCAACCCTTGACCCAAATTAATGATTTCATGTTTTGGGCCAAACTAGAATTATTTTTGGACTAAACTAAACTTTGACTTGAATAAAACTTTTGGGCCTTAAGATTGGGCCTCCAGATTGGATTTCACTCCAGTGGGCCAAACTATGGATTGAATTCAGGTCTAGTTGGGCCACAATTATGAATTAAATTTTGGGCCTTCAAAATTGGCCTCCAAATTAGACCTTTAAATTGGGCTTCATATTGAGTTTTTAAATTGGGTTATGGAATCGGGCCTTCAGTTGGCCCATGCACCCAAATAAAGGTTTTTTTTTTTTAAGTATTGTAAAGTTTATTAAGTGGGTTGGGTTCCCAATTTGGATTAAAGTCTAGTTTCAAATTAAACACTAATTTTTAATCAATTATTGTGGCTAGGTTCTTACACTTAGAAACTTTGGAAGTATTCTGGATTCTTTGGACTATTTCATTGGACCTGATATAGGTTGATCCAGTGTTGAGGTAGGGGTTATTTTATATTTAACGTACCTTAATTTCTAAAATGTGAATATTAAATTTAAATCGGGCATGTCACTTTTAATTTTCAATTCAATTATTTTTATTTTACGTTTATTAAATTTATTGTTAACTAGAGTAATGGGACAGCTGCATGTGCCGTGTCCCTGGGCGCAAAACCCTAAACCTGATCAGGGTCTTTTTGGCTTACGATCGCCTGACTATCGTTTTTGTTAATTTTTGTTACTCAATTTATTACTCTTCAGCACCTTTTTATATGTTAATATGTTAATTTAAGTAACTGAAAAATCTATTAAATTTATATGACATATAAGTTGAAAATAAAATAATTCCCAACTGAGTTAAGTCGACTCACCCCAATTGACTTTATTTTTTTTTAGGAATTAATCAAATTAGTCCCCAGATTCCACCTCAAGAGTAGAAATTCAGAAGTTCACCCAATTCAATTATTTTTCTACTTTCTAGAGACAATTATTTATTTTAGTAAGGTTTGCCCTTAGTCTTTATTTAATTTAAAATTTAGATGTTGTCTTTTAAATTTTAGACTAATTATTTCACGTTATTTGAAAGTCACTGATGGACCTTTTACTTGGATTTGGCTTATAAGTTTAACTTTATTTTCACTACTATTTATTGGATTTAAGTGAGGGTTGGACGATTTGGTCCTTTTTGGGCTGGATCGTTCCCCGTTCTGTTGCGGGCCCCCTTTGGGGCATGACACGCAGCGCCGACCAAATTCGCCTCTCGAGTGCCACATCAACATTTCTTCACCTAACTTTGAATTTTATCAATTCTATTGTATATTTTATGTAATTTTAACATGTTTCCACGTCTCCTTGAGTTCCCTATAAATAGATGGGCAAGTCTTCAATGTATATCACAACTTACAACTTGAAACTTGAGAGCATTTTGCATTCTCTTCTTGAGTTCTCTTTGGAGGGTTTGATCTTCTTCAATTGCTTGCTTGAAGAGATCAAACTTGTTAACTTTGGTTCAACCAACAAGTTTGGTTTGAGTCAAGCTCCTTTCTTTCATAGTTTCGGTTCTTAGCTCTCCATAGATAACGGGTCGAACTCCTAATGCATTTGAATCTTCAAAGCGTCTTGTAAACATTCTACATTGTTGTCGGGTCTCGGATCTCTCATATCGTGGTTCGCATCAGTCATCTAAGAGTCACTCTACCAACATTAACAGGGCACTATATCCTTAGTTCAATTACCCAAAACAACGTCACAGTAACTAACCAATCAAAACAACATCGGTTTAGACTGTGAGAGGACCAAAGTCAACTTAACACAGAAAAATAATAATCCAAGGCATCATTAACAACTAACATCGGGTTATGTCTTCAACAATTTGACAACCCAACACTTCCTCAAATTGGCAGATTTTTAACCCCAACAAATAGAAACAAAACTGGGAATTTAACACAGCAACATATCCATACTTCCCTTCCCAAAACAAAACATCTACCTCACAGTTCAACACATCAAACAGGAAACCAACCTGCACTTCTCAAAAACTGACTCTCGGCAGAACCCAAAACAACTTGACAAAATAATCTTTCCCCATAGCACAAGAAATCAACAAACAAATCCCCAAATTTTCCCAAACCAGAAATAAAAATCAAAACAGGGCCAAAACTCAATTCAAAATCCAACAACTTCAGCAAGACAAAAATTGGACAACAAACATAACAGAACCGAGACAAGGAAAAGGGGCCAAATTCGTCCCTCTCGATTCTTACAGCCAAAAACCGTAGCAAAATAGGACAGGGCTCTAGGTGACCATCACAGAACACCCCTCGAGTGTTTCAACATTAACCACACAATACTCTTCAGAATCGGAACAAAATCTACAGCTCGAAATTGACAGAACAGGAATAAGAAATCCAATCTGGCCGAAGCCCCAACAATTCAAGACAGCAACGAAAATTCAGAGACCTAAATGCAAGGCGGAATCCAGAACCAAAATAGGAATCGAAAATCACCTCTAGTTCAGGCATTACGCACCAAAATCGAAGGGAATGGCGGAAGAAAATCAAAGCCGAGAATGCCCTAGTTACCTGCCTCGACCAACTCCACGAAAGTCACCTCAGACCGACCACTCAACCGCCCGCAACGGAAGGACCTGACTGAACGAAGCTTCCATTGGCGCTGGAATCGCCGGCTCGTCGCGGCCCACTCCTCTCTCGCGAATCGTCTCCTCTGCCGAAGCTCCCTCTCGCCCGCGATGAAGACAACGAAGATGAAGAGACCGAAGGCAGAAGCTCCTCCTGTTTTCATTTTAATCGATTTTTCTTTAAAATCAGAAATAATAAAATTATTTTATATATTTATATATTATATAATATAAAATCTATATATTTTCCAAATTCCAATTCAAATCCCACTTTAAAAAAATCCGAATCAAATCTTGACTCATTTAAACGCCGACCGAAAATAGTTAATTAGTCAAAATAATTTACTAAAACATATTTTCAAAAATAAACTCCTGCTTGGAAAAATCCAATTTGACCATTTGATGGAAAAACACACACGTGGTCTCTAAGGGACAAAATGGGTCAACTCTTTACCTTTGATCGAAATTTTGCGAAAAAATTTACACGTGGCATTTTAAAATCATTTAAAAATTCTTAGATTTTATACGACCGATTTTAGCCGGACCTATAAATAGAAGGCACTTCAAGGCTGAAAAAAAAATACACGTGAGAATCCTATCGAAATGCTACCAAAATCTATACTCGTTGTCTCACTTATTAAAAGAGTGTAAAGACCTAACTCTCTCAATCCTTAACTTGAGATTTACTCTTTGAGAGTTAGTTCTAAAGTGTAATTTTCATTTCTGCAATTCTTGTAACCGAACGAAAAAGGTGATGTCCTACGAATTAGTCAAGTGAAGGGTGACGCCCTACAAATCAGTTTGTAAAAGATTTGTTTGACATTCGTAAGTCAAACATCGCCAATCGGGGAGATTGGGCTAGTAAGGATCTCCAAGTGGAAAGCTTAGAGCACAGATGTTGGCAGGATTTGCCCAAACCGCGAGAACACATTGGTTTCAACTCACTAATTCTTACTCATTATATTTGTGCATTGTTTGATTATATAATTGCGATAAATCACTTAAGATTAGATAAATTAATAATCACACGAAAAAGTATTAAAACTTAATTCATCCTCCTCCCCTTCATATGTTATTTCGATCTTTCATTATTCTCATTTAATATTTAAATTTAAAATAAATATATATTTAATAATAAGAATAATATATGAAACACATATTATATATATACCAAAGAACCCAAATTTTAACTGGTTTGACCAATTGACAAAATATTCACACAGATCGCTATGCAACAAATTGACCAATCCCGTTGACTAAAAACAACATGAAAAATTTTAACTGTGGAATTTTATATATTTAAAAATTTGCAGTTCTTATAACTTTTCCCACTTAAAATAAATTTCATCCCCAAAATTTAATACAAACCAAATATAGCTTAAAAAAAACGGGGGTAATTTTGCATCATGTTAGACTCGAGCTCCCAAGTTGCTTCTCTTTCGATGTGATTCTTCCATAGCACATGGATCAAGGGAATCTCCTTTCGACGGAGGACTCAAATCTCTCTAGCCAAAATCTTTTAAGGCTTTTCCTCATATGATGTATCCTCTTGGATGGAAACATCAGTCCAAGAGATGACGTGAGATGAATCAGGTGTATATTTCCTTAACTGTGATATATGAAAAACATTGTTGGCATACCCAAGCTGAGGAGGCAAATCAACTCTATAAAACCACGTTGTCAATCCTTTCAAAAATCTAGAATGAGCCGATGTATCATGGGGCTATCTTCGCTTTCACCCCAAATTGACTGATATCATGCCTTGGCTAAACCTTTAGAAAGACACAATCTCCTACATTAAATTCAACCTCATGGCTCTTCAAATCACCGTAACTTTTCTACCCGCTCTACACAGTCTTTAGCCTCTCCTAGATTAACTGAATCTTACTTATGGTTTCCTAGATTAGTTCTGACCCAAGAGAAACCCTCTTCTCTGCCTTAGCCCAACATAGTGGCGAACAACAAGGCCTCCTATACAACATCTCGTACAGAGAGACACCAATACTGGTCTAATAGATATTGTTGTACACAAACTTGACGAATGACAGATGATTTATCCAACTATCACCAAAATCTAGGACACAACCTCACAACATGTCATCTAGAATTTGAATAGTCCTTTCCAACTGTCTATCAGTTTGAGGATGATGTGTAGTGCTAGGGTTTAGCTTCGTTCCTATAGCTTTCTGCAAGGACCTCCAAAACTTTGGCATGAACCTCGAGTTGTAATCCATAATAACGCTTAAGGGAATGTCATGGAGACGAATGACATTCTCGATATAGAGGTAATGTCACGACCCGACCCCCGATCCCCTCGAGAACGGCACCACAAACCGGATTCTCCTCCCAGAGAACGATCACACAATTCACAACTTTTAGAGGAAGCTCACCAATCACACATGTTGCGCTCGCTCAATTGGGCCACATAAAAATAAAATCCAACCCAAACAGGAAAGTTGTACGCTATTATTTATTTACAAAATTGTATCAAAATTTATTTTACAAACATTGGGAAAATTAAAACTCAATACATCAAAATAAAAACCCGAACCATACAACTGGGCCTATACTGAGCAATTCATCAATCTAATTGATCTCTAAATTTTTTATCTTGAGCTGCTACCACCTGTTCTTGAAAAATATCATAAATAGAACTATGAGATTTATGAGCTCAGTAAGAATCATAATCTAAGAATTCAATAAACTATATAAATATCATAACTAACCATGTACTAAGCCCAACATGATTAGTCCTCACATTCTAACTTCTAACATTGAACTTTTAATCCACTCTCATGATCACACATCTCAGGTTCTATGTTTCATCTAGATCTTTAGATATATTTAGTATATATGTAGAAATACTTAGGCCTATGATTTAGATAACCATAGTCTACCTTTCTCAATTCTCATGTGCTATGCACAATCTATTCTTATATGTATTTAATTATTAAATATCATCAACACAAACCTCATGTGCTATTCCAAATAAGCACCACCAATCTCTATATAATACTTATTCTATAATTCCTTTCTACTTTCCAATGTGATTTCCCGTATTATGGATCACTTTCTATTTTGGTATATCTATCACCATCACCAATTAGACATTTCCAATTAATGTCTAATTCTCAAATCATCTCATAATCTTCTATGGTTTATTTAATACCAATACTAAATACCTTTAATATGTGTTTAGTCTCAAGCTATCTAGACATTTACTAGGTATGTCTATCATAACCTATGTTTCAACCACATAATCTTCTATATAAAGTGTTAGCCAAATAGATATTAGACTTAATTGTTTTGATGATGAACAATTAATTTGATTATAAGTTGTTTATTATTTGAATTTGTTATTATTATGTTTATATATTGTTATTCATTAGAAATACCCTCTCTAACAAGGATATTTATATTTGCTAATATATGTGTTTAAGTCCATGTAGTTAAGCTTTGATCATTTGGAATTAGAAGCTTCAAAAAGTGCAAAACATGTAGTAGCGATAGACTAGAGCAGAATGGTGATTGACTGAAAATCTTACAAGGTGCAACGGATTTCTAAATTTAATGAGAGGCAGTGACCAGAGGAGAAAGACGGTTGACCAAAAATATTATAGATTGCTCAGGATTTTGAAGCAGTAAAGAGAGGTCAACCAGAGTAAAGGAAGTAATTGACCAGAAATTGGACAGAGTCAAAATGGATTCATGAGTTACACTAGAATGGTCTACCGAAGAAGACATAGATCGACCAATGTGGATGACTAGAGTGAAGAATGATCGACCAAATGCATAATGGTAACACGCAATAGTCAGGAAGCGGTCGACCAAAAATGTTGAGTGGTCGACCGCTATGCAGAATTTATAAATAGAAGCACTAGCCATTGATAAAAAAAAAAAAGAGAGAGAATCATACCAAAATGTTGCCGATTTTATTACTTGATTTTTCTCTTATAGTAAGTGCTTAGTCTAGTTTTCTCATTCTCAAACTTGAAAGTTACATTTGGAGAGCTTCGGTTTTAGGTTATTTTAATTTCTTATTTTGTACCTAAACTTGCAACTTTTTTGTGACGAGGAGATAAAAGGGTGACACCCTACAACAATCAAAGTGTAAAGACTTGATTGACGCCCGTGAAGATTAATCGGCTATAACTGGGGAGGTTATAGGTTAAGGAATCTTCATGGGAAGACCTTGAAGCACGGATGTAGGCGGGGGTTGGCCGAATTACGTTAACAAATGTGTTTGCATCTTCACTCTCTTAACTCCTTACTTTTTTGCTTATTTTAATTGCATATTGTTGATAGCACAATTAACAAGAAGAAAATACATAATCGCAAGAAAAAATTTAGATAACCTAATTAATATTTAGACATTTATAATTAATATCTATTACCAATGTCCCTCTATATGAAGAAACTCCTCAACATGATGCATACATCAATGCCTAGGCTTATGATATAACATATCATAGCCTAGATACCATGACGATCCATCTAATTACGTCATCTCATGACCCACACTTATGCAATGAATGTGAAATGCATATTACAACTCTCTTTTCACGACAATGTAATGATAATGTGAATCAGTGCAATGCTCTATTTATTATCAAATGGTCATATATTTAACAAGTACCTTTTATTAACATGTACGTGAATGTTAACATATCTATGAATGTCAATATTTATGTGACAACCAACATGAATAATCAAACACTATCGTATGTAAAGTCACACACGACCGTGAAACCCCACCACATTGGCCACTGTCTCCAATAGGTATGTACATGAATATCAAAACCTCTGGAGGGTTAGGGACTCTCAACCTAAGGGAGACCAACATTCACTCCCCTTCTATTTTTTGACTTTCATACGCTATGCAATACATAGTCTGGCGATATATATTGGGTTCCTCTGTGACCAACAATACCACCCAGATAATATGTTTTGTACAAATAAATTTGGCTATGATGCATGATTTGCCATCCTCACTATGTATACATTGAATGCATATAATACATATTAGTAATGCATGTAAAATGAACCATGCAAATCTTGTTATTAAACAAACAATAATGATGCATGAAATGGTCTCGTACATCTATCTAGACATATTGTATTTATATCTCAATCATCTCCCAAAATGGTTTATACAATGGGTAAACAAATGGTAAAAAACCTAAGAAAAATATTTCAAAAATACAGGGTCTGGTTGTCTGCTCCTTAGGTTGCAGTCGTCCTCTACAGTACAATTTCAAGACACAACAAGGCAAAATACCTACTTCGATCGACCAGTGCGGTTGACTACAAAATTTAGAAATTCAAACTAAATATTACGGTCGACCATTTTGGTCATCCACTCCCTTAAATTTCAATGTCCGGTCGACTGCACTACAACCCCAGTCGACCGTAAATTGTCTAGATTCAATTTTCTCAAATTTCCCTTAAACCAAAATCATTCAAAACTATTCCAAATTCATACCAAACTATATCAAATTAATACCAACCCATCATAGGATCACCAAATAGATATCTTAGTCTATTTAAACTCATTCATAACCGTTATAATACCCTAAATACCAAAATGAACATTTTAATATATTCAAACCATTCAAGCATAACATTTTAATCATGCTTTCTATTTATGCAATAATAACATACGTGACTTTGGATAACCACCCTTTCATTTCAAAGCATCAACAATATTTATGCTTCCACTTAAGCACTACTACTAAATTTAACCAACATTAAGTAATTCCATAAGCTTTAATTATACTCAACCAAATTTCATCTCATCAAACTAACTTCAATATCATTTATTTTTCTCAATAATGTTAAATCATATCTAACCAAGTTCATCAATGTCCAACAGCATACAACCCATGAATTATGCATATAATCCTAACTATACCAATTCCTTCACAGCAAACTATGTAATAAAGCATAGTTTATAAAAATCACATAGGTTAGGGTTCTTACCTCTTGAAGACCACTTGATTATCTACTTTCTCCTCTTGATTTTTAGCTCAAAGGGATCCTCTTGAAGTGTAGATCATCTTTTCTCAAGAGATAGAAGGTCAAATTCTCCTTTTTCCCTTCTTTCTTCCTCCTTTTTCCTCCATTCTCCCATTTTTCTTTTCTCTTCTTTTCTTCTCTGAACCAGCACAAAATGAGGCTAATTTCTCAGCCTTCCTCCTCTTTCTAGAGATATCTTAGAGAAAAATTACCATTTTGTCCAATTTGCCCTTTAAAAAGTACCATTTTACCCTTCCATCCATGGAATTTTACCAAAATATCATGGTTAATTATCCTTAATCATTCTTAACTTAAACCAATCACTTTAACTTAGTTCTAAGCTAATCCCTATGATTGAAATAATTAATCATCCACTAATTACACCTTAATCACACACTTAATCATTAATCCACAAGTGACACGTGTTATAACTCTATTGGTTGTCTAATTTTATGACGCAGCCACATAATTTAATGTATTAAGAACATTTATTCTTTTATACACGTCTCCAAATTCTACTTTAAAGTTGTATTTAATGACATTTTCCAAAATAGTGCAGTTTAAGACCATCCAACTTCAAACATGAATAACTTTTATTGTATACATCCAAATCCTTTCAATCCAAAACCAAACACTTCATTTATGTGTCTAATTTATAATCTTAAAATAGTTTCAATTATTAATCACTATAACCTCTTCAACTAGCCACAAACAGTGACGATGCTCATTTATAACACATTTATCACTTTCGTGTAAAAATTCATATCTTAATGAGAATACATCCAATTGATCCAATTTCATCACCATTCTATAATCTAAGGTATCTACTATTATACTCATTTTTAGTTTGGAAAAACACCCTCAATGTATTGGTCAATTGCTTTTTTAAAGTTATCTCATGAGTTATCACTTAATCATATTTAATAATACAAAACATGGTTATTAATGTTAATCCTTAATTCGGATCATCACAGGTAGCTTAACTTGAACAAGGAGAAATCTATTTGGATCTGAAGTGGACTTGGTTAAATGACCTACGATGACACACATTACATCTAACTTCTATGAGGTCATGGGAAGACCCATGACAAATTTCCTAGTGATCCTATCCCATTTTCACTCTCGGACAGGCAAAGGCTGCAATAATCATGTTGGTCTTTGATTTTCAACCTTTATCTACTGACACGAAAAACACTTTTCCATAAAGTTTGCCACATCACCCTTCATATCCATCCACCAGTACTGTAAAAATTAAAAAAAAAATTACATGGGAATTATTGTTTTTGCTATGTAGACTCGCAACGTTGCCGTGGTCAACATGTTGTGTTGACCCAAATTCTTGTGCAATCTAATCAAGTTTGGTCATGTGCAAAGTTTTGTTCAAATAGTTAATTTGTAAATGATGTGAATACCTAGAGGTAAATAAGTAAATTGGTAAAAAAGGTGTAAAGAAAACCCTAGTAAATAGTTTCACTTCTCTCATCTGCGGCTGCTAACTACAGCAGAATAGTGCACGAGAGTGAAGTGGAAATTCTGGTAGTAGTGAAAATTTGGAAAATCAATCAATAGACCATAACACCCATTCAACCATGAAGGAACTTTGAGGGTTAGTTTTCCTTCTTCTCTATCGCATGGGTGAGTTCCAATTGGGTTTTGGTTTCGAGCTCGGAAACTCGAAGTCATGGTGTGTCTTAGCGTGGAACGGATACATACTTGTGTGGAGCTTCAGGCCATTTGGAGGTGAGAACATGCACAATGAGGCACTTCTTCTCGTGGGGTGCGTCGAAGTTCTGTTCGTGGAAACAGTGGACTAGTTGTGTCTGTGGAAGATATGTTTCTATGAAAATGTATGTGTCCACGGAAGCGTATGCTTCCTTGGGGCACTCATATCCATGAGGGGAGTGTCTCTATGGAGGACACATGTCCTTGAAAATATTTAGGGTCCGTGGAAACAAAGGCTTCAACAAAAACATGTGTTTGTGGAAGCGTATGCTTCCGCGGGACACTCGTGTTTGAGTGAGGAGTGTCTCCATAGTGACATGTGTTTGTGGAAAAGATCGAGTTCGTGGAAACATAGGCTTCTATGGGAACGTTGGTGTATGCGGAAGCTAACTCGTTTTGTTGGAGGAAAGCTTTTGCGGAGGACACGTGTGTTTGTTGAAGCATGGGCATCATGCAAAAATGTGTGCCCATTAGAGGAAAGCTCTGGCAGTTGACACATGTTTGCGAAAGTGTAGGTTTCCATGGTAACTTAAGTGACTCATGTGTCGCTCGGATGTGACAGTGAGAGATGAATCTTGAAACGACTTATGTGTTTGATGAAGCACAAAACACCTGTCTTTCTCTGAAAGCACAACCTTTCTACAACGGAAATGCAAACTTTCCACAGCAGAAGTGCAGTCTTCCATAAAAGGTTGGAAAGTCTCCATAGTGCAAAATCTGTTAAACTTCGTTTCTGTGTCCTGGTTGCAACTCGAACTTCATAGTCTAGTCTTTACCACCACGGCACCGCACGCTTAGAGATATTTGCAGCTACTATGTCATTTTTTGATTTGGTTTTCCTATTCCGGTACAAGACCCATTCTCTGTCTTTTTTTCTTGAGCTGGTTTGTGAACTCTTTCGGTTGAATCTGTATAGGTTTGAATGACTTTACAGATTGTGAACTGGTGCCAGAAGTTGCTGCTCCTTTAGGGAAAAAGAGAGATCGCCATTGAGGTAGGGGTTTCATACTTAGTTGCACTATTTTTTAAAAATTGTACTTTGTGGTTTTCCACATATAAAAACCGATGGGGACTATCCGACAACACGTCTGATTTTATATTATATGTACATGAGTTTTACATGTTTACATTTTGACGAGCATGATATTTCTCTCTGATTGGTTGACTGTTAATTTGGAGGATGAATCCTCTTGATATTTTGGATGATCTCGGTGTAAAAGTATCATGAGGCTATTCTGATACATCTTCTATTGTGTGAAGATGATTGTTTGCACATTACGAAAATGGGTAATAGGGCAGTGATGACACACTTCTTAGGTTTCAAATCCCTAAACCTAATTGGAGTTTTTTGATTACGTATGGATTGTGTCGCCGCGGAGCCTTGCTCGCCAGCAACTTGGGTGACTTTCTGGTTCTTCATATCGCCTTCATTTCTTTCTCTTGGCTCATGAGGTACTGCTCGAAAATTGTCGTTCGCCTTTTTATGTATATGTTTAGAGGAGTCCTTGTGTGAACCTGCCTTTTCATTGATGATTTGATTCAATTTAAAAATATAACGAAAGTATTTTGGTAATAGTTATTTATGTAAACAACCATATTTTAAAATGATATCTCTTCAGAGGCTTTAGAGGCCAATTTTCCTTAAGAACGGTAAAAGGGATTTTGAAACATTTTGATGGATGCATGTCTTCTCTAGATTATGGTTTGATGAGAAAGGGTAAAACAATTTTACATGCGCATTATATTTAGATGCATAGTGTTGAATTTAATTTTGATGCATAGTGTTGAATTTAATTTATATTGTTCGCACTATCATTTCTCGTCATGACTATGTGGACCTAGGCCCATCATGTGTGGGCTACAAATTTGATTGTGTTCAAGTCTTCTGCTATGAACCTAGCATTGGGCTAGGCAATTAGGTCATCTCCAATGATCATCTTGCTCGGCCGGCGTTTCTGTTAGGCCTGCCTCTGGGTCATGACAAATACTGTCGCTTTAAGTCATGATACTGTACTATTTGGGTGGATAGCGAACCTCCACTTGTGAGCCTCAGTAAGAATTGTTTGCTTCAAACTTGAATGTTGAGAACTATTACCTTCCCATGGTAAAGGACAATCCTTTCAGCATTGACTTCCCAACAGTCAAGTTGTTCACCATTTCACAATTGCTCAACTATACCTTGGAGCTCATCATCTTGTTACTGCAACTGTTTGATCCTCTGAAGCAAAGATGGGGCAGTAATAACATTGTATACACAAGGCGTTCCACTTGACTCATAGTACTGAAGGTTGAAGTCTCCAATAACCACAGACCGCTTCCACTTGTCAAGAACCAGACAGGTAAGGGACCCCTATGGATTTTAGCTCAAAGCATCAACAACAATATTTGCCTTTCCAGAGTGATATTTTAGGCTAAAATCGTAGTCCTCCAAACACTCCATTCATCTACATTGTCATAGATTTAGATCCCGTTGATTGAAAAGGAACTTTAGACTTTTGTGATTGGAGTACACCTAGAAATTTGTGTAGTACAAATAGCTTTTCTAGATCTTTAAGGAAACAATTATCGCAACCAACTCATGATCGTGTGTTGGCTAATTCTACTTATGGAGCTTTAACTGCCAAAACACATAAGCAACCACTTTTCCCTTTGCATCAGAATAAGTTCGAGTCTAACTCCCGATGCGTTGGTGTAAACCACTTAGGTTGCTCACTATCAAGAACTATTAGGATTGGTGTACTCGTTAATCTGTTCTTCAATTCCTCGAATACATTCCAACAACGGTCATCCCAAACAAACCATACCCCTTCCTGATCAATAGTCAAAGGCGCAATGAACGAAGAAAATTCTCAAAAAACCGTAAGTAGTAGCAAGCAAGATCAAGGAGTCTGCAAATTTCTTACACGTTTTTTGTCGGTTGCCACTACATAACTGCCTCAATTTTCATAGGATTCATTGAAATCTCATTTTGCAAAATTACTTGTCCTAAAAATTTTACTTCAAACATCCAGAAGATACATTTACTCTTCTCGGCATATAGTTGATGATCCCTTAGAGTCTACTACACAATTCGAAGAGGTTTCCGATGTTGCCTCCAAGATTTTGAATACACCAAGATATCATTTATAAATACCATGACAAACCGATCCAAGTTGGGTCTAAAATCCCTGTTCATGAGGTCCATAAAAGCAATCGAGGCATTGGTCAAATCAAAAGGTAAGATCAGGAATTTCAAATATTCATACCCTGTCTGAAAAGCTATCTTTGGGATGTCATCTTTGCAAATTTTCATCTAATGATATCTAGACCTTAAATCAATCTTCGAGAAATACTATGAACTATTAAGCTGGTCGAACAATTCATTAATCCTTGGCAACAGATATTTGTTCTTCACGGTAATCTGGTTCAACTTTCGGTAATTGATGTAGAGCCTTAGAGAAGCATCAGATTTCTTGGCAAACAGAAATAGAGCACCCCACAGCAACATACTCTCTTGGATGAATCATTGGCCTCTCAATTCATCCAACTATTTCCTCAACTCAGCCAATTTTGCAAGGGTCATCTTATTTGTGAGAATAGAAACTAAGGTAGCGTCGAGAACAAAGTTGATGTGGAACTTGATCTCACGGTCTAGAGGCAACCCTAATATTTTATCAGGAAACACATTTGGGAACTCTTTCACAACAGAGACATCCAGATCTTGACTAGCGGCCCTAAAAATCAACAAATCAAAGACTCCCATACTATTCTAGTCCACTGCAGCCATGCAAACAAACTCACAAAATAGAGTTGGTCATCACCGCACTAGAACCATTACTATAAACGACGACTAGCCCATTCTTTGAAATGACTATGACACTTTTAAATGACACTCAATGATCGCTCTATACTTCCTTAGCAAGTCCATACTCAAAATTATATCAAACTGGCTCATGGGTGAAATGACTAAGTTCATAGAAAATTTGAAGTTGTTAATCACCTCATAGAATGCTTTGCATACAAAAGATACTTCACTCTAAACACCCAAGGGAGTGCTAATAATTAATGGATATTTCATCTCTTCCACTAATGGATCCAACACAGAAGCAAAAATAGAAGAAATAAATGAGTGTATTGACCCGATATCGAACAACACTCATACAAAATAATGAAAAATTAGGATCGTACCATCTACAACACCCTGATCACCCTGGCCGTAGGAGTAGTATATTCCACCACTTGCATAAACTTGTCCATAGACATTTCCTTGCCCTTGTGGCCCATTCCACGACCACCTCTAGTTGAACTCAGGTTAGCACAACCACCTTAGAAAGATTGTTCTCTGGGGTCCCCGACCTATACTATGGATAAGGATTTGGCTCATAACTTTGTTGATAACCAGCCAACCTTTGGAAATCGGGACTAGTAGGTTGGTATGGAGGGTAATAACTCAGGCGGGGTCCTGACGACTATTGGGGGCAAAACCCAACTGTCTCTAATATTGCGAAAATGACAACCAGCCAAAACCATGTCCATCTCCAAGAGTACTACAGGTAGCACTACCCTAGGAGGAAAAGAAGTACCTACATGGCGTTTGTTGCTAGAGGTTCTATGGACAATTCTTCTTCACATGCTCTGGTTGTCCATAAGTATAATAGGTATAAGGGTTATAATGGCCACTGCAAGATGATCATTCACTAATTGCACCCTGGTTCAGATCCCCACTAGATTCTTGACCCTAAAACTTTCCCTGATTCTTTTTTGTAGCTTATCTCTCCTCCTTCTTCTATTTCCCTTGGACACTCCCATGATTGGCATTCAATACTATTTAAATCCATTAGGTAGCATCAAAAACTTCAAGGAGAGTGTTGAACTACACAATCACTACACCCTGCTGCAACCTTAAGCTCAGACCTTGCTGAAACTTTATAACCTGACCCCACTCGAAAATCCCCTCGCAGTAAGGTTGGAGATCATAGAATCGAGCGTAGTATTCCATTACTATCCTCTAGCCCTACGTTGGCTAATAGAAATGACGGGTCAAACAACTCAATCCTTGAAAGAAACCATGATGCATGCAAGCAATAATTAAAACTTCTATCCAGTAATGATTTCTTAATGTTACCGTTATGATCGTTATATCACTCACTAGGATTTTCCTTGAAGCGAAGGCCAAAACCTACAAATGTACAACAATCAATATATTTATAATTAATAACATTGCTCATAGATCCCACAACTAGGGTAGAAATCATTCGTAAACATGTAGCAGCCAATTCCCATAGACAGGGTGAAACTATCATTGGCACTAGGGAGACCAATTTTGTGGTTAGTGCCAACTTAATAAAAAATAGAGTTATTATGTAATAAGTGAAAATATTATTTTTCTAAATGTGGATTATGTGTTAAGTATGTTTGAAAAATGTGTAATATTATTGGTCGTTAAAAATGTTGGTTTACATGGTTTAGATGATTAATGTTGGAATTATATTGGATAATTGTGTTGTGGTTGTGTTTTGTGGATTTTGGGGATTGGGATGGTTTGAATTGTTGTGGGTGTCCATGATTAAGATCGAAAACCAGCACATTCAAGGTTTGGCCTTACTCTCCAGTAATTTTTCAGTCGCTCAGAGTAGCATTTGGGTCAACTGTTCCAATGGTAGTGAGGAATGTATTGGTCTTGGGTAGATTCGTAGTCGATTGAAGTAAGAGTGCGATCGGCTGGGATTTGTATCTATGAAAGTGTTGGTGACTATATAAAGGTGTCTGGAAACTCTGGGTTTCATTGCGGTTGACCGATGTTGAGGATGCGGGTGATAGGTCTAAAGACAATAAAGAATATATTGCTATCAGATCATTTTGCAGTCGATTAGACACGAGGTTGTGTTTGTCCGCAATAGTATAAAATGACTTTCCGCAAAAGGTAAGGCATTCGCAATGGAAGGCTAGGAATCCAGGCTAGGTGTTCACGGCAAAATGATTTTTTTTTTACAAGTGAGAAAGCAATCGACTGAAATTGAGGTGTGGTCGATCGAGAATATGAAAAGTCACCTTAAATAAGATTTCACGTCATGTTTTAATTTAAAAGAAAGTAATGAATAAGCTTGTTTGTGTTTGATATGTGCAACACCTCTAGCTTAGAGTCAGTGAAGAGACAGAGGAAAGCTTTTATTTGGGAAAGACTCTAAGATCATGAGAAAATCATTGAAGACAATGAAGCTCTCAAGAAGATTGTCTCTATCTTGACTCTTTGAAGGTCTTGAAACTCAAGAGGATACCTCTTTGAGTGTTGTGATTGCCTTAAGATCACAAGGTAAGAGATATTGCATGATTTTGGCCTTTATGGCCTACATTACAAGATATTAGGAAATGATTTTGTAACATTGTTTGATATGTAAGATTATAACTTGGATAGTAATATTGTTATGAAATTTCTTGATATGTTGTGTTATATAATGCTATTATTATGCTCAATTGGTTGTTAATATTGATATGCTATGATAAGAATAAAAGGTGATATGTTATTATATTATAGGATCTTTAGATTATGTGTGCATTTTCAAGTTCATGTGCATTATTTCATGCATCATGAAAATATTTTCTAAGAAAGGACATAAAAGAACTTCATTGCATATTTTTTTAGACTAATAAATTGAAAGTAAATTGAATATATGTAAATAGTACTGTGGAGTGGGGTTTCAAGTTGGCTACCCTAAATAGGTCCAGAGGTTTCACTTTCCCCTATACTATCTTACCCCCAGTGGTTGGATTGTGAAGTGAAAGAAAAGAAAGACTGAAAAACAGAAAATGCATAAGTTTATAAAATTGCATAACATGAGCATAACATTACTATTATATCTCTTGCTAAGCATTAGGCTCATAGTTAAATCTTGTAATGTATGTGGGAATTTTATTGTGGATGAGAGAGTTTTTGACTGATGATATAGAGAATGCAGTTGGACGAACATACCTATGTTGAGCATTTGCATTGTTTGGCAATTTGACAGGGGGTTATGACTCAGGATAGTATGTTTTATGAATCATGTTTTGTCTTTGTATCAAATGTTTTGGAAAACAAGTTTTTGTATTGAACTATCACTAATTAAGATATTACTTGTAAAATATGGATTGTAATAATGTGATGAAAATGTGTTTGTTGTTAATTAATTGGAATGAATGAATTTCTTATAGTTATGAAAACTAACTCTTCCACTAAACTAATAGTTTTCAAAAGTAAATAAATTATGTTTCCTACATGTTTTAAAAAAAAAAAGAGATGTAGTAAAACGGGGCTTTACAATTATGGTATCAGAGCATAGTTGGGTCAAAGTCATTACGAACAATGCAAGACTCAATGCATAGATGTTTCTTCAACTATAAGTTTAGTTATGTTAAATTAAGCTATTTGTTTAGTCATTTTATGTTATGGAATTAAACTCACAGTGGAAAAGTATGGTGAGGGAAGCAAAGAAAAATACGAATAAAAGAGATGAAGTTATTGGCAGACTGTCTGAGCTAGTGGAATGTCAGTTTCAGTGTATGGAAAGGGAAGATCAAGGGAATGTACGTCCATTAGTTCAAGCAGAAGCTGGATGAAAAAATTTTAGGTGATTAAGGCTGCCAAATTTTGATGGAAGCATATAGGAATCAACGGGAGCTGAGGAATGGATTAGATCATTAGAGGTTATGTTTGAGTATACAAAAATAGAGGAAATAGAGAGGGTCTCTTGCTCTGCGTTGATACAAGATTCTAGATTCTGGTGGGATTCCATCAAAACAACTCAAGTTGCAAAAACAATGACATAGGAACAGTTCAAAGAAGTTTTCTGTGAAAAATATTTCAACCATAGTATCAGAACTCAAAAATTAGTGGAATTTGCATGTCTCCATCAAACAACCTCAGTTTTAGAGTATTATATAAGAAAATTTGAAGCACTTTCTTGATTTGCAACCCATTTAGTGGCTACTAATGAACTCAAGGTATATCACTTTGTTCAAGGGTTGAAGGTGGAGATTTATTGAGGTGTAAAAATATGTTGTACTCAAGATGTGCCGTATTCAAAAATCATGTCTAAAGCTTTGAATATTAAAGAAGCTGAGTTTCAAGTGGCTTGACAAAGAGAAACAAATCAAAAATTTATGAGAAACAATCAAGTTCAACAACAAAAGGGTTGGCAAACAAATACAAAAGGGGTAAAAAGACCATTTGAGAATGAAGACCAACCGAGAAAAAATAAATGTGTACAAAATGAGTCGGTTGCTACTTCATTCAATATTAGAGCACCTCAAGCCAATCAATGCCACAAGTGCAGAAAGAATCATTATGGTGAATGCGAGGCAGACACAAGGCTATGCTATAAATGTAATGAGAGAGGGCACATAGCCAAGAATTGTCTAACCTTGGCGGGAGGACTAGGAAAGTGGCATCAAGAGTCTTTACTCTTATAGAAAATGAGGAGGAGGAGCTACCTACAGTCGTGTTAGGTACAGTTTTTATTAATGACATAGTGCATATAGTTTCATTGATTATGGGGCTACATACTCATTTGTGGCATTTTTATTATGTGTAAAATTAAATTGTTCGTCTGGAATAGTTCAATACAAATATAGTGTGTTATTGCCTTCTAGTGATTATTTGGCTACTGAAGGTACATTAAAGGACTGAGTTGTTAGTGTGAATAATCATATATTATATGCTGGTCTTCTTGTAATTGATATGAAAGGATATGATGTCATTCTTGGAATAGATTGGTTATTTCGCCATTTTGCCACAATAAATTGTAGAAAAATGGAAGTTCATTTTCAACCTCCATGTGGTAAGCAACATATTTTTCAAGGAATTAAGGATAAGAACAAGTTATCAATAATCTCTGCAATTAAGGCAAACAGTTATTGAAAAGTGGATGTATGAGTTTCTTGATTAGTACAATTGATACAAACATGAAACTAAACGTGAAACATGATGAGAATCCTGTGGTTTGGGATTTTCCTAGAGTTTTTTTAGATGATTTACTTGGGTTACCACCAGATCGAGAAATTTGTGATTGATGTATATCTTGGTATCAAGCCTATTTCCAAAAACCCATACAGAATGGTGTTAACAGAATTAAAGGAATTAAAAGTGCAACTAGAACAATTGTTGAACAAGGGTTTTATACGTCCTAGTTTTTCACCATGGAGGGCGCTAGTATTATTTGTTAAGAAGAAAGATAGATCATTACAGATGTACATTGATTAACAAGAATTGAACAGAGTGATGATCAAGAATAAATATCTATTGCCCATAATCAATGATTTATTTGGGCAATTACATGGTGCTTGCATATTTTCAAAAATTGATTTATGATTAGGATATTATCAACTAAAGGTGAAATAGGATGATATTTCAAAAACTTCTTTCCAAACTAGATATGACCATTATGAGTTTCTAATTATGTCTTTTGGCTTAACCAATGCACCAGTTGCGTTTATGGATTTGATAAATCAAATTTTTAAAAACTATTTGGACATTTGCATAATTGTTTTTATTAATGATATTTTTGTGTATTCTTATACAAAAGAGGAACATATAGAACATTTGAAAATGGGAAATGGAAAAGTGAGTGTGCTTATGCAAAATGCAAAAGTGATTGGCTATGCTTATAGACAGTTAAAAACGTATGTGTGTAATTATTCGACTCATGGTTTGGAGCTAGCAGCTGTGGTATTTGCACTTAAAATATGGAGACATTATTTATATGAGACAACGACGATGGTTAGAATTTGTGAAAAATTATGATTGTGAGATCAAATACCTTATGGGAAAGGCAAGCGTGGTTACAGATGCACTCAGTAGAAAGATAACAACTATGCATTCCTTATATCCAAAAATGCATCTAGTACTTCGAACTAAGATTCAGAAACTTGAATTACAGATGATTACTTCACAATTGGCGTCTACATTATCAGCTATGACATTAACACCTAAAATATTGGATAAGATTAAGGGAGTCCAAGAGGATGATCCTAAATGTATAAGTCTTAAGTCGAATCCAAATTTTATTAACCAACCAGATTTCTCTATCTCTAGTGAAGGGATTGTGAAATTTACAGGTAGATGGTCCGTTCCCAAGAACAGGATACTACAAGCAGAAATATTAATAGAAGCTTATTCTTTAAATTTTCTATACATCCTGAAAGTACCAAGATGTATAGAGATCTCAAACAACATTATTGGTGGTCATATATAAAAGTAGATATTGCTAAACATGTAGAATTATGTTTAACCTACCAACAAATTAAAGAAGAGCATCAAAGGCCAACAGAGACATTACAACCCTAACCAATACCTAAATGGAAGTAGGAACATATAGCTATGGAATTTGTTATTGGATTACCAAAAACAATTAAAGAACATGATGCTATATGGGTGATTATAGACAAATTGACAAAGACTGCTCACTTTTTGCCTATAAAGATGACGTATATGATGAATCAATATGCATAATTATATCGTCAGGAGATAATTAGATTGCATGGAATACCTGTGTCAATAGTATCAGACCGTGATTCAAGGTTTACATCAACTTTCTGGAAAGGTTTACATAAGGCAATGAGGACAGAATTGAGGTTTGGCACAACATTCCATCCACAAATTGACGGACAAAGTGAAAGGACAATTCAAATATTGGAAGAGATATTAAGGCCTTGTGTTATAGAATTCTAGGTAAGTTAGGGGAAAACGTTGTCATTAGTAGAATTTGCCTATAATAACACTTTTCAAGCTACTATTGGAATAACATCGTATGAAGCTCTATATGGAAGAAAATGTAGATTATCATTACATTAGGATGAAATTGGTGAAGCTAGGCTACTTGATCCTGAAATTATACAACAAACAACTGATATGGTAGCAATAATTCATCACAGAATGTTAACCGCACAAAGTCGACTGAAAAGTTGTGCAGGTTGTCGATGACAAGAATTAGAATTTGAAGAGGGTGATATGGTATTTTTGAAAGTATCACCATTCAAAGGGATTATGTGGTTTGGAAAGAAGGGAAAATTAAGCCCAAGGTATGTTGGTCCTTTTCTGATCACGGAAGAATAAGAAAAACTGCATATCAACTTGAATTGCCATTAGCAATGGAGAGAATTCATAATGTTTTTCACATGTCGATGTTAAAGAAGTGCATTGGTAATTCAATTCAAGTTGTGATGCAAGAAAATATAAATGTTCAACCAACTTTAAGTTATGAAGAAAACCAGTGCAAATCTTAGATTCAAGAATCAAAGAACTTTGACACAAGTAAATTCTGTTAGTGAAAGTTCTATAGCAAAATCATTCAACGGAGAAAGCTACCTGGGAATGACAACAAGATATGGAAGCAAAATATCAAGAATTATTTTGTTAATCAAATTTTGACAACAAAATATTGTTAACGAGAGAGGAATGTAATATCCAAAAATATGGATAATGTGTTAACTATGTTTGAAAATTGTGTAATATTATTGGTTGTTTAAAATGTTGGTTTACATGGTTTGGATAATTAATTGTTGGAATTATAGGATAATTATGTTTTGGTTGTATTTTGAGGATTTAGGGGATGAGGATGGTTTAAATTGTTATGGAAGTCTATGATTAGGAGCGGACAATCAGAGTGCACGTCCAAGGTTTGGCCTTACTCTTAGGTAATTTTGCAGTCGCCCGGAGTTGCATTTGCGGTTGACCATTCCAATGGCAGTGAGGAATGTATTGGTCTTGGGTAGATTCGTAGTTGACTGAAATAACAGTGTTGTCAACTAGGATCCTTATCCATTGAAGTGTGGGTGACCACGTAAACATGGATGATTGCAGAAAGGTGTTCGGAAATTCTTGGGTTGCATTACACTCGACTGGTGCTGAGGATGTAGGTAACCGGTTTAAAGACAACGAAGAATATGTTGCTCTTGGGTCATTTTGTGGTAATCAGACATGAGGCTGCGATCATCTACAACAATATTAAAATAAATCTCTGCTGGAGGTAAGTCATCTGCAGCAAATGGCTAAGCATCGACGGTAGGCTAGGTGTCCACAGCAGAAGGATTTTCTTTGAAATATGAGGAAGGAATTGACCAAAATTGAGGTGCATCGATCAAGAATATGAAAAGTCACCTTAAATAAGATTTCACGTCATGTTTTAATTGAAACGAAAGTGATGAATAAGCACATTTGTGTCTAATATGTGCAACACCTCCAATTTAGAGTCAGTAAAGAGGCAAGGGAAAACTTTTATTTGGGAAAAACTCTAAAATCATGAGAAACCATTGAAGATCATGAAACTCTCAAGAAAATTGTCTCTATATTGACTCTTTGAAGGTTTTGAAACTCAAGAGGATACCTCTTAAGTGTTGTGATTGCCTTAAGATCACAAGGTAAGAGATATTGCATGATTTTGGCCCTTATGGCCTACATCACAAAATATTAGGAAATGATTTTGTAACATTGTTTGATTTATAGGATTATAACTTGGATAGTAATATTGTTGTGAAATTGCTTGATATGTTATGTTATATAAGGCTATTATTATGATCAATTGGTCGTTAATATTGATATGTTATGGTAAGAATAAAAGGTGATATGTTATTATATTATAGGATCTTTAGCTTATGTGTCTATTCTCATGTTCGTGTGCATTCTTTCATGCATCATGAAAGCGTTTTCTAAGAAAGAATATAAAAGAATTTCAATGCATATGTTTTTAGACTGATAAACTGAATATATGTAAATTATACTATGGGGCAAGGTTTCAAGTTGATTGCCTACCCTAAATGGGTCAAGAGGTGTCACTTTCCCCTATATAGTCTTTCCCTTAGTGGCTGGACTGTGAAGTGAAAGAAAAGAAAGATTGAAAAACTAAAAAATGCATAAGTTTATAAAATTGCATAACATGAGCATAACATAATTGTTATATCTCTTACTGAATATTAGTTTTATAATTAAATTTTATGATGTAGGTGAGGATTTTACTATGGATGAGAACTAATGATGTCGAGAATGCAGTTGGCGGAGCATAGCTATGTTGAGCATTTGCATTGTTTGGCGATTTGACCGAGATAGTATGCTTTATGTATCATGTTTTATCTTTGTATAAAATGTTTTTGGAAAGAAGTTTGTGTATTAAACTATCACTATTTAAGATATTACTTCTAAAATATGGATTGTAATAATGTGATGTAAATGTTAATGAATTGGAATAAATGAATTTCTTATAGTTATGAAAATAAGTCTTCCGCTACGCTAACAGTTTTCAAAAGTAAATAAATTACGTTTACTATATGTTAAAAAAAAAAAAAAAAGAGGTATAGTAAAACGGGGCTTTACAATTATCATCATTTGAAGCAAAATTTAATACTTATTTTCAAATTTTTGATAATTTCAATGTATTTTAATTTATGAGGTAGATAAATAATCAAATATGTACAATAAAAATGAAAATAAAGAATCTTGCAATTCAAGCCACAGATCAAAGATGTAATTCCCTGAAGCGTTAAACCCTTTTTTTTTAAACAATGCCTTCATAGAAAACCGGGCCCTTTAGAAAAATATACAACAGAAGTCTTTAAGAAAACCTCTTTTGAAATCAGAGATTAGTAAATCTCAACCTTTATTAAATATATTTTCATACCTTTTAAAACCATACAACGGAAGTCCTTATGAAACTCATTTAGAAATTAAACGTAGGAAAACGCATAATTAAATTAACCAAAAACATTTATAGATGTTTCTATTTAAATCTAATCAATAATAAACATAAGTATTAACAAAGCGTTTACGTTATTAAAATTCATCTTTTCTTTAATTCTCACCCATGGGTCAACTTCGCTTCAACAATGCTCTAGCTTCACCCATGAGAATCTCCTCTTCAACTACGCTATCAAAAAATCCTTTCATCACATTCCTTAATCTCCATTATTAGCTACAACATAAAGTTCACATATGAGCATAACGTTCAGCAAGAGATTTTTAACATAAAAGGTGTAACATATAACATGACTGTGAAATGCAGCATGTAACATGACTATGAGATGCAACACTTAAAACATGTCTTTTCAGTCAACAGTCTTTTCTTTTCTTTCACTTTACAGTCTGATCATTGTGGGTCCTTAGCCTAAGGGAGAGTGACATCATTAAGTCCATCTCATGTGGGACAACAAACTTGAACCCCGCCCATAACAATCTTTTGCATTTATTCAGTTCGTCTTTCATTGTTTATTATCTTTCTTAATGAAAACATTTTTCATGAATGCATGTATGTAACATAATGACAGTCTACATGCATGAACATAACATAAAAATGCAGTGGATCATATCCTCATCCATTGACCATCAATACAATGTGCAATAGTTAAACAAACAACAACAATAGATCTTCGAGTGCATTTATCATTATATACAGAACCATCTAGCGACTATAACAAATCCTCAAACTTCATCATTCGGTAAACATAAGTATCACATCAATAGTTTACTAACAGTTCCTAAAAATACAACATATAAACTAAAATTAAGGTTAACGTCTATCTTTATGCATCATAGAACAATAACCTCTTCAGCTCAATAAGCGTGAAATAAACACAAAGAGCAAATCATCATATCCTCAATTCAGTAAGCGTAAAGGTAAACACATCAACAAACCACATATCCTCAGATAAATAGACATTAAACAATTAGCAAATCATCAAGTCCTCGAAGGTCATCATCCAAAGCAGTAACATATCCTAAGCATAATAGTAACCATATTCTTACTACTCGCAAAGAGAGCGTCATATCTTATCAGCAAATCCATCAAGCACATCCACCAACATCATCTATACAAATTGTACACAAACATTATATAAATTGTAACAATCATCCTATCCTCGAACAATAGCCCGAAGGCATCATGGAAAACATAATCATCAAACATACAATACCCTAACGTCTTTGTGATGTAGGCTAAAAACCCAGCACAACAAAAATCACTTACCTCAATTCCTTCACTGAAGTCCTGCCTATCCAAACAAACACATACGCTGCCTTTTCCTTAAAATTAAACACATAATTAGCTACTAGAGATTAATCCTAAAACTACTCTCTGCCAACGTGAATTCTAGAACTAGAGACGACAGAAAACTCAATTTGAGAAAACATAGAGGAAGGCTAACCTGTGAGCTCAAGAGAAAGCTCTCATTGACGTAGTGACTACTAGGGTAACCAAAGTTCAACTCATCCTTTTCTATTTAAAGACTTGTAAACAGAGAATTACACAGGAGTAGATCCCATGAAAATTACATCTTGAATCCATGCTTTATCTAAACAATCTAAGGATAATCTGTGGCTCGCAAGAAATTTCTTAAATTTTCATATTTAAAACTGCTCAAGTTACAGCGAACATGCAGCCAGCCACGGGGAATGTTCACGGAAGCCCACTGGTCCAATAGCCACCAGCCATGTCAGCACTAAATTCACATTCATGATAGCCAAAGCAATCACAGATTCCTACACTGCCGCGAAAGCCAATGCTTCCACAGGAACCCCATTCCAAATGCTCATTGTTTGCCACGTGTTTTAATCTATTGCTAAAACTCATCCGCAGACGCTAACGCTCTTGAGGACCATGAACTTAATAAACCCTACGATGATGTGTCACATCATCTAAAACCCATTCGCAAACACCAATCCATCTGCAGAAGCAAACACTTCTTCTAATCAGTGCTAAACTAAGGCATTACTAATCCAAACAACGTCGTTCTCATCATTTAAATGCACAATAACCTAAAATGATGATGTTTCTATTTACTTAACGCTCCCGAAATGACATCTTCTTTTTTTCCAGAAGAATATTTTTCCTAATCCATCGACTTACATTTCTCTCGCTAAACTTGATCTAAAGGCCAACATTACATTTCTCTTGCTAAACTTGATCTAAAGGCCCAACATTCTTCCCGACATATAACGATCCTCGATCCTCCTGCTAATCTAATCCTACAGTCTAGAGCACTCCCGCACTCAAACGCATCAAACAATCCCGCAGAAGCACCTTTTTCTTAATCCAACATTCCACGTCCTTCTACTAAACTGATCCAACGATCTAGCATCCTCCTCATCAAACACTTTTGCAGAGAATCTTTTCCAATCCTGAACAATATCAGTTGTCCCTAAATCTCATCTAACAGTCCCTATTGCATCCGATCAACCATTTATCTTTTATTTTAACTTCCTTAATTTCTAATAATTTCACCATTTTTATTTAATAATTTCATAATTGTTTAATAATTCTAGTTTTTTTATTTTTTTATTTTAACTTCCTTAATTTCTAATAATTTCACCATTTTAATTTCCTTTATTTAAATCTATAATTAATCTCTACTTAATCTACTAAATTCCAAATTTTCATATTATTTAATTAAACTATTTATGAAAAATTTTGGCTATTACAAAAGAAGTCCAATCTGTAGCAGAAATTGATAGAAATTCAATAATACACAACAACAGTCAAGCTGCAGCTCAAAGAAGGCCAAGTTGCGGCATAGGTAAGAAATCAATGTCAAGCTGTGATTAAGTGAAGTCTAAGCTACTTCATAGAAAAATTAAGTTTCTATATATATGACTAATTCATATGAAAATGGTACTTTTGGAGAGGCTTTGGACACCTTTTGGAAAGAAATTGGAGTGGATTTTCTACATCTGACAAAGAAATCAATACACGTGTAACATCATTACAATAACATCTGGAGAAGGATATTTGCTTCTACTTTTTCTTTTCATTGATTTTATCATGTTCATCATGTTTTGTCTTGTTTTTATTTCGATTACATTGAACTAACTCTCTCTCTTTAGAAAAGTGATGAACCATTTATCTAGATTGTTATTTTGATTGATGGAATGTTTTGTTGGTTGAATTGATTATTTATTTTATGATATTCTTTTATTAATGCTTTCAATTTACTGACCACTTATTGAATGAATTTTATATTTGAGATTTGACACTCGAGAAATAATTCTAAATAAAATTTGAATATTCAAACATAAATGTTTAACAACTCAAGAGAATGCTAGAATTTTACAAAATCAATTAGAAAACTATTGAACTTTATTGAATAACTAAAAATAATAATTTTTATAGAATTATTGAAATTTTGATTTTAGAAATTAAGATTTACTTGACATTTGAGAGAGCAAGTTTAACAAGTTAGGGATTGTTCAACTTGAGAATATGAGTTTGATAAATAATATGAAAGATATTCGTAAAATCAATCATCTAGATTTCTTCTAAATTAAAAATTTTTTGTTAGTGATTTGTTTTTACTTGTTTATTTTATTTTAATTTCTAAAATTATACTTTATTTGTTTTCTTGATAGAATTAGAATTAGTTATTACTATACTATAAAACTTAACACTATATACTTGCATTGTTTCATACACGATATTTTTTTGGACAATTAGTATTGGGGACTTAAAACTTCTAGCACTGCAATGCCCTTCACGAGGACATGCATGTGTGGGTAATCATGGGTGTTGTGGCCTTGTCTCTATTGCATCGCGTCTTCACATTTCAAAAACAAGAATCATTGCTAGAATGCTATTGGCGATGTGCACAAGCATTGCCATGCTAAAACGAAACCAAGAGACAGGTTTCTTTTCAAAAACTTTGTTTTTCCATTGATATTGTCATGATCCGGAGACAGACTAACAGACTCGTTGGATCGAACGACCTGATTCTCGGAAAAAACTCAATCGTCGAGTCCAAAGTCTAGTTTGCAGCGGAAGACTTAATCAAAATCAAAACCATAGCCCACAAAAAATAGGCTGAAGTCGACATAGTGATCATAAGAAAAATAGTACAATAAGTTATAAAAATATTGTGCGAAGATACAAACACTGATAAAGGGTTAGAGTATTATTGTAATATCTTTAATTATTAAACATTAAATTTAATATTTTAATTTAGATAAATATAAATAATTTTATTGTAATATACTTAAATTTTATTTATAAAATTTAATGTTAAAATTAAGACAAAATTAATTAAGACAGTTAAAACTAAAAACTCAAATTTCCTTGAATCATGAAAAATAAATAAATAAAACAAGAAATTATCTTCAAATTTTGTGAAATTGGGAAATTAAATCAAATAAAAGTCAAAACTCTTAGATTATCATAAGAACTTGACAAATCAATTAAATTCTCTAATAAGTTAAAAGAAAATAAATTTCTAAATTCTAATTAAATAATATGCAAAAGAATGTCTTCAAACCTTTCCAAAATTGTAACATATCAAAATCTATTATTTCCAATTATCAAGATTTGAGATTCAATCTCAATAAATCTTCTTAAATTAAACCCAAACAAGCCATAATCAGAAACTTATTTCTCAATCCCTAATTTGAGAAAATAATCAACCATAAATTAAATATTTATTCCAGCCTCTATCATAAGGAAATAAATCATGCTTAAATTAAGAAAATTTTCCTAAAACAACATTCAATCTAGCATTTGATTTGAATCATGTTCACAAATTATTCAAAAGGAAATAACTAAGAACTCATCCCTATAAATTAAGTTTATTCATGAAGGAGAAACTTACATCAACCTCACCGCAAAATCATCCTATCTCTATAGAATTCCAAAGAATTTAGTTTTGGATTTCTTCCTATCTCTCTAATCACTCCGACCACCGTAAGCCAACTAGACTTGACCAAAATCCACCAAGGAAACATTATCACCACCTCAAACAACCTACCAAAACTATCATAGACGCTTCCAAGCTTCTCTCTTATTGAAATTTTCAACTATTTCTCAACTCTCCTACTTGATCCGATCAAACCAACCAAAATGGGTAAAGCTGAACAAGAATAAGTTCAAATTGAACCAGATTACTCTCGGACCATCAAAGTTGATCCAAATCATTTCAAAAGTTTACCAAGTTAATCTGAACTCAATTCTAGTCGACTTAAGATTTTATCAGTATGAATTTTTATCTATATTTTTCAAAAGGGATTTTTCTAAAAATCTAAGAGGAAATTTAACCACAATATTTATTTAGGCATAGAAATTATTTGAAAGCTTGAAAAATCCATAAACCATACTCTCTCGAAACCCAAGTAAATAAAATATTAGTTTTTAATATTTTGCTCGTAGGCCCTACATCACAAAACCTATTAAGCAAATTATTTTCTTTATACTTAGTTTATTATTAATTTTGATATCCTACTTGGACACGCATGGTTAGGCATTGACATAGGAACCCAAAAATGTAAAATTTGTAGAACATAATGTATGCGAGTGTAAATGCATGAAACTACAGGAATTGACAGAAAACATGGTATATATGAGATGATTTATGCAACTTTACAAGGGTAAGAAACTGCTAATTGTCTGAAAGCCCAAACACATGGTAAATACAAGATGACTGATGAAACCTTATTAGGGTAAGAAACATCTGGTTTTATGAAAGTCTGAACGCATAGTTAGAAAATGAGTGCCAATAGTATGTAACTTTTAAAGCAAGAAACTTGGTAACGTATGTAGTTAATTCATATATACACATGTTTTGCTTACTAAGATTATTTCGCATTAGTAGTTTTGTGATGTATGTTAATTTTTATTGAGAAATATTTATAGCTGTAATACCCCGACTTTTTAAGTGGGCTGACTATCGAGGTATTACCAAGAACGTAATCATTAAATTATATATTATGGAAATAACCGTAATCCGAATAAAAATACATTAAATTATAAAATATTGGATTAATATAAAGAATTAAACGAATTGTTTATATAATAAACATATATATAAATTGTAAAATAAATAAATAACATAAAATAAAATAAAAATAAATAAATAAATAAAAAGAAGAAATGGCAGAAGCCATTTCTTCTCTGGAAGGAAATCGACGAGAGGGAGAGGGAGAAGCGACGAGGGAGAGAGAATGAGCACCGGGGAGCTCGCGACGACAAACGACGCTGTTCGACGGCGTGGCGACCTCCTGGCGGTTTCCGTGGGCGCGAAACGGCGGAGCTAGGGCACGAGTTCGCTCGGCAGTTCAAATCACGATTCGGCGATCTCCCGCGAGGCGATTCCGGCGACGATTTGAGGTGAGCTCCGTCGACTTCTTCTTCTCCTTTCCATTTTATCCATCGAGCATGTTTGGAAGTGTGCTACAGGGGTGGTTGTCAGCGTTGTTGGCGTCGGGCAGTGACGATTTTCGTCATTGGCAGGGGCTAGTGGTTTGGGTGGAAACGGCTGGAACGGCTCGGCTCTATGGTTCTACACTAAACCCGGTTCCACGTAGCCCTCCGTCCAGCTGTGTCCTACCGACACACAATGGGGAGCACAATTAATTGGGTTGGTTGACAGACAACAAGTAGTTGAAACAATTGAAGAGGCTGTCGACAAGGCTATCGGGAGGAGAAGAGGAATAAATGTTGGCTGGAGGTCTTGGTTGCGAGAAGGAGGAGAGAAGAGCAAAAAGCATCGATTGGGTGTGCAGAAGGATGAATTGGCCGAGAGCTTCTGTGGTGAGTTTCCTTGTTGTTTTGATTAGTGGGTTCTGTGTTCTGTCTTCTGATGAGGCAGTGGATTGCTGAATTAGTGACTTGATGAAATAATATGTTGTTGTTAAGTTATGGTTTTGATTTTTGAAGGATGGGTTGGGGTATATAACTATTGGAATTTGTTTGAGTGGTGATATGTTGGAGTACTTCAAGTATGCTCTGTAGTTCTGATTAACTGTCATGGGCTAGGTAGGTCTAAAACATGTTAAGTGTATATTACAAATGGATTTTTTGAAGTTGGAAACGTTAAACCTGTTGATGTTACATGAAATGGACTAATTTCACTGCCTTGTGGTTATGCTAAATGTTTTGTTGGTTGATTCTGAATCTGTGAACATATTGGATGTAGCTCTATCTTGTGATTTTAGTTCTGGACATATTCTCTATTATTTGGATGATGACTTAGGGAATATTCTATGTAAATTGTTAGATTGGTTTTAAGTTCTGGAATATGTTTGATTTTATGAAGAAAAGATTTAAGAACATTGGATATATCTCTGGATCAATACTTTGTTGCTCGAAATTATAATCTGAAATGCTTTCATGGATGGATTATAAGCTGATGTTTGGTTTGATTCTGAAATATATGACCTGTCAAAGTAAGATGTGTTTAGTTATATATGTTGTTGAATGAATTGTCCGAATGATTAAGGAATATTGTCAAAGGATATAGATGTGTTCGGATAATTGCATCATATTATGGAAAGTTCACTGTCATGATAAGATTCGAAAATATCGTTATTGGATGAGTTGAATATGGATTATGAGACACTATCAAATGATGAATGTTTCTAATTGTGAAGGTATCGGAAAGAGGAAGAAGCATAACGACGGAACGCTTATGCGCATTAAAAATAGAGGTAAGGATTTGAGTTGTCTTGGCCAGAGGAGGCCCTACACCCAAGTAAAGTGTGTGTGTGTGTGTTGTTTTGTGCTTTGATTTCGGTAATGTTTATAGTTACCCTTGGTTTTACTGAATGATATAACTCTCACGTTTTCCATTAGTTGTGAAAGTGCTTGTTAAGCATGAATGAATCAAAGGAATGATAGTTGAACTAAATGAGAAATGAGAACGGGTCCTAGACAAAATTCTAGTGGCATTAAAGAGAAAGAAGAAGTTAAGATATTAGAAAAGACTACGTTTTTTTACAGATTGGCGAAAAAGTTACTAATTTCTAAATGTTATCCATTTTCATGCCGTAAGTATACTTAGAGTTTCGTTCTTTTCAATTATGAAAAAGTATATGCAAACTTGATTAGTTATAGTTTACTGCCGTTTTCTATTAAGGTATTAAGAAGCATATAGAAACATGTTTTATGTTAGTTATCGTTGTTTTACTTATTGTCTATAGCAGGATAATTGTTTTAGAAGCATGCTAGGGGTCATAGATTCGCTGTTAGTCAATTGTTAAAAAGCAAGTGTAGTTTGATTTGATAATTGGTCCTAATCTAATATAGTTTATGTGTTGAATCTTGTCCATTAAAAGATCATGTTAGTAGATAGTTTCTGTTGATTAAATTAATATGAAAGCAAAAATGAAATGTGAACTACGACGATGTGGATGGTAATGAAGGAAAAAGGTTTAGTTAACTAAACAAACGAAGGAAAAGGTTTAGTTAACTAAACAAACGAATGAAAAAGGTTTAAGGAGTTAAGATGCTTTGTTTTCATTAAATATGAGTTGTTAACTAGTATATGAATATTATTTCTTAATTCTAGATAAGAACATTCTAGTTTAGCACAATTAGTTAATTATAATTGCTATATGTTACTTTACTGCTTTATTGTATTCACTCGTTGTTACATTTCGATAGCATAATTGTTTCTCGTATTTTCAGCAATTTTTATGATTCTTTACATGTACCAGTTCACTTATAGTATATTTATCTCAATGTGTAATTCAGTTTATGTTATGCAGTGTGTTTCATGATAATAGAAACTAAGTAGGGGGTAACCTTCAGGATGGTAACCACATGCATGAGTGAGGATAAAGAAAGAACCCTAAAGGCGGGTATATGCCGGGAAAAAAAGAACCCTAAAGGCGGGTATATGCCGGGATAGAAAGAACCCTAATGGCTGGTAAATGCCAGAAAAAGAACAAACCCTAAAGGCGGGTATATGCCAGAACTAGGGAGTTGAGGTAGATGGGTAGTCCGGATCTAATCTAGGTACTAGGATACACCCTCACCAACTCGGGAAAGGGACTAGTATGCACACAAGAGGTTAGGTTCCGTACAGCTATGCAATCTCAAAGGAAAACCCTCAATCTCCAGGCTCAATGTACGAGTTTTTAAAGAACGAACAAAGAAAATGAACATAATGAAAGAGTTGGTTTGGGTGGCCCCATTCCAACAAGAACTAAAGAGAGAAATGCATATTGTTTTACCCCATCTCCTTACTGGGCGTAAGCTCACTTCCTTACTTGTGGTGTAGGTAAAAATATGAACAGATAAGAAGAAAATGATGAACACGTAACGAAGCAGGGATGGATGATTTCGCACGCACAGGATTCAGATTGGCAAGGCAAAAGACAAATGAAAGTAAATGGTTATGAATCAACGAAGTTAAAGAAAATTAAACAGTATTGAATCAATGAAGTAATGGTTCAGTTTTATTTGAGATACGAAATGATTGAATGGTTTAGTATTTCTTTTGAAAGAATTCTTACTTTTCCGCTATGATTTAAAAAGGGATATTTTAGAACATTTCCACAAGAATTAAAAATAGATGATTTTTAACGCTTTCGCATAATTAATAAGTTGGTTTTCATGATGAGTTTTAAGAAAGAGTTAATATCGATTCAAATTTATGCACTCTGATTTAGTCGAAAAGAAAATTTTAAATTTTTACGCATTTTCAGGATTTACGAAAATCCAGGTCGTTACAATAGCTATTCAAGATTCTTTAGTTGTGGATGAGCATTCAAACGAGATGAATAATGATAAAATAATTTAAAACAAATAATTAGAATAAATATTTATGTAAGAGATATTATCATTTGAATATGAGTTGATAGTGAATTTATTGTCTATTATATTCTAGAGGACATATTTATGATTTTAGTATGATTACATAGTTGAGTTAATTCGTCTATTATGTTTGAAGATTTAATTAGAATTAGAAACTTGGAAATTGACTAGTATTAAATTTGATATTTAGTTTGGAGTATTCGATGAGTAAATTGGGAAAAAAAAATTTAGGGTTTGAAGCTTAGGGAAATAAATTTTGGGGTCGTTGCAATTATACAAACCTAAAACAAAAACTTTCACTAAGAATTAAAACACACAAGAGATAACAGATAAAAGAAAAGAGCCTTCAGTCCAATCTTGGATCAGCTACTGCTCCCGACCATGTCGACTCTTACTTAAGAAGGAGAGAGTTGTTTGGAATGAGTGACTAACTCAATAGAAAACTTATAGTATATGCATTGCATAAGAAAACTGGTTTTATCATTTCATTTCAAAAACATGATGTGTTTAATATGTTATACATGAGTTTCAAATCCCTTGAAAACTCTTTTATCATTCTAACAAACAAGCTTCATGAGTCATCAATGAGGCAATCTTCAAAACTTTCTTGTATACATAGACAACTATAGCAAAATAGGTCATCATCACTTTTACATTTGAAGAATAGCACCAATGAAAAAGGAATGTCACTCAAGGACTCTCCCGGCACACCAATTGTCATAAGACACACAAAGAATGACAACGATCTGAAGACCAGATAGCGTCACATGAGGCAAGAAGAAGTATGATGACGATCCGAAAACAATGCAGCCTCACATAAATCAAAAAGATGTTTGATGGTGATCTGAAGACCAGGCAGCGTCAACGTATAACGATACATACCCTAACCAAGTTTAGGGATTTGAAACCCAAATAATGCATCAACATCGCTCTATTTCCCATTCCGCTTCGTGCAAAACAAAATGTCTTTACATAGTAGAAGGTTTATTGGGATAACCTCATGTTGTTTTGACACTAAGAAAATCCAAAACAATAAGAAGATTCATCTATAAGTGAATAGATATAACAAAAGTATAAAGTACCATCCCCACGTAAAATAAACATAGAAAACATGCATACGTATAGGAGAAGATTACACGTGTTGTCGAAAAAGCCATGTCGTGTTTTTCCTGTATGATAGCTCACAAAATATGGGTTTTGAAAACTATAATATAATGCATTATTGTGTAAAATCCCTATCTTGGCAAGAATGACTCTTCTTACCAGCAGAAGCAACTACCTCAGGAATAGGTTCAAACTTCGCAAAATCACTAGAACCTATAATGAAAAAAATATCAAAATTTTTTATCAAAGCTCAAGGAAAAAATAGAGGTTGGATCCTATAGCGAGACTAGGAACTCAAATCATAAGAAAACGATAAAAAACTGTTATTGACTAACGTGAATGACTAGCGCAGACGCCCAATCTAGAAGCACAAATGCACGGACCCCTCCACGAATGCTAGGGTCGTGTTGTAGATGACCAATGTGGACGATCAGCTCCATACCTGCCACAGACAGATAGATCAGATACCCAAACTAGGCATGGACGTCTAGGTCCAGCTGCGGATGACCAATGCAAATGCTAGACCACTTACAATTGACGCCTGGTCCCAAATAGTGGTCGACTAGGGACAACGTTTTCTACGAAAATTCAAGAAGAAACTCATCCCTTTTCGTCATCTGCTGCACCAATCAGTTAAACATCACTGCTAAACTATAGATTGACCCAAACAACAAAAGATCTCAGGTTTTGTAGCCTGAAAACCAAATTCGACAATAACGAACTTCAAACAAGGGAAGGAGTTTAAATTCGAAATTACCCACAAAAAACCTTAACAAAAGTCAAAGCTGAGAATGCTGCAAATACAGATCTATCTTCAGAATTCACTCTCGCTCGACTATGTTTTCGTCAGGGAGAGAGGGGAGTAGGGTTTTTGCCAAAGGGTTTTTTAATAAAATAATTTGTTTTTAAATTATTTAATACGTATATAATATTATATATTAAATAAAATTATTTAAATTCTGATTCGTCAGAGATCCAAACGTTATACGAAATTGACTCATAGTAACTCAAATTTACCAAATATCATTTCTTTAAAATTTAAATTATTTGGGAACACCTAATTTTTACTAGTTTTTTCAATTGATCAAAAATGGTACACGTGATCGAAAAATTGACGATTCAAATAATTGAGTCAACACGAAAGAAATTGATTTCAAATATTATAAAAAATCTTACGTGAAAAATTTATTAATAAAAATAGGGAAAATGACAAATCAACCATCGTGGTTTGCGGTCAATGACAAGT
>CM039474.1:20789298-20951802 GCA_022433065.1 Begonia loranthoides | reverse complement strand
AAAAAAATCTGATTTTGGGAATTTTGATATTTGAAATCCTGTCTTTTGGAAATATTGCAAGCTATTTTGGAGGGCGTCAATTTGGTACCGAAATTTTGTCGGATATTTTGGATAAAGTTTGAGTTTCGAAATATGGCTTCGATGAAATATGAAATTCCGATGTTGGATCGGAATACGAGATTTCTGATATGGCAGATAAAGATGCAGAATGTTCTTGCTCAGATGGAATTAGATAATACATTATTGGGGGTCGATAATATGCCAGCATCTTTGACAAAGGAGGAAAAATTATTGAGGGACAGAAAAGCGTTATCTGTGATTCGTCTTCATTTATCAAATGAAATTTTGGAGGATGTCATGAAGGTGAAATATGCTGCTGAAATATGGACAAAGTTGGAAGAATTGTGCATGCATAAAACCCTGACGAGTAAGCTGCATTTGAAGCAGCGGTTATATTTTCATTATATGGAAGAAGGAACTTTGATTGAAGAACACTTGACTGCATTTAAAGAAATTGTTTCGGATTTGGAAGCAATGGAATGCAAATATGATGAGGAGGATTTGAGTTTGATTTTGCTATGTTCATTGCCTGCATCGTACAATATTTTCTGGGATACCATTCTGTACAATCAGGACACGTTGACTCTGAAAGATGTCTACGATGCTTTGTTTTCAAAAGAAAGGATGAAGCACCTTGTAGTTGGATCTAGAACTCAGGGAGAGGGATTGATCACCCGGGGTAGAACATCAAAGAGGTCTGATAAAGGGAACAGTAACAGAAAGGGTTCGAAAAGCAGATCAAAGTCCAGGAACAGAAACAAATTTTGTTTTTCTGTCAGAAAAAGGGGCATATTAAATCTGAGTGTTACAAATTGCAGAATAAGAGAAAAGAGCAAGCTGATCAGAAGGGAAAACAACCAGTGAATTTTGGTGAAGCAGTTGTTTCTGAAGAAAACGAGTGTGAATCAGGAGGAGATCTTCTGGTAGTGTTTGACGGAAGCTCAAAGCCATCCGATGAATGGATTCTGGATTCGGCCTGTACGTTTCATATGTGTCTTAATAAATATTGGTTTTCGACATATGAGCCAGTGCTAAAAGGTGCAGTGTTGATGGGTAATAATTCATCGTGCAAGATAGCAGGGATTGGTTCGATCAGAATCAAAATGTATGATGGTGTTGTCAGAACACTTTGTGACGTGAGACATGTTCCCGATTTGAAGAGAAATTTGATCTCGTTGAGTACTCTTGATCTGAAAGGGTACAGGTACACCGGTGAAGGTGGAGTTTTGAAAATCAGCCGTGGTTCTCTTACTATGATGAAAGGGCAGAGAAAATCTGGTAATTTATATGTTTTGCAGGGATCTACAATTGTAGGGGATGCTGCAGTTGGTACTTCATTGTCAGATGAAGATCTTACCAGATTATGGCATATGCGTCTAGGGCATATGAGTGAAAATGGGATGAATGAGCTTAGCAGAAGATGACTTTTGAATGGTCAGAGCACAAGCAAATTACAGTTTTGTGAGCATTGTATTTTTGGGAAACAGAAGAGAGTTACATTCACTACAGCCACTCACAGTACGAAAGAAATATTAGGTTACATCCACTCAGATCTTTGGGGTCCAACACCGGTGCCTTCCAAGGGAAGGGCACATTATATGTTGACCATGATTGATAATTTTTCAAGAAAGCTTTGGGTGTTCTTTCTCAAGAAGAAAAGTGATGTATCTGCTACTTTCAAGGAGTGGAAGACTTTAATTGAAAAGCAGACAGGGAAGCAGGTAAAATGTTTACGCACCGATAATGGGTTAGAGTTTTGTTCGGGAGAGTTTAACTCTTTCTGCAGGTCAGAAGGCATTATGAGGCATTTGAAAATCCCGGGAACTCCACAGCAAAATGGAGTGGCAGAGCGTATGAATAGAACTTTAATGGAAAAGGTGCGATATATGATTTCAGATTCCGGTTTACCTAAGTCATTTTGGGCTGAAGCTGCTGCTACTGCTTGTTACATTGTGAATCGTTCTCCGTCAAATGCTTTTGATAAGAAAGCTGCTGAAGAAGTTTGGTCTGGTAATCCTGTTGATTATTCAGGTTTGAGAGTATTTGGTTGTTTCGCGTATGCTCATGTTGATAATGGCAAGTTAGAGCCAAGATCATTGAAATGTATATTCCTGGGATACCCGTCTGGTGTCAAGGGATATAGGTTATGGTGCCCTAAATCCAAGAAAGTGATAATAAGCAGAAATGTGGTATTTGATTAAGCTGCTATGCTCGAGAATTCATCTTCTAAAGGGTTGATAGATAAGACTAATGATCTATCAGGTAGCGAGGTTGAGGTTGAAGTTGAATCAGGGTCGACATCAGAGTCCTCAGGTCAGACCAGTTCAGATAATCAGGGTGATACAGTTTCCGTACAATCACCAGGATTAGATTCGCCAGAGTATTCCATCGCTAAAAATAGGCCAAGAAGAGAGATTAGACCTCCACAGAAATATGGTGAAGCAGATTTGGTTGCTTATGCTTTGAGTGTAGCTAAAAGCATTGATTCCAGTGAAGAACCGTCTTCTTATTCAGAGGCCGTGAGTTCAGAAAATTCAAGGAAATGGATGATCGCCATGCAGGAGGAGATGGAGTCTCTTCAGAAAAACGGCACATGGGACTTAATTAAATTGCCGAAAGAAAAGAAAGTGGTTCATTGCAAATAGGTGTTCAAGAAAAAGGAAGGTACACCAGGTGTTGAAGAAGACAGGTACAAAGCACGTTTGGTTGCCAAGGGGTACAGTCAGATTCCAGGTGTAGACTTCACTGATGTGTTTTCTCCAGTGGTTAAGCACAGTTCGATTCGAGCTTTGCTGGGTGTTGTGGCTATGCACAACTTCGAGCTGGAGGAGTTGGATGTGAAAACTGCCTTTTTACACGGAGAGCTTGAGGAGGACATCTATATGCAGCAACCTGAAGGTTTTGTAGTCTCGGGAAAAGAAGACTATGTTTGTTCTTTGAAGAAGTCCCTTTATGGTCTGAGGCTAGGGGTGGGCAAATCGGGTTCGGTTCCGGTTTCGGGCCTTTTGGAACCGACCGTTCGGTTCTCGGTTCCGAGGGCAAGGAACTTGACCCGGAACCGCCAGGAACTGGAACCGGAACCAGAACAGAGTTCGGTTCCGGTTCCAGAACCAGTCGGTTCCAGTTCCCATGTGTCCAACTTCCAGCGATGGTCCTTTTTTTGGGACCAAGGTTTTGGACAATGAAAATGACTTTCACTTCCTAAACAGATTCATCAGAATTGAAATTTGTAAACCCAAATCACTCGTCCACCCTAAAACAAATTCATTACCTTCACAAATGAATCACAATTCACAGATGAAAAAAGAGTTCATAAATTAGAAATCAAAATATATCCAAATTAGGGGAGCAATCACTCGGTCTCAAACCTCTGTTGAAGATTTCACAATCGCCTTTGCATTAGCAGCTTTGCAAAACACATTAACAACTCGTCGTCTCAGCTTCGCAGTAGCAGTCGTAGCTTCGCAAATCGAAGTCGACTTCCCGATTCCAGACTTCCACACCCTAAACACTCGGAATCAGAGGAGTAATCTTGGTCTCGGTCCAAATGCAGTCATCGTTGCCTTCACAAGCTTCACAGATCGCAGATTGCAGTCGCACAACGTCTCGCAGCTTCATAGCCCTAGTCGCAATCTCTCGCGAGACTCTCGCCTTCAAATCGCAAATCGCAAATCACAGAGCCACAGAGGAGATCCAGATCTCGATTCCAAGCTTCCAAGGGTTGCCCGGCGTTTTAAACTCCTTCAATTATCGATTCCTCGGTTCTTGGCTTAAGGAACCGAGAACCGAACCGAGATCATATAAAAGAACCGAAACCGAAATAAATTGAAATGGGTGGAACAGAGAACCGGAACCGACCCAGAACCGAGTCTCGGTTTCGGGTCGGTTCTCAGTTCTGGTTGGTTCCTGCCCAGTCCTATCTAAGGCAGTCGCCTAGACAGTGGTATAAGAGGTTCGACTCATTCATGCTTGCTCAAGATTTCAGAAGGAGCAATTATGACAGCTGTGTCTACATAAAGAACAGTCAGAATGGATCAATGATTTATCTGCTCTTATACGTCGATGATATGTTAATCGCAGCTAAAGATATTGAAGAAATCAGAAGGGTCAAAGCACAACTGAGTAAAGAGTTTGAGATGAAAGATTTGGGAGCAGCGAAAAAGATACTTGGTATGGAGATACAGAGAGATAGAAAATATGGGAAATTGTACCTAAGTCAAAGGGGGTACATTCAGAAAGTTCTCTGTAGGTTTAACATGAATAAGTCTAAACTTGTTGGTACTCCATTAGCAGCTCATTTCAGGCTTTCGTCAGACTTATGTCTGCATTCAGATGATGAAATTAATTATATGTCACGAGTTCCGTATTCTAGTGCAGTGGGATCTCTTATGTATGCTATGGTATGCACGCGTCCAGATTTATCTTACGCAGTCAGTGCAGTTAATAGGTACATGGCAAATCCAGGAAAGGAACACTGGAGAGCTGTTCAGTGGATTCTTAGGTATCTGCAGGGAACTACCGACGCTTGTCTTCAATTTGGAAGAACTCGAGATCCTGTTATTGGATATGTTGATTCTAATTATGTGGGGGATATTGATAAGAGGAGATCTCTTACCGGATATGTCTTTACAGTTGGGGGTTGCGCTATCAGTTGGAGAGCTACCTTACAGGATACCATTGCGTTGTCTACTACAGAGGCAGAATATATGGCTATTACAGAGGCTTGTAAGGAAGCTATATGGTTAAAAGGTTTGTTTGGTGAGCTCAGTGGAGATTTGCAGATTGCCACAGTGTTTTGCGACAGTCAGAGTGCAATATTTCTCACTAAAGATCGGATGTTTCATGAGAGGACGAAGCACATTGATATTCATTATCATTTTGTTCGTGAAGTGGTTGCTCGTGGTGATTTTGCAGTTAGTAAAATCAGTACTCATGATAATCCTGTTGATATGATGACAAAGACTTTGCCCACACCCAAGTTCAAGCATTGTTTGAGCTTGGTTGGTATTAGCTGTTGATTTCGCCCGGAGGGGCATTTGTGGAAGAGGAGGTTTTCTAGAGGTTTTCTAGAGTTATATTTATAGGGTGGAATTCGTGTTAAGGTGGAAATTGTTAGGGTTTAGTGTGACCCGGATTCCATTTGGGCCAGGCCGGTTCGGCCCACATTGGAGGTTTCCTAATTCCTGCAGGATTAGGGTTACCAATTTCAGTATGACTAGGGTTTCCTTTATTTCCTATAAATATATGCTTAAGCCGTAAAGCTCGTTGTACCGATTTCTATAGTGATTTCTCCTCTGCCCGTGGTTTTTTCCCGTCTTGGGTTTTCCACGTAAATTCAGTGTCCACTGTTTTCTATTTCTCTTTTTCAAATCTCGTTCGTTATTTCAACGCTATTTTTCAACCTATGTCATGTGACATTTGGCTTTCTCAATCACTAACGGCTTCTGTTCAATAACTTAGTTCAAATGTTGAAGAACAATGTTCGTACTTTTAATTTCATCAGTCGAAAGAAACTAGCTATAATGACAAACTATAATAACAGTCCATGCATGTCTTCCTGTTTTATCTGAAAAAGATAAAGCTTACAGATAACAGTGAAGAAGATCAAGCTAACTTACGGAGAGTTGTTCTTTCATGGGGGATGTTCTTTTTCAATCACGCCATTCATCAACAGTGAATATGACCTCTTTTTCTGGTTTCTGATAATAAGAAGCTACACAGCAGCTTAAGAGTGATTGATTCTGCGTGAAGCATGTGTATATACCTTGTCCTAAAGCATGTTTTTATAGCTAAATGATGACAATTTTCATTTGTTACGACAAAAAAAGACAGACTTTGATGCTAAAAGCGTCATAACTTTTTTTCTGTTTTGAAAAAGAAAAAGCTCAAAAACCCACATGTCCATAAGGAAGATGAGACTTGTGTTATGAAAAAGAGCCTTCAGGCCAAGTGTTCATCTTGAAATTGAGCTGTCTTTTGTTTTGGAATTATATACTTCAATTGGGTTTGGGAAATCTTGATTCGGTGCGAAGAACAAGCAGCTGGAAGATGCCTTTCCATGTTTTCTTCAAAGATTTAAGGTACTTGATCAATGCATGTTAGTGTAAAGAGTAAGATTGATGAACAAGGGTTGTTTTCTGGTAAGAAAAAAATGAGAGGATGTTAATATTTTGGACTAAAACTTTGTTTGAATCCTGTGTTTTTGCAGACTTGTTTTTAGATTCGACAGCATCGGGAGAGAAATTCTAGGAATTGGTTTGCCTGCGGCTTTGGCTGTTGCTGCTGACCCCATTGCTTCTCTTGCTGATACAGCATTTGTTGGTCATATTGGTATTGTTTTTTCACTCATCATCTTTGAAAGCAATCTCCGTTTGTGCTTTTATTTTCTAATGATTTTTAAATGAAAGTGAGGGAGGAAGAGTCGCTAGTTCCATATAAGTTTCCCCTTTTAAATTTTCTCCCCCTTTCTTATTATTTCTACAGTTTTCTTTTTCACTTTCCCGCTTGCCAAACATGTTTTTCCTTGTGTAGGTATTATAGATTAGTGAGAGAATTTCAAATGATTTACTGAAATTTTTCCTCCTTTTCTACTCTTTTTATAATTGTTTGATAAATCAGTAGATCAATAAAAAATTACTTATAAATCTTCCCTCTATTTCTTGGTTTTTTTCAACTCTTCCATTATAGAGTGAAATTACAGAAGGCGTTTCTCAAGATCATTTCCTCTTGCCATTCAGATGAACTTTTCTTTTCACTTTCTCACCACCCAAGCACATTTCGTTGTTTTGTAGGAGCCGTTGAACTTGCTGCAGTAGGAGTATCAGTTGCCATTTTTAACCAGTTTTCGAGAATCGCCATTTTCCCACTCGTTAGCATTACAACGTCTTTCGTTGCTGAAGAAGACACCCTCGGGAAATCTGGAAAAGGCTTAGATAAAAACGAGGAGCCGCAAAAGAGTTGTTCGGCTGAAACCCATGTGTCGGAAAATCTCGTTCAAGATGGTTCGGCGGAGAACACCAAAATGAGTCCAGCCGAACATGATTTGGATGTCAGAGTTAAGAAAGGAGAGGAAAATAAACAATCGAAAGCCCCCATTAGAGAAAGCTCGAAGCTTGACAAAAGGGACGAAGCAGAAAATGGTACAGTTGAAGGTTCAGAGAAGGATTTCTCCACCTGCGACCAAACGAAAAAGGGTAAAACCCAGTTTTTTATTTCATAGTTATCAATTATTCTTGATGTAGATGAACGTGCATTTGAAATTCTGACTGGAATTAAAGATCAACAACAGTGTCGAACTTACTAGAACATAACAATGTTGATTGATGTTCATGCACCAGAATCGAAAATGACGAACGAAAGAGAGGCTTTCTCTGTTGTTGCGGACACTCAAATCTGCAAGGCTAGAAAGAAGGAGAAACGACACGTCGCTTCAGCGTCAACGGCATTGATTTTTGGTGTAGGTCTTGGACTTTTGCAAGCTATACTCCTCACATTTGGAGCCAAACTTATGTTGGGTTTAATGGGAGTGAAGCATGTAAGAACGAACCACGTTTAAAAATGAAAAGTTGAGATTGTTAGTTGAAATTCCTCAAGTATTATTCTGCTGCAATGTGTAGTGTTATATTATCCACATTTTAAAATGTTTGTTTTTTTTGTTCTGGATTTAATGGACAGAGTTCTCCAATGTTTGACCCTGCTTGGAAGTACTTGACTCTAAGGTCACTTGGAGCCCCTGCAGTTCTTCTCTCCTTGGCCATACAAGGGATATTTAGAGGCTTCAAGGACACTAAAACTCCTCTCTATGTCATTGGTATTACCATGATCCCTCTTTGTAACACTTTGAAATCTTTGTTCACTTTTGTCAAATACATAAGCATTTTTAATTCAATTTTTTGAACTTTTTAAAACTACTTGCGTAGCAAAAGACTTTTCTCTTTTAAATACTACGTTAGGAGGGTGTACAACAACAATTAAATCAATCATTTATAAAGTCCATAATCAATTTTACAAATATGTCCATAACTTATTACAACATTTCTTTCTTTACATTTCATGAGCCCTCTTATAAATCAAGGCATCATAACAACTATGAGTGCTCCCCACAAGCCATGCGTCATCAATTGCAAGGTCCTTGATTATCTTTCTCATCTTCTAATTTTTTTTACCTACAACATAAGATTTATCTATGAGCCTTATACTCAATAAGTAATGTATAACCTAACTTAAACTGCACATTAACATAAAATGTATGCAACATGCAATATGTAGTTCAAAACATGTCATGTTGTCATTTTCTTTTCTTTTGCATTTTTACTTTCAGTCATCGTTCTTTTCTTTTATGTTATTTTTAGTCAGTGTTATTTTCTTTCTTTTCTTTTACCAGTTCGATCATTGAGGTACAGTCCAGGGAAAAATAAATATAGTTCAGTCAATCACAACCCCCAAACGATCCCAAATTGTTGAGGTATTGACTAGGGAAGAATAAATACCGTCCAATCTCAACCCACAACGATCTTAGTCTTTCTTTTTTTGTTAGTCACATCATTTCATTTTCTATGCATGTTTTAGCTCCTCATCTACAAAGATATTTATGTATATTTACTTCCGTTTAATTATTTCTTAACAAAACTTTTGCATATAAAACATTTTTGTTTCTTTTTTAAAAACATGATGCATGAAATCATATACTCGATAACAATAATAGGACAAAGCAATATAACCTTAACAACTATATTAATCTATCTAAGAACATCTCATCTGTATCCTTAACAGTCCCATAAATCTAACTTAACAACAAATTAGGACAATATTAAACAGACCATATTATTCATAATTATGTTCTCAATAGTCCATCTATCATCAAGTTAACCCAACAGTTTTGTGGCTTACCATAACAGTAATATATATCATCAGTTTAACCCAACAATCCACAATCCAATCCTTGACAAATAATCCAATTAAACTAACAGTTCAACATTATATCATAGACAATTCATCAATTCCTCTAGAGTCATGGAATCTCTAACAGAATTTCACATTCATAACTACCATACTTAATAGTAAACCATAGTCAATTCATGGTTCTACTCCTAACATCTTGTGTTGTAGGCTAAGATGCCATACACACGCAATTCATTGCTTACCTCGGGATTACAGTGACTATGATTTACTTCCTCGGACTCACTGTAGCTAATAATTGGTTCCACTGAGTTGAATCCTTCGAAGAGCACTCCCACAATATTACCAATCAGAGACCTTTTAAGCAATACCAATCTGAGACCCCAAGAAACACTCCACTAATTTACCAATCCGAGACCTTCAAGACTTGTGATCCGCTTGTTCCCCTATTGAAGAGTCATTCCCCTCCCTTTATATGGATTTTCAAGAACTGGAGAAACTTAATGACTCATCCTCTCATTCAATCTTAATCAGTCATTGTATCCTATACTTGAAAACCGCCCCCTTCCACCAATATCGTCGGCCGCAATCACCAACCTTAGCCAAATCCAACACAAAATCGTCATTTTCTACAATTGGTTTTAATTCCAAAATAATCACGAAGGTAGATATTTAAATAAACTTTCACTGCATATTTTTAATCATTCGCAGATGCCTAAGTGTCCGCTTCCAGATGTATTCACTCCAACAAGAGCATTAAGCCAGCGAATATTCAATCCAACAACCAGTCGTTTTATGTCACATTACCCCGCAATTACTCTTGTATTGTTCACCACAGACACGTTTCTAACAGCGGACGCCAACCCTCCCGTTAGTTCTCTGTTCAATGAGTTCTGCTTAACCAAAATGACGTCGTTCACTTATCGAAACGAGGACATTCACTTCCTATTGCGAACATCTTTCTATCCACGAACGCCTACGTTCACACGGGTCCATTGTTCAACATGTGCTATTTATCTAAAACAATGATGTTTCTTCTTATTAAAATGTTGTCACGCCCTCATTTGCTATCGCGATCTCTAAAATGACGACATTTGTTATTAAACGCGACCACTTACTTCCGCAAGGAATCTTTTCCGGTCGGCGAAAGCATCTTTCTTATAATCTAATGGTCCTTATTTAATCTCATAACTTGATCCAACGACCCATCTCTCTTTTGCACAAAATCTTCCTCTATTGCAAGCATCTTTCCGCAGAGCATCTTTCCTCATGACATCTTCCCGATCCAACAACTGCTCTTTCATCTGCTATTTTACCTAATCGAACTATGTTGTTCATCTTAACATTTTTCTTCCGCAAATACATTTTCTACCGAAGATACTTAACTAAACAACAACGTTTACTTCACTTAATTCCCTCCCTTCAGTATTTCTACTGTTCATTGCGGACACTCACACTTCCACATACTGTACATTTCAGATATCTGCACTCTGTCTCCATCATTCAATGACGTTGATCCATTGACATTCTTTCTTCTTCTTAAAACTGTGGCAAATAATAATTTTCCTTTAATATTTTGATTTTCTCCAAATTAATTATTATAAAAATCTCACTTATTTTTCTTTAAAATATTTCTTATTTTCGTGCGACGATACAGTCTCCCTATCTCCTTTTTCTTTCTCTCTAAACTTATTTTCTTAGAACTAAAACAGAGAACTTGATCTAGTTCTGAAGATAAAGTTGTATAAGTTTAAAAGTTTTTGAGAAATCAGATGATTTGAATAGGGTGGAGGAAGAAGATAGAAAAGGGGAAGCAGAAGATAAATAATCCTATTGGAAGTATAACTGTTATGTCTAAGATTAAAGAGACACTGTTAGACAATATATGCGTGATCAGGGAGAGACTAAGAGTGATCGAAGAAAACCAGAGCAGTACGGCTTTTCGGTCTGATTTCTTTTGATTCTTTTTGTATAAGAAATGAAATGGATTGAAAGAAGGAATTTACAATACGAGAGAGAGGAGAAGAACCCTTTTAAGAAGAAGGAGAAAGAAATGCATAAATTCTAAAAGAAAAACTCGGATAAAAAAGTAATTCATTATTTGCATACTGTAAAGTCAGAGTTAGGATTACCAAAATGCAACTCTGACTTCAATAATTTGTGTTGGCGTAGTTTTTGGATACACTGTGAATATCATTTTGGACCCTATTCTCATTTTTATCTGCAAATTGGGGGTTAGAGGTGCAGCCATCTCACATGTAGTTTCTCAGTAAGTCTTATTCCTTATTACAAGTCTTATTCATTAGATTCTTGATTTTATCTGATGAACTTTATCCTCTTAGGTACTTAATTGTGCTGGTCCTCTTGTGGAGATTAATGCAAAAAGTTGATCTCTTACCTCTAAGTCTTGGAGATCTGCAGTTGGGCCGGTTTTTTAGAAATGGTGAAGTACCTGGACATCTTAACTACAGCTTTTAGGTTTTAAATTGTTGGGGAAAGTCTATCTCTAAACCTTGTAAGATCGAGATTAATGTAATGGGCTCTAAAAACTGGTTAGTGATGAATGTTGACAGGAGGTGTCTTGTTGGCAAGAGTGGTGGCAGTGACATTTTGTGTGACATTATCAGCTTCAAGAGCTTCAAAGTTAGGTCCTGTTCCAATGGCTGCTTTCCAAACTTGCCTGCAGATTTGGTTGACATCTTCTTTACTCTCTGATGGCCTAGCTGTTGCTGGACAAGTAAGTATAAAGAATCTCAAAACGTTATGATTTCTGAATCAGAAAATAACAAACGGGCTTTTGTTTTTGTACAAATGTGTTGATTGGAAGGCAATCTTAGCTTGTGCATTTGCTGAGAGAGACTATGACAAGACAACCAGTGTGGGTGCAAGGGTTATACAGGTACTATTTCTGTTTGGTTGCCGAGAAAGTTTGAGGGAAAATTTACGGAAATGAAAGTGCAGATGAGCTTTGTCCTGGGTATTGGACTTGCGATATTGGTTGGAATCGTCATGCAATTCGGAGGCGGAATCTTCTCCAAAGATTTCCATGTCCAACACCTTATACATTTAGGAATTCCGGTAGATTTCTAATCCTTTCGCATTAAGAATGCGAGATGGTTGAAAAGTTTGTTTATCAGCTTAAAATTAAATTGTCGATAAACTCAGCCAAACCGACGTGTTTTTCTTTATCTCGTTTCGCGAGCAGTTGGTTGCAGCAACGCAACCCATAAATTCGTTAGCTTTTGTGTTTGATGGAGTGAACTTTGGAGCTTCTGATTTTGCATATTCAGCATACACACTGGCAAGTTTTGGAAAACTAGAACTCTTTTTCAGACCCATTTTCTGAAATTATTATACCATATTCTTCCACTGTTTTTGCAGGTTGCGGTTGCTATTGTAAGCATTGTGTGTATAATCCTCCTCTCAAACAGCAATGGCTTTCTTGGCATTTGGATTGCTCTAACCATCTACATGCTTTTGAGAACCGTTGTGGGTGGATGGAGGTAACTAAATTTTTCTTATTCCTCGTAAATCAGTTTGGGTTAACAGGAGTATGTAAATTTATGTGTTTTACGTCGTGAATTTGTTCTTTTCAAGGATGGGCAGTGGAACAGGACCTTGGCGTTACCTCCGGGGTCCGTTGTTGCCGTAGCCTACTTGTTGAAGACCATGCATAATCCAATAATAATATAGCGCCATATAATTATTATTACTATTACATTTATAATTCTATTTTCTTTTTCTGTTATTTATGTAATACATTCTAGGATGATCCGAGGACTTATTTACTCAGATAACCTTTTTTGTGCCATATGAAACATCTTTTTGTGTCGCATAACACATTGAATTGTCATTGCATCTTTATTTATGAGGTAAAGTATGATTTGGACCTTAATATTTATGGTTTTTTACAAATTAGATTTTAAATTTTTGTTTAGATAAATCTAACTTCAATTTTTTCAGTTATCAACAATTTGAACTAAGTTATCAATTTAATTGTTAAATCTAGTGCATATATATCATATGAGGGAAAATTAAATTGATAACTTAGTTGAAATTGTTGATATATTGCCGGAGAGATTGGCCCTCAAGCTTAGTGAGTGAAGATATCTGTGGTGGGATTGGTGATGTAAGTGTTATGGTGGAGACCATAGTATGAAGCGACCAATGAGGTTAAAAGAGTGGGTGAGGGGAGTGGATGCGGTGTCGAAGATGTGAAAACCAGTTCATTACTTTTTATTTCTTTGTAAATTCCCTCTTCATCTTCTTCTGTAACTCTTTTTCATTCTTGAATATGAATAAAATTTTCTTCTCATATTCTGTTATCCAGCCAATACCACAATAAGTGTAATACCCTAACTTTTTTATCGAAATTTAAAAAGGATAAATTAGAAAAGGAGTTGGGAGTGTACGAATTAGTCGAATAAATATTGAGATATTACCGGGGAAGGAATTGTTAGATTATAATTTATGGGAGTTTATTGGATGATAATTATGTCAAGTTGCGTGAAGGTACGCGTTAATTTATGTTTGAAATGTATAGGGTTAATATTAGAAAATAGTTTAAAGTGAGAAATTTTAAGGAAAAGTGTATACAGTGAGTTTCGGACTTTGCGGACGAAGAAGGTTCGCGTCCGCAATCAATCTGTACAAATCTGGGACAATTTGGACGACTTGCGGACGAAGAGACTCGCGTCCGCAATGAATCTGTACAAATCTGTGGGACAATTTGGACGATTGCGGACGTTACGTGCAGACGAGGAATCTCGTCCGAATGTTGCCTGCAGAAGGTATGGACGAAGGCATTGGGACTCATTTTCTCATCCCAAATCAAGTTGCGGACGGATGCAGACGAAGATGCGGACGACATGTCTTGTCCGAATTATCAGGAATTTCCGAGTAACACATTTTTAATTCAATCTCTCTCTTCCAATTTCTTGACTTACACGACGAAAAATCTCTCGCCAGACTACTTTGCAACGTCCAGCCCTTCGCCATAGGCATGGAAGGCTTTCCACTTGGCGTTTCATCGTTAGGCCACTCTCCATTGATGTGTGTGATTATCTCCTGGATGCTTACTTCATCAATTCAGAGTTGTAGCTTATTCCCTGTTGTAGTTCAACTTCCTCTCTCTTTCTGTTATCTATATTAAGTAAGCCTTCTCCTTTGTGTTTTTCTCTGGAAAGTGTGAAGGAGTATACTCTAGAGAGTGTGAGATACATTGCGTTGTGAGTGAAGAGGATTTGGGGAGTTAAGTGTGATACAATTGGTGGATTACTTTGAAGAATTTCTGTGGGTACTGTCCACCGTGAAGGTAAGAACTGAAATTTTGATGTTAGTTGTGATCTTCAGGAGTTTGGGACAAATTGGTTATGAATAGTTGAGGCTAATGTTATCCTTTCTTAGGAAACGTGGGAAGGATTGACGCAATTGGATAACTTCTTGGTGGCTATTCTGCTTGTGCTAACTTCCTATTAAATTCCTGAAAATTGAGGTAAGAATCTAGAATTTTGTTGGCCAAGGGATGACCTTACATTACGGGTTGTTTGAGGTTGAATTGTCAGGGATTGTGACTGCCATGTTTTGCTTGGTGATTTTACTTGGTTGTTCAATGCTTAGAATGTGGAATTGAATATTGAGAAGCATGAAGAATAGGGTGAGTATGCTATTAGTGATGGTTCTGTTTAGTTTAATATTAAAGCTGTAGTTGTTGCAAAAGTCATTGTTTTGAGCATGGTTTAGTCTGAATGTTGTGGAGCATGGATTTGAGTATTAGAAATCGTAGTTCTACTCACATTTGGTGTCATTGTATTGAGAGCATGTTTAACCTCTTAACTACAAGAGTTAAAGTGGGAGACTTGTATAAGATTTGCTGAATCATATGGGAACACCATTAATAGGTGTATGTTGGTCTTTCCTACTCAACTGCCAAGAAATAAACCAAAGGATTTATATTGCTATCATCCTTCCTAATGTGATAAACTCTAAGGTTAGTTAGTGTCGATTTATGATGGTTTACTGTCATTTACATTTTTATAGTGTAGTAATCGAACTAAACCTCGCTGTCAATTGTGGAAGGTATGGATTGTTAAACTAAGTGTTGTAGAGTATAAAGATTTGGATTTTAGCGTACTGTGAACAAATTGTTCTGCTTATATTTGATATTGTAGGCTATTACGACTCAATCTTGCTTATAGTAGAATAATAGAGGTTAGAAATTTGATTAGTTGTAGGTGAGATTAGCATAAACAGAATTTGGTAAAAGATGATATACATCTACACATGAGTTATACCTTAAAAGTTACACTGTTAATGAATGTTTAGCTTAATCGATAATCCCTCCTATTCTTTAAATTGCTTGTCGTGAATGGTTATTATTGTTAGGAAATCTTTCAATATTATGTGAATTATACTTGACGTCTGTGCCTTGTGTATGGTTGAGTGCACTTTGTATATTACGTGGCATACATGCATCACCTTAGGAATTATGAAACTGTTACATATTGTGTGTCATACTTAATATATGTAAATAGGTGTGTGGGGGTTTGGGTGATCGGTGACACTTCCATACGGTCGTATACTCCCACATAGGGAGCAGTGAGATGAGAGTTAGCTACGTGGAAGCTGGGTTCACCTTTACCCCGTTCTGAAACCCCCAACGTCTTTAACAAAAGTGAGGATATCGGCATGTGGAACACCCCCGATGGATATATCTCCCCATCGGAGTGAAATGGTTCAGCCACATGACCCTGGGAGTATTCCACCTTGACTTCCAAAAGAGATACGACTCTCTTCTGTAATGCATTGAGTGGTCACGCGTCATTCGCATTGCATTTAAATTCTGATTCTTGCAGGGTGTTAGGCTTATTGTTTTCCCCGTAATTAGGATTGTGCAGAATCGGACCGGTACCAAAGATCGGACTGGAACCGGTGGTTTCAGGACCTGTTCGGTATGGCCTAGTTGAGTACCGGACCGAAATCGGCACTGCTTAAAATAGTACCGATTTCCTCAGTCTGGGTATCGGTACTCGAGATCACAGCACCGAGTACCGAGGGAAACCGAGTCTTCGCCCTTTGATAATTAGGGCGAAAACTCTGGACTTGGTATCACCTCTGAAATCAGGCGATCAGGCGACGAGCGTTCACTCTAAAGTTCACTCCAGACAGTCGATCAGGCGACCATAAGCGACGAGTGTCCCAGCGAGGCAGTGACCAGCGTTTCGTCTTCATGAGTCTTGTCTACCGAGCTCCAGCGCTGCGCAGACTTCAGCCCTCCAATCCCGAGTGAGTGACGGGTCCAATTCTTGAACAAATTTCCTCTTCTGAGCTCTAGCCAACCACGACGACCAAGACCAGCCCTATCTCACAAGTCCCAGTCTCCAACACCAGATCCAGCTCCAGCACCAGATCTAGCTCCAGCTCCAGCTCCAGCTCCAGCACCAGATCCAGCTCCAGCTCTAGGCACTTCGGTCAGTACTCAATATTCAATAAATCTGTTCTGTTTTAGTGTTTTGACTTATGATTTTGTGATTGTTGATGAATGTGGCTGTTGAATGTCGATGAATCTCAAGTTGTTGTGTTCATTCTCTGTGATTTATCATTTGTTTGCGTTGGAACCTGTCCTTGTTGATGACTTCTTTTTTATTGTGCAATCTCCTAACTGAAAACTTATGCTCTGCTAATTGAAATCTGCTAAATGACTTTGTTTAGTGGCATCTGGAGTATAAAATTCCTCTTTTATTAGCCACTTTGCTTGATTATTTACAGGTTCCAACACCAATGTTTTAGTTAAAAAGATATTTATATTGTTCTTTTTTTTTTAACAGGTACTAAACCGGTACCGAACTGGTACTAGTACCGACTGAACCGGTCTGGTACCGGTCCGGTACCGAGTCTCCATGGGACTGGTATCGATGCTAGGATTTCCAAACCGGTATCGAACGGTCAGGTACCAGTTCACTATGGAACTGGACCGGACCGGACCGTGAACACCCCTACCCGTAATGTAGGTATATGTGCGAGAACAGATTGTAGCCGTTGATGAAGTATTTGCACGATAGATCTTGTGACTTGTAACATCCTGATATTTTAAGTTTGATAACTATCAGGATATTACCAACAGTGTTCTTGAGCGTTAAGTATAGAGGTATTTCCATTACGTTTTCCCCGTATACGTGGTGTAATCGAAGTGTTGGAGTTATGAGGACGTTACATGGCGTATCTATACGTGTCATTTGGTGACGTGTAATTATGGGGGAAATGTTAAAGGATATGAGTTAAGTGTGGAAAGATGAAGAAAGTGGGAATTTTGGGTGTTAGAACGAGTTGGGGACAAGATTTCTCATCTTGACTTTCTTGTACAGTGGAGTTGCGAATGAGGGTCTGGGCGATGCAGACGAGAAGAATGACGTTCGCATTGAATCTATTCAAGTCTAGATAGTTTCGGATGACATGTTGCGGACGAGAGAAGTAGCGTCCGCATCGACTCTGTACAAACTGCAGACTTTCGGACGAGTCTCCGGACAATGTGGACGAGAAGAATGGCGTCCGCATCGAATCTGTTCAAACCTGGACAATTCGGACGATAGGTTGCAGACGATGCGGATGAGAGAAGTAGCGTCCGCATTGACTCTGTCCAAATTTGGGGACAATTCGGACGACTGCGGACGACTACGGATGCCACGTGCGAACGAGGTATTGCGTCCGCAAGTTGCCTGCAGACGGTACGGACAAGGGCTAAGGACACCAATTTTCGTTCGAACTCGGCTTTTACCTGGGGAGATCTAGTCTTGCGGACAAATGCAGACGCGAAGATACCATTCGCACCCGTCTGAATCATTGCAGTTCAGCGACAAAACTGATTTAAAATCAGAATTAAAATGACCCTTAACCAATGAGAATGCAGCCCCCGACAGCGAATCCCCTCCAGACCACGCAAGCCGATTTTTCCCCCCTGCGTAGTCGACCAAGCTCTGTCCCTTCATCCAGGGATTTGTCCCCTCTCCAGGTGATATCCCCCCCTTTCTTCTCTCTCATTCAATCTTCAACTTCCCTCTCCTCATCCCATGCGTGAAAACCTAGAGAGTGTGAGGGAGTGACCGAGAGGAGAGAGCTCCAGTGAAGGTGTTAGGAGCTGAGTGGGTGAGTGAGAAAGTGAGTGTAGTGAGGAATGTGAGTTGTTGGGAAACTCTAGCTGTTGTAGGAGCTGCAGGAAATGTGGAGGCTTGGAGTGCAGCTGCCCCTAAACGTTTGTGTTTTCCAGCAAAGAGTAAGGATTTAGGGTGTTTTGGCCATTGAGGCCCTACACCACAAGTATGGGTGTGTGAGTTAGTGTTAATGTTAGTTTAATGTTGTTAGTTAAATGCTTAATGTTAGTAAAGTTTACTGCCGTTTATATGTTTTGTTAGTATGTTTTACTAGTATGTTGAGATGTAGCTTGACTTAGAATGAAGAATGTTAGTGTTTAAGCATGTTTAATCGCCTTGTTTACTGCTAGTTGTTAGTATGTTGTTGCCTTGATAGTGTTGAATATGTGATGCTTTCTTCTTATTGTTATGCTTTGTTTTATTGCCCATTATGTGATATAAATGTTTAGTTGGATGATAAAGGTTAAGACTTAAGGGCGATGGGTGTTAACTAGTGAATGAGAAATGCTTAGTGTTTTGGTAAGTGTGAATGACAAGTAGGTTGATTGCCTTGAAATGTTTACTGCTAGCTGTTAACATTGACTTAGAATGTTTACTGTTAGTTGTTAAGCATGTTAATTGTTCAGTGTTTGTAACAAACTAGTATGATTAAATTAACTTGAACCCTAAGCATGTTAATCAACTAGCATGTTAATAGTAATCTCGGAAAACAGATGAGTTAACTAGGTTAATCAAAGGGAGTTGTTAGAAATAGTAAGCATATTAATTAGGATTATAATAACTAATATAGGAACTCAAGCATGCAAACCTAACTCAGAATGATAACCACAGCATGTAATTAACTAATCAAATTGTATGTTCATACTATATTTAACTAGGATGATAAACTGGTGAGCATGTTAATTATAATTAACAAGCATGATAATAATTTGTCTAGCATGTTAATTGATTTGTTAAGGAGGTTCAATTATCTAGCTCTACTAAATAAGTGAAGCATATTAACTAACCAACTAGTGAGCATGTAACTGACTAAGATAACAAGAATTTGTATGAGCATGAAACTTATTAGAATCATTGAGAAATAAACTCTCGAGCATGTAAATGGTAATAATTGTAATTAACCCGAGTATGCTTAAATAACTATCTAGTTAAGCATGTAAGTAATTAACTAATCTAAGCATGTAATTGATTGATAATTAATAAGCTTGTTGATTAACTAGGTTAAGTAATTAGATGTAACGGACTATCATAATTAATTAACGTAATTGATTAGAGCACGTAATTAACCAGCATGTTAACTTAGCTAGGTTTAGCATGATTAAATGGTAATTAATATTCTAAGAGCATGATAATTAACTAAGAAGTTTAGTGAGAGTAACTAAGTAGAATAATCGCCTAGAATATAAATAGAGAAAACATGAAAATGGATTAGGAAATTAACTATAGGAATTAGCATGTCAATCATTAGTATTGTGTTCAAGCATGCTTCCCTTGTTTAAATTTTGTGTACCCTGCTTTGCTCTACAGAGTGCATTATTCAATTGTTGGTTGTTACTCTTCATGTTCAATGTGCTTTAATTTCTATTATTCTTTATATGCGTTTTCAATTTCAGTTACTTTCTTTATGTGCACTTCAATTACGTAATCGATGCTTTACTTTTCTAAAGAGTAGAATGATAAAGATGATGAAAAGAGAAGGGTTTCACTAACTAAGCGAATGAATGTTTTATGAATGCTTTTGTTATTGTTTTCTTGTATTGCTTACGATAGTTAAGTAGAATAAAAGCATGAAATCAACGTAGGAAACATGTAATGAATTGTGATTAATCATGTGAGTGTATGTTTTGTAAGTGTTTTCGTTATTGTCTTCCTGGTAGTATGTTATGAATTGTTAAGAAGAATAAAAGCATGTAAATCACCTAGGATAACTAGGCAGAATAATTGCCTAAAATGAATGATAAATGCAAGAAGCATGTAAACGGACTAGAAAGTTAACTAGGCTAAAAGATTAAAGAACAAGAATAAGTGAGCATGTTTAGTTATTATTCCTTCGCTGTTAAGATGCGCACTATTATAATTATTCTCTGTGGTGTGTTTTCAGTTATAGCTGTTCATTTTATGTGCTTTCATTTATTATACGCATTTTCAATTATAGTTACTGCTTTACTCTTATGTTATGCGCACTTCCATTTCTATGAATGTTATATTACTGTGAAGCATCATGCATCATGTTAAGTTAAGAATGTATGAGCATTCATCATGATAATAGAGACTAATAGGGAGTGCCATGGGGTGGTACGTACATGCATAAGTGAGGATAAATGATGAAAATGGATAAAACTGTAAGATAATAAATACCTCTGTGGTGCAGTAGCTTAGCCCGGCACAGACACAAAGAAAAGAATAAGGGAGTTAGGGGATGGTGGGGTAAGTACAGATCAGCTAGGTAGACAGGATTTAAAAGAATGTTACCTTTCCCTTGTCGGGACTGCGAGACTGTCTACCCTAGGTGGTTGAAGCCGACAAAGATCTACCCTACCGCCACGGATTCCTCCAACCTCTAGCTCAATGTATGAGTAATGAAAGAACGAAAGTAAAGGAAAGTAATAATAAAATGAATGACGTAATGAAAGGATTGGTTTGGGTGCCCCATTCCAATAATGACTAAAGAGAGGCATTCATGTTTGCATTTCCCTTTTTCCTTACTAAGCCTTCAGGCTTACAGGTGCTTGTGATGTAGATGTAGGTACCATTAAGCTATGTGGAATGCACGAACTAAGAGTAGTGAAAAGAAAAGAAGAACAAACAATAGTAAGTAGAGATGATAGATTTGCACGCGCAAGGAAAATCGTGGCTGGTTAGGCATAATGAGGGTAAAGAATAATCAGTAGAGATTTAACTAAGTTTTCTAAGTTGTAATTAACATACGTTTTATTTAAAATGTATTTAAATTGGATAATCCTTTCATTCAAATGATTAATGCTTCTGCTATGTTTTACAAAACGATGATTTTATTTATGCTTTCGCATAGTTTTATTAACTAGATTTTTATAACGAGTTTTACGAAAGAGTCAGTAGCGATCCGGTTAGATGCACTCTGATACATTTTGTTTTAAAAAGAAAATTTCAAAAAATTTCACGCATTTTATAGGATTTACGAAAATCAGGGTCGTTACATGGCTAGCTGGGGTAAAGAGTTTAAAAGGGAGTTGTTTGAAAAAGGGTTGTAAATTTCTTAATATTTTTTAACGTATTGTTTTTAATTCCGCTGCTTTTCATAAAATGATTTTTATTTCTTCTGCTGAATTTGATAAGGGTTTTAAATAAAGAGTTTTAACGAAAGAAAATTTTTACTCTGATTTTATAAAAGAAAAAGTTTTAAATTTCACGCGATTTTAAAGTAAATAAAAACTGGATCGTTACAGTTGGTATTAGAGCGTCCCGGGTTTTTAAAATCGATTTTGTATACTGCCCACCAGCACAAGCTCGACGTGGAAATGCTTTGTCAACTATGAGTATGCCTTGTACTATAGTTTTTCCTATATTTTTCTAATGTATAACTATTTTGGTTAATTATAAATAATCATGAAGGGATAATATGGAAAAAGGAACGAAAATGGGGGAGAATGTCGTTAACCAGTTGATGGAACATATGGAGTGGCAGTTTCAATTTATTGAAAAGATGGTGGAAGGATTTAGAAAATTCAACCAGAAGTTTATAGAAGACCTATAGTCATCACCAAAGAAAGAAGATGATTCAATTGCTAAAAAGGAGACTGGGAAATCCTTAGTGGACAAGAATCAGCAAGGGAAGCAGAAGCGCCTTCGAAAAGAGAATACTACTGAGGAACCCACCAGGTTGACACAACAGAAGGAACTGTGTCTATGGTGTAACAAGAGTCATGTTGGAACATGTTTGGCAGGATCTGGTAATTGCTACAAGTGTATGAAGCCTGGACATGTGGCTAGGAGATGCCCCTTTTTATCCGATGTAAGGGATGAATAATTGAATAAAGTTTTCTTCCGTTAGGAAATGATGGTGGAACCGGTAGGCCTAACAGTGAGTAAGTATTTTGTGTGTGGTATTTTGAAATGCTAGAAGACGTATGACTAAGTTTGTATTTTGAATAGAAGATGTGTGACTAAGTTTGTATTTTGAAATGATAGACTCGAAGGTGTATGATAGTATGTTTGAAGTATGTTTGTGGACTAGTTTAAGATGGATGGTTGAATGACTTCCTTGTAAATTTTAAATTAATGGATAATGAACATTTCTGGAACTGTTTGGGTTTGCTTGCAGGATGTATCGGTGTAGCTTGGGGAGTAAAGAAACAGGGGAGACTTTGTCCAAATTTTTATAAATTGGAAAAGGGATAAGTTGAAAAAAAAACAAACAAACAAACTCTGCACGAATTAGACTAAATAAGCATTTTAACAAGATCGCTTAAGCTACAAGGAATTAGATAAGGGTAGACTTATTATGAGAAGGAAGAACATTGAGGTTTATGGCTAAGTCGAATTATAAGGACGACAATTATTAAGGATTAATTTATGTTTGAAAAGTACAGGGTTAATATTAGAAAATAGTCTAAAGTAAGAAATTTTAAGGAAAAGTGTATACAGTGAGTTTCGGGATCTTGCGGACAAAGAAGGTTCGCGTCCACAATGAATCTATACAAATCTGGGACAATTCGGACGACTTGCGGACGAAGAGACTCGCGTCCATAATGAATCTGCACAAATTTGGGACAATTCAAACGATTGCGGACGCTACATGTGGACGAGGAATCTTGTCCGAATATTGCCTGCGGACGGTATGGATGAAGGCATTGGGACGCATTTTCTCGTCCCAAATTGAGTTGAGGACGGATGCGGAAGACACGTCTTGTCCGAATTATCGGGAATTTCCGAGTAACCCATTTTTAATTCAATCTCTCTCTTCCGATTTCTTGACTTACACGACGAAAAATCTCTCCCTAGACTACTCTGCAACGTCCAGCCCTTCCCCATAGGCATGGAAGGCTTTCCACATGGCATTTCATCGTTGGGCCACTCTCCATTGATGTGTGTGATTATCTCCTGGATGCTTACTTCATCAGTTTAGAGTTGCAGCTTATTCCCTGCTATAGTTCAGCTTCCTCTCTCTTTCTGTTATCTATATTAAGTAAACCTTCTCCTTTGTGTTTTTCTCTAGAAAGTGTGAAAGAGTATACTCTGGAGAGTGTGAGATACATTGCGTTGTGAGTGAAGAGGATTTGGGGACTTAAGTGTGATACAATTGGTGGATTACTCTGAAGAATTTCTGTGGGTACTGTCCACCGTGAAGGTAAGAACTGAAATTTTGATGTTAGTTGTGATCTTCAGCAGTTTGGGACAAATTGGTTATGAATGGTCGAGGCTAATGTTATCCTTCCTTAGGAAACGTGGGAAGGTTTGACGCAATCAGATAACTTCTTGGTGGTTGTTCTGCTTCTGCTAACTTCCTGATAAATTCCTGAAAATTGAGGTAAGAATCTAGAATTTTGTTAGCTAAGGGATGGCCCTACATTACGGGTTGTTTGAGGTTGAATTGCTTTTGGATTTCTAGTTTCTGCTTAAATTGCTAGGGATTATGACAGCCATGTTTTGCTTGGTGATTTTGTTTGGTTGTTCAATGCTTAGAATGTGGAATCGAATATTGAGAAGCATGAAGAATAGGGTGAGTATGCTGTTAGTGATGGTTCTGTTTAGTTTAATATTAAAGCTGTAGCTGTTGCAAAGGTCATTGTTTTGAGCATGGTTTAGTCTGAATGTAGTGGAGCATGGATTTAAGTATTAGAAATCGTAGTTCTACTAACATTTGGTGTCATTGTATTGAGAGCATGTTTAACCTCTTAACTACAAGAGTTAAAGTGGGAGACTTGTATAAGATTTGCTGAATCATATGGGAACACCATTAATAGGTGTATGTTCGTCTTTCGTACTCAATTGCCAAGAAATAAACCAAAGGATTTATATTGCTATCATCCTTCCTAATGTGATAAACTCTAAGGTTAGTTAGTGTGGATTTATGATGGTTTACTGTCATTTGCATTGTTATAGTGTAGTAATCGAACTAAACCTCTCTGTCAATTGTGGAAGGTATAGATTGTTAAACTAAGTGTTGTAGAGTATAAAGATTTGGATTTTAGCGTACTGTGAACAAATTGTTATGCTTATATTTGATATTGTAGGCTATTACGACCCAATCTTGCTTATAGTAGAATAATGAAAGTTAGAAATTTGATTAGTTGTAAGTGAGATTAGCATAAACAGAATTTGGTAAAAGATGATATACATCTATATGTGAGTTATACCTTAAAAGTTACACTGTTAATGAATGTTTAGCTTAATCGATAATCCCTCCTATTCTTTAAATTGGTTGTCGTGAATGGTTATTATTATTAGGAAATCTTTCAATATTATGTGAATTATACTTGACGTTTGTGCCTTGTGTATGGTTGAGTGCTCTCTGTATATTATGCGGCATACATGCATCACCTTAGGAATTATGAAATTGTTAGATATTATGTGTCATACTTAATATATGTAAATAGGCGTGTGGGGGTTCGGGTGATCGGTGACACTTCCATATGGTAGTATACTCCCTCATAGGGAGCGGTGAGATGAGAGTTAGTTACGTGGAAGCTGGGTTCACCTTTACCCCGTTCTAAAACCCCCAATGTCTTTAACAAAAGTGAGGATACCGGAATGTGGAACACCCCGATGGATATATCTCCCAATCGGAGTGAAATGGTTCAGCCACATGAACCTAGGAGTATTCCACCCTGACTTCCTGAAGAGATACCGATCTCTTTTGTAATGATTGTGTGGTCAAGCATAATTTGCATTGCATTTAAATTCTAATTCTTGCTGGGCGTTGGGCTCATTTTTTTCCCTGTAATGTAGGTATATGTGCGAGAACAGATTGTAGCCGTTGATGGAGTATTTGCACGATGGATCTTGTGGCTGCCTGGGCTAAAGAGTTTAAAAGGAAGTTGTTTGAAAAAGGGTTGTAAATTTCTTAATATTCTTTAACGTATTGTTTTTAATTTCGCTATTTTTCGTAAAATGATTTTTATTACTTCTGCTGAATTTGATAAGGGTTTTAAATAAAGAGTTTTAACGATTAGGTTTTATAAAGAAAAGTTTTACTCTGATTTTATGAAAGAAAAAGTTTTAAATTTCACGCGATTTTAAAGTAAATTAAAACTTAGTCGTTACAATAAGTGGTATCAGAGTAGCAATGATCTATGGTTGATACGCCATCCTGGTCAAATGAAGACACGTTGAACCGATTCAGCTCCGAGTTGAAGTATTTCGGATCTGTCAATTCCACTATTTCTTCTTGCCTCACCATCTATAATCATTAGTTGCAAAAACTTACACTAAGGTAAGTACAATGTTGTTCGCTTTGGGCCGAAACCCGCAATATTTTGTTTTTGGGGTTAGCCCAAAACGCGTTATATTAGGGAGGGAGAAAAACTCTACTTATAAACTATGCATTTTCCACTCTTCCAAACAATGTGGGAGTGTATACCCCCACTAGTATGGTTCGTATACTTGGGTCATCCTTGTCTTTACATGGTGCGTAGCCACAATCTCCTCCCCTTGGGGGTCTGATGTCTTCGTCGACCACATTTTTAGATGAAACCTGGCTCTAATACCATTTGTAACGTGCTTAGTACTCCTAGTACAATGTTATCCGCTTTGGGTTAAAGCCCACACGATTTTATTTTTGGGATTAACCCAAAATGTGTTGTATTAGGTAGGGAAGAGAACTCTACTTATAAAGCATGCATTTTTCACTCTTCCAAGCGATGCAAGATTGTGCACTCTCCCTACTATGGGTCGGACCCTCACTTGGGTTATCCTTGTCTTCACAGAGTGGGCTACCACAATTTCATTCAAGATTATAACTTCAGACACGATGCTCTTATGATAGAGTTAAATCGGCTACTTCCAACACGATCGAACAACCATTAGAAACACATCACAGTGCTTGTTTCTAGCTTCAACCACCAATTAATTTTTCCTTCATTGACTAACATCAAGCTTCCAAAATGTGAACGTTTTGGAGTCAAATATGATTATTTTGAATCAACTGAGGAGGCCATCGACATGAATAAGATTAAGTCAAACGACTATAGAGATCCGAAGGAGAGCCATTTCTGTTGGTTTTTAAGTTTCCTCGCACGACAAAATTACCAATGTTCATAACAACGGTAACGTGCATAACCTATGTATCATGAAAAACAATTTTAACATGAACATAGAATAGATCGTTGTTATAACATATTAATAATAATATTTATTTAAAATCTTTATTTAGATCTAATCTAAAATATTAAGAATATTACCTTTGTAGCTTACTTTACAAATATACAAAATCAACTTTCGATCTTTTGCATCAATCCTCCTCACATCGAATAAGCACATGTGGGCGTGATGAACGTAGGAAGATCACACTCAATTTATGATCAATTGTATTTTCAACACATGAAACGATCTATTTGGATTTAGAAAATGCTTCTCTAAAGCCAACACGGAAGACTCACAAATTTGCTCTCAAAAGGGATTCCTTAGTCTAAAAAATTTTAATCTCTTATGCTAATGAGTTTGGATCTCCATTTATAGTGAAACACTTCCATAATGGTCATTATGGCATTGAGAGAAAACCACTACAAATATTAATCTATCATTTAAGTTATAATACATTTATAACAAAAATGTTATGGAAAACAAAAGGTCTTGTCACCATATCTCAACACTTGGCACTATGACATTAACTTATTAATCTCTCATTTAAGTTATAATACATTTATAATAAAAATGTTATGGAAAACAAAAGGTCTTGTCACTATAGCTCAACACTTGGCACAATGACATTAACTCAATTTTGACAAAATCCATTTTAAAATTATTTTCAAAAGTTACTTTATATTTGTTAATTAATTGAATAATCAATCATTCAATTATTTCATTTAATGAAATATAACAAACATATTAACTATGACAGCTTTTATTATTTTGTCTTAATTAATTGAATAATCAATATTTCAATTATTTTATCTAATGAAAGATAATAAACTTATTATTGAGTGTATTAAATAATTAATTCATAATTAATTATTTAATTTTCTTTGTTCATTTTTTCTATTATTCGAATGATGATAGAAAGTGACGAAGGGACCAAAGGACCTATAGTTTTAAGCTCCAATAATATTTCGTTAATTAATATAAACTATTTATATTAATTAACATAATTATTAACTCTAAAGTAATTCAACTAAATACTTAGAGTTGCACTCTAAAAAACTATAGAGTATATTTACTCAAAGTAATGTCCATTGTTATAGTCATTACATATGTATTAACCTTCCATTTATATTCACAATAGAACTAGGTTTATAATCCGTTAACATCTCATATTGCGTCTTTATCCTTGAGTACTATTAGCTCTTGATTGAATAATTAATTCATAACGATTATAAAATTGTGCGCTAATTATTCGATCATTGAACTAACAAACAAGGGAATCTATAAAAATAGATTTCATTATATTGATATTAACATTCTCAATTATTCATTTTAATTCACTACCAATATAAGGTATACGAATCGTAACTCGTACCAAACTTTACCGAGTAAATCAAAGAATAAATTAAAATAAAATAGGAGTTTGTTAAATAGAACGAATTAAGATCAAGCATATATGACCATCATTATGATAAAATTAATTGTTCTATATTTAACGGAACTTATCATAATAATATAATTTTATCTGGTCCAGTTCTATGTAATCATATTATATAAAACATATTTATCTTATGTCACTATATATATAGTTGGGATATAACTATATATTCTTAATGAGATAAACTATGTTTATGACTATCAACTATTTGAAGATTCCATACTTCAAATATAAGTCACGGACATATTTTAGTTATTACTTTTTATATTTTATCCCACATATATATAATATATATGTTAATATAAAGTTAGCATAAATAACCAAGGAATTTTCTATGAATTTTGTAAAACATAATATAAAATGTTAACATAATATCAATTATTATAAATTTATTCATATATTATAAAATTGTTCTATTACATTTGCTTGTTGGACACATTACTCCCAACAATCTCCCACTTGCCCTAAAGCAAATGAGACATGTCTCTAATCCCTAAGCCCTTTAGATGTTTCTCAAAACATTTTGCAATTAACGTTTTGGTGAAGGGATAAACAAGATTCTCAACTGATGGAATCTTTTAAACAGTCACGTATCAACGCTGCACTATGTCTCTTATCACATGATATTTTCTCTCGATATACTTTGTTCGTTTGTGACTTCTAGGTTATTTAGCATTCGCCACTGTACCTCTATTGTCACAGTACAAAGACAATGACTTATCCATATTTGGAACTACTTCCAAATGACTAAAGAATTTTCTAAGCCACACAGCTTCTTTTATTGTTTCACAAGCAGTAATGTATTCTGCTTCCATAGTAGAGTCTAAAACACCACCTTGGTTTACATTTCTCCAAACTATGGCTCCACCTCCAAGGGTGAAGACTGATCCAGATATCGACTTTTGGTCATCTGTATCAGTTTGAAAATCAGAATTTGTGTATCCAGTTGGAATCAAATCCCTGCCAGAATATACTAGCATCTAGTTTCTCGTTCTCCTTAGATACTTGAGAATATGTTTGACTGCTATCCAATGATCTAATCCTGGATTTGACTAGAACCTGCTAACTATCCCTACTGCATAACATATGTCGGGCCTCGTCACAGCATAGCATACATCAAGCTCCCAACAGCTGATGCATAGGGGTAACGTCTCATATCTTCTTCCTTTTGACGTGTGTTAGGACACTGCTTTTTAGAAAGAATAACTCTATATCTAGAAGGTAAATAACCTTTCTTGGAGTTTTGCATCAAATATTTGACAAGCATGTTGTCAATATACAATGCTTGAGACAAAGCTAGCATTCTATTTTTACGAGCTCTTATTAGACGAATCCCAAGAATGTAGCTTGTATTTCCTAAATCTTTCATTTGGAATTGCTTAGCTAGCCATATTTTTATATCTGATAATAATTCTACATTATTCTCAATAAGTAGAATATCATCAACATACAGAACTAAGAAGACCACACTCCTGTCATTGATAAGCTTGTATGCACAAGACTCATCCAGGCACTGTGTGAACCCATAAGATTTGATTGCTTCATCAAATCTCATATACCATGACCTGGATGCTTGCTTAAGTCCATAAATAGATCTATTTAACTTATAAACCTTTTGTTGTGCATCTTTATCTATAAAACCCTCTGGTTGCTCCATATAAATAGTTTCTTCAAGATGACCATTTAGAAAAGCCGTCCTGATATCCATCTACCAAATCTCACAATAATAATGAGCGGCAATAGAGAGCAATATATGAATGGACTTAAGCATAGCTACATGAGAGAAAGCCTCTTCATAATCAACCCCTTCCCTTTGGGTATAACCCTTAGCTACAAGTCTAACTTTGAATATCTCTACATTCCCATCCACTATTCTTTTTCTCTTATAGATCCATTTACACCCTATAGGTTTCACCCCTTCAGGTAGATCTGCAAGATCCCAGACAGAGTTGGAATACATTGATTCCATCTCAAGTTCCATAGCTTCAAGCCATGCTTCTTTGTCAGCATCTTCCATAGCACATCTGAATGACAATGGATCATCTTTTCCATCATCAGTGACAGCAACTTGTGCTCCACCTACCTATCTGTATCGAGCTAGTGGTCGTACTACCCTCTCACTACGTCTAGGTGGCATGATGGTCTAACTAGAAGTAGTCATCTTCTGAGTACTATGTGGAACAACAGCGTTTGTTGTTTCCAATCTGATCTCATCAACATGAATTTCCTCCAATACAGTCTTGCTTTGAGGTTTGAAATTTGCCATATAGTCATATTCAAGAAATGTGGCATTTGTCAATACAATTACCTTGTTATCTTGAGGACTATAGAACAAACCTCCTCTTGTGCCTTTTGCACAACCAACAAACATGCAAACCTCAGATATAGGCTCCAATTTTCCAGCCTTTCCTACTAGCACATGTACAGGACACCCCCATATGCAAAAGTGTCTCAAACTAGGTTTGTGACCACTCTACAACTCTAAAGGTGTCTTACAAATAGACTTAGATGAGACCACATTCAAAATGTCGCTGTCTGTATGGCGTATCCCCAAAATGATTTTGGGAGTAAAGAGTAACTCATCATATGACAAGTAAAAATGATGCATGAGCATGCTAAATCACTAAATAAAATGCAAATGTTATTATTGCCTCGATACATAATATTTTTCCTTAGGGTAAAAATATTATCTACTAATAAATTTATTCAAAATAGCTCATATTTTCAAAAATTTTTAACTATCGATTAGTTTTGGTCAAAATGTGATTAACACATTATATCACATTTTTATGAGTGAATACCACCGTTTCGGTTTTATAAAACTTAACTTATAATTGCCACATTAAGGACGGTTAACTATAAAGTACATTTTATAAAACCTATCTCTAAGAGATCAACCATGGTATTGATCTAAGTGAACACTCTTGTAACACCTTGACTTTTTTCAGTTGGACAATTATCGGGGTATTACCGAGGACGTTCTAGAGCATTAAGTCTAGAGGTATTTCCCTAACATTTTCCCCATTTATGCAATGTAATTAGACGAAGGGGTGATTAGGATATTACATTGCGTATTGATACGTGTTATTTATGACGCGTATTTAAGGGAAAAGTGTTATGGGGTAGGAGCTAAGTGAGAAAATGTGAGGAAATACTGTCCAGGGCATTTCTGGAAGTCTGGGAACGACACTGCGGACGAGTTGTCTCATCCGCAAATGCATTGCACACACGAGGAATGGGTTGGGACGACTCAGGACGTAATTCTGCGTCCTGACTGCACTGTGTTGCGGACTTTTAGACGAGTGTGGATGTGGACTAGCCGCGTCCGATTTGAATCTGTCCAAATCCTGGACAGTTTCGGATGACTGCGGACGACTGCGGATGTGGAGTAGCCTCATCCGATTTGCCTCTGTCTGATTTTGGGACACTTTCGGACGCCTGTGGACGCTACGTGCAAATGCCATAACGCGTCCGAATATCGTCTGCAGACAGTACGGATGGGGACGAGGATGCCAATTCTCATCCGAAGCCACGATTTAGCTTGCGAGATTTTACTCTTACGGACGAATGCGGACGAGACCAATGCGTCTGCACTTGTCCGAAATAGCTTAATTCTGCGTAATTTTAGGGTTAATAATTAGAAATCCTTTGTCATTGAGCAATTGAATACGCCCATGGGAGACACGATTCGACCTTCCCCCTCCCTGGACGACGAAGTCGCTCTCCCTATGCCCATAGCCGATCTCTCTCTGCCTCCAGCCATGCCCTCCCTTTCCCCTACGTGTACGAAGTGTCCCCTCCATCCAGGTAAAGCCATCTCTCTCCCTCCCCTGCCATTTCAGTTCAGTTCATTTCCTGGGATGAGCTCTCCCTCCCCTGCGTGAGAGCTCTGCCTGCATGATTGTGTGTGAGCTGAGAGTTCTAGTGAGTGAGAGGAAATTGTCTGGGTGTGTGTGGTTTAGCTATTGAGGGAAGAGTGTTAGCATGAGAGAAGTGAAGCTTTGTGAGCTACTTTGGAGCTGGAGCAGAGCTGTTGCTGCTGTCTGTGAGCTACTTTGGAGAGTTGTCCCTGTCTAGTGTTCATCACTTAGGTAAGAAATTAGGGGTGTCTTGGCCTGTGGAGACCCTACACCACAAGTAGAGTGCGTGAGTGTGGTATTCCTTGGGTTTTTAGTTCTGTTCTTGTGTTGATAGCTCTATGATTAATACTCTGCAGTTATTTCCTTTCCTTGGATGATTTCTTGTGTTATTTTCTTTGTTGATACTCTATGGATTTCCTTCTTGTTAAATTTTGCGCTTCTTAATATTGATGAAATGCTTAGGAAAGTAATGAATGCTTGCTAATGGATGATAGAGTATAAACAAGTTCAAAGTTTCTTTGATGGAGAGTTTGTAATGTGGATATCTTTTATTGAATTGTTCCCTGTTTTACTTGTTGTTTAGTCATTGATTATAATGTTGTTATTTCCTTTGTATTGATCTGCCATCATCTTTTCGCTTTAATTCCTTATTGTAGTATGTTTACTCGTTAACCAATTTAGTTAAATGTTAGTCAATAAATGCTAATCCATTGAGTATGATAACCATTCTAGTTAAATGATAATCATTTAGCATGTTAACCCATTTAGTAATCTAAGCTCGTAATAAACAAATTTAGCTAAGCATGCGAACTAATTAGTTAATCAAAGCACGTAGACTAATTAAGTGGTGTTTATAACCTTAATAATTTTAATTAGTTAAGTATGTTTAATTAACTAACTAGGTTAATATTAATATGTTAAATAATTGAAGCATGTTAATTAACTAATTAATAACTAAACCTTAAGAATTAACTAGGATAATAAAATAGACTATAAATCGTAGCATTGTTTAATCCCTTAAACTATTATTTTATTTGAGCATGTTTAATTAGTAAATAACCAGTATGTTAATTAACTAAGTCATGCCTTGTTTAATTAGCATGTATAATCAATTAACAACATGATAATTAACTAGGGTAATTAACTAAAGTAATAAATTATACTTGAGCATGCTAATTAACTAGCGTAATTAACTTAACTAGAAATTGAGCACGTTAGTCGACTAGAGTAGTTAACTTAATTATAAATTGAGCATGAATAATTAAATTAAGTATGTGGCTAACTAACTAAAGTAATTCTAATTCTTTCCTTAAGCATGAAATTAATTAGGATCACTAATTAACCAAGAAATGCCCTGTTTAATTAACTAGCTTAGCTAATTAACTAATTAGTCTAAACAAGTGAACTAAGTAGTCAGTGAGCATGTTAATTAATTAATTAGAGTAACTAGAGTAATTAACTAATTGTGCATGCTAATTAACCAACTAGCTAAGCATTAGGATATCTAACTAGAATAATAACGGTAATCTATCCAGAGCATGTAAATCGAAATAGGGTAATAATCGAAGTTAGTTCTTGAGCATGTAAATTGTAATAATGGTAATTAACCCGTGTATGCCTAATTAACTAACTAGTTGAGTATATAATTAACCAGAATAACTAACTAAATTAATAAATGTAATCTTTCTGGAGCAGGTAAATTGACTAGGGAACTAACTAAGATAAAAGCATGTAATCAACCTTGGAGCATGTAAATTGACTAGGATAACCAACATGAAAATCTATAACATGTTTCGTTGTTTTCAATTCACTATTATACTTGCTTTCTGTTATGTGCTTTTAATTATAATTGTTCTATGTTATGTTCTTTCAATTATTGTTATTCATTCTATGCGCTTTCAATTCCTACTATTCAATTACTTTCTTTTATGTGCACTTCAATTTCTGAAAATATTATGTTATAAGGCATCATGCACCATGTTAGGATGAGAATGTATGGTCATGCATCATGTTGATAGAGAACCCATGGGGAGTGCCACCTTGATGGTGGTACTCACACATGCATTATGTGAGGTAAAACGTTAAGAAAATGAAGAAAATGATGAAAAAGAAGAAAAAGGGAGTTGGGGGATGGTAGGGTAAGTACGGATCAGCCAGGTAGACAAGATTTAAAAGAGAACGTTACCTTTCCCTAGTCGGGACTACGAGACTGTCTACTCTAGGTGGTTGAGGCTGACAAAGATCTACCCTACCGCCACAGATTTCTCCAATCTCCAGCTCGAAGTACGAGTAAAGAACGAATGAAAGAACAAACGTAATGAAAGGATTAGTTTGGGTGGCCCTTATTCCAAAAGAACTAAAGAGAGTCATAAGCATAATTGCATTAACCCTTTTCCTTACTGGGCCATTAGGCTCACGTATTACTTGTGGTGTAGGTACAAACGACGAACAGATAACATAAAGCAGGGATGAGAGATTTGCACGGGCGAGATTGGGGCTGGCCAGACATACATAGGGTAAAAGAGAAACAGTTGTAATTAAATTAAGTTTCATTAAAATTGTATTTAAATTGTTGGATTTCAATTCTTAGAGCGCAGTATTTAATCGTTTAGTTCCTTTTACTAAGTTATTTACGCTTCCGCTATGTTTTAAATAAAAGCTTTTATAATGCTTCCTCATTTCATTTATTGGTTTTCATAACGAGTTTAAGGAAGAGTTAGTAGCAGTCCGGTTTAGCGTCGCACTCTGATATTTGTTTTAAAAGAGATTTCAACGGTTTTACAAAAGTTTAAATTTTTACGCTTTTTAAAGGATTTACGAAAAATCGGGTCGTTACAACTCTCCTTAGGGAGGACGATAACAAAGTCGTCTCGGAGCCCCGCTTAAATCTCACGTTATTGTATCAACAATGGAGACCATGGAAAGTTATGACTAACTCTTCACTCCCACTCATTATTTTGAATTATAGTGATTTTATGGAATATCATATATTCTATTAAATTTATATAAAAAAAAATATTTAATCAAAATAAATTTATTTTATATATAGATTATTAATTTTATAATCAAATTATAAAATTAATGATACTAAATAAACAATTTATTTAGTACTTTCAAAATAATATAAAAATGTTTAATAATTAAAATTTTGTATTATTTTATTTTCTCACATAATTCATAAATATGAATTAATAGTTTTAATATAATTAAAACCATTTAATTTTTAACAAACTAATTTATTAAAATTAAATAAATAAAATATATGTTAAGAATACAGATCAATGTGAGAAAACTAAATGATAAGTAGACTCTATATGCAAATATTATATGACATGTGAATACATGACAATGATAGAACAACTCATATCAAATATAAAAGTAAATGAAATAATGACCGGGTCGATTTGGGTATTTCTAAAATTACATATAAACCCATAAAAAAATTATATAAATCTTGGTAGCCTCCACATTTTTGCGTCATACGTCGTGGTGACAACAATTGCACACCATAGTCTCGCTCCAAAATTTGTCTTGTCCTCTTTTTTTTATCTTCATCAATATTACATAAAGAGTATTTACCCAAGACAAATTGAGTTTACATCAAAATTAAAAATAAGAAATTAAAAAATATTTCTAACACAAATCGGCTACATAAAATTACGATCATTATTTCAATCATGCATATATCCATACATTTAACATTCCAAAAATATATACAAATTAAAAAATGCATAAGCCTATTTATCATCACATATCATGATTTTCGTAAAATCACATTATTAAATATATCACAACTACAACAAAGCTCTGATACCAATTGTTGGTTTTTAGGTTCCCTCGCACGACGGAATTACCAATGTTTATAACAACGATAACGTGCATAACCTATGTATCATGAAAAACAATTTTAACATGAACATAAAATGGATCATTGTTATAATATATTAATAATAATATGTATTTAAAATCTTTATTTAGATCTAATCTAAAATATTAAGAATATTACGTTTGTAGCTTACTTCACACGGTACAAAATCAACCATTGATCTTCTACGTCAATCCTCCACACCTCGAATAAGTACGTGTGAGCGTGATGAACGTAGCAAGATCACACTCAATTTATAATAAATTGTATTATCAATACATGAGACGATCTATTTAGATTTAGAGAACGCTTCTCTAAAGCCAAGAAGGAAGACTCACAAATTTGCTCTCAAAATGGATTCTTTAGTCTAAAAAATTTCAACCTTTTATGCTAATGAGTTTGGACCTCTATTTATAGTGAACACCACCGTAATGGTCATTATGGCATTTAGAGAAAACCACTACAAATATTAATCTCCCATTTAAGTTATAATATATTTATAACAAAAATGTTATGGAAAACAAAAGATCTTGTCACCATAGCTCAACACTTGGCACTATGACATTAACTTTTTAATCTCTCATTTAAGTTATAATACATTTATAACAAAAATGTTATGGAAAACAAAAGGTCTTGTCACTATAGCTCAACACTTGACACTATGACATTAACTCAAATTTTACAAAATCCATTTTAAAAACTATTTTCAAAAGTTACTTTATATTTGTTAATTAATTGAATAATCAATCATTCAATTATTTCATTTAATGAAATATAACAAACATATTAACTATCACAGCTTTTGTCATTTTGTCTTAATTAATTGAATAATCAATAATTCAATTATTTCATCTAATAAAAAATAATAAACTTATTATTGAGTGTATTAAATAATTAATTTAATCTTCTTTGTTCATTTTTTCTATTATTCGAATAATGAGAGAAGGTGACGAAGAGACCGATGGACCTATAATTTTAAGCTCCAATAATATTTTGTTAATTAATATAAACTCTTTATATTAATTAACATAATTATTAACTCTAAAGTAATTCAACTAAATACTTAGAGTTGCACTCTAAAAAACTATAGAGTATATTTACTCAAAGTAATGTCCATTGATATAGTCATTACATATATATTATCCCTCCATTTAGATTCACAATAGAGCTTGGTTTATAATTTGTTAACCTCTTATATTGCATCTTTATCCTGACTACTATTAGTTCTTGATTGAATAATTAATTCATAACGATTATAAATTGCGTGCCAATTATTTGATCCTTGAACTAGCAAATAAGGGAATCTATAAACATGGATTTCATTGTATCGATATTAACATTCTCAGCTATTCATTTTAATTCACTCCCATTATACAAGGTATACGAATTGTAACTCATACAAAACTTTACCGAGTAAATCAAAGAATAAATTAAAATAAAATAGAAGTTTGTTAAATACAACGAATTAAGATCATGCATATATGACCATCATTATGATAAAATTAATTGTTCTATATTTAATGGAACTTATTAGAATAATATAATTTTATCTGGTCCAGTCCTATATAATCATACTATATAAAACATATTTATCTTATGTCACTACATATATTGTCGGGATATGACTATATATTCTTCATGAGATAAACTATGTTTATGACTATAAACTATTTGAAGATTCCATACTTCAAATATAAGTCATAGACATATTTTGGTTATTATTCTTTATATTTTATCCCACATATATACAATATATATGTTAATATAAAGTTAACATAAATAACCAAGGATCTTTCTATGAATTTTATAAGACATAATCTAAAATGTTAATATAATATCAATCAATATAAATTTATTCATATATTACAATATTGTTCTATTACATTTGCTTGTTGGGCCCATTACTCCCAATAGTTTTTGCATCCATAATTTATATATTACTCATTCGATAATTTTGTCACTGAGAGGAAGTAGGCATGCACACTTCCTTTCACCATTAAGCACGCAAATTTGTTCTAAAAATTCTGTGAAAGTACATTTTCAAGCTCAATTTAATACTATAGCGTATTATAGGAGTTTCACCTACTTCATGCTCTTTACTCCATTATGCATCCCCAACCAACATTTTAGTGTTTATTATCCTCGAGTAGTCAACACTGAGGTTTCCATTTGTAAGATTTTGAACTATAATCTACGTGAAAGAAATTAAATTTTTAGCGTCAAGTTGATCTGGTCTTTGAATGCTTGACATCATGTTCAAAAGTTTTTGTTGCTTTGAGCCTTCTGTGTCTGAATTAAGGGTGTTTTTATAGAGGTATTAGCTGATGTTTATGAACCTAAAATGGATGGATATGGATCTAAATGTTGTGTGGATGTTGGTGTTGATGATGAGAAAGACAGTGGTGGGGAAGGGGAGTGCCCATGGATAGAAATAAAGAGAAGGAAGAAAAGGACTACAGATAAGTCGACGCCTCACAAAGGAATTTTAAAGTAGTCGAACAAGTCAAAAGAGAAGTCATGTCACGACCTACAAGGAACCCAATACATAACGGGGAACGACCCGGCCAGAAGAACCGAATTGTCCAACCCTTTTTCTCTTAAGTTTTATTAATCATCAGCAGAAGACTTAAAATACTAATCAATAGCCAGAGCCCAATGAACCTAGGCTTAATAGGTCCAACAAATGATATCAGATAGCAAGTAATATAATCCAAAATGAAATAACTGTAAAGTATTGAGTGGAAAGTAAGTTAAGGATTATAGTCATCCCACTAAAGTATACCTCATAAAATATCTCTCAAGGGAGAGTGCTAAAATAAAAATAGAGCTTCGCTGGATCTAAACTTGACTTGGCAACTGGAAATCCAATTGATAAAATATTGAAAGGTGTCATTGGGGTGAGTTGACTAAACTTAATAGGGATTATGTTTTTAAAGAAAAATTTAATTAAAAAGATGTTTAAGCATACATGAATTTAAAACTCACATTTTAAAAATTCCTTTCAGAAAAAGGTGTACAAAAGGGCATGTGTGTGAAATCACCCACTAATATGTAGTACATAATTAAAATAAGCTCTTATTGTACAAATTAAAAATCATAGTGAAAATGAAGTCATTCACGGACTCCGGCACACCATGCCATAAACATATAACAAAATAAAGGCGATGCTTGGCTATCACAAAAGCCAAATAAATACCCTGATCAAGTTTAAGGATTCGCAACCCAAAGACACAGGCACATACAACTATCTAATTACCTATTTTAACTTTAGGGATTCAAACCCAAGGACATTTCACAAATTCTCTATTACCCATTTCAAAAACAAACAAATATATTCTGCACGGTAGAATGTGTGAAAATAAAACGGACCCCAAATTGAGTCAATCAAACTTGATTCGCACGACCAAGTTGATCCAAAAATATTTATAGGCATGCTTAATTGAAACGTGAACAGTGAAAATATAATATAATATAAAAATCCGACAGTCATAAAAATGGACGCGTCGTTATAATATGAGACTCGTCTCCAAATAATTATTTTATAAAAAGTATACGAATGCAGTGCATAAATAATCCCTACCTCGAAGTGTGTAACATTGGTCAAATCCCCAAAGTGTCAAGAGTCCAATCCAAATGTTTGCGGATTTTTAATTTAAATTTCGGTACCTATCCAAAAATGAAGGTATTAAATTTTGAGTTTAAATTTTATAAATTAAAATGTTCAATTATCATATAAAGTTGATCCAAAACTGATTGAATAATATTACTCAAAATTCTGGCCCAAACTAAACTTACAATAAACCCAAAAAAAGTCCAAAATAGACCCCAAACTTATTTAGACCGCGGCCCAGAGGAAACTGGACCATAGACCAGCCCAAGAGTGGATAATCTAGTCTGGCCCAATTCATAGGTTCCTGGACCAACCAGAACACAGATCAATTCATTGTCATGCAGTCCCTCACTGCGGATGACTTCATCCCGTAACACGGACATCACGATTCCATCCCGAACAAGCCTAGCTCTGGCCCAGACTCCCTGTCTCGACCAGTCGACCAAATCTACTGAAGTTGGGGCTTCATTTGTCACGCACTGTGGCTCAATGTTTGCTGAGTCACATTTTTGGCCCTTCATTGCCAACGAGTTCCTCGAGCCATACTCGTCGACTTCGTCCAATCAATCAGCCACTAACATAAATTTTTCATAAAGAAATAGGTTCGAAATCAACTAAACCCAACAAATCCCAAAATCCAGATTAATTGCAAAAAACAAAAATGAAATTGAAGACAAAAATTTCAGATTTTTATACCTCCAAACCAACGATTTCCGAACAGTAAATTCCTTGAAATTCCAACACCCTTTTCCCTTCCAATTACACATGGTTTCCTTCAACAATTTCAACCAAATTTCACAACTTCAACTAAAAAAATTGAAAACAAAATCTGGAGGACAAAACCTTACCGAGGTTGACACTAATTTTTTTATTTCTAAAGGCTTTTGATCAACCCGTACAAATCGATGATTTCCTCCTTTGAAATTGAACTAACTATAGTCCGATTCCTTCCAAAAAATATAACCAATATTTTAGAATTCTATCAAAATTTCCAAATTTGCAGAAGCTAAGAAGGATTTACTTACCAAAATCAGCTTCTTCCGAGATAGGGGTACGATTCTGTCGAAGAGAGATATATGTGCGGAGAAGGAGGTCGAGAGCTTTACATTTAAGAAACGTTGGAAGGAAGGGGATTCATCGAACAAGAAAGACAGAGGGTGGGTATTGAATGGGAGCGTGAATGATAGTGGGGAAGGTCTGAGTGTTAAAGTGGGGATGTTTTTCCCTTAATGGTCTTCAGCAGTTTCCCCAAAAACAGGGAAGAATAATTATTTCCTTCATAATAATACAACAAATGTTACATTCCTCTCCACTTAAAAAATTTTGTCCTCGAACTTTAAAACAATCTCAAGAGTACCATTGAACAAATAGGGATACTTAGCCATCATGTATGATTCAATTTCCCAAGTGGTTTCTCTTTTGCTATGATTCTTTCACCGAACTCGAACAAGAGGTATTTCACATTGATGCAGAACTCTAATCTCATGGCCAAGAATTCTCTCAGGTTCTTCTTCATAAGACACATCTTAGTGAATAGGAACTTCAGTCCAAGAAATAACATGTAAATGATTCGAAATGTACTTCCCGAGCATAGAAACATGGAATACATTATGAACATAACTCAACAGTGGCGATAACTCCAATTGGTAAGCCACTGGGCCAATCCGCTCAATAATCCGAAAAAGACCTATATATCTGGGGGCTAGCTTTTCTTTCACACTAAAATGACTAATACCTCAACAAGGTCGTACTTTTAAGAATACAAAATCATTGGCTTCAAACTCAACTTCCCTCTTCCAGAGGTCTGCATAACACATCCGTCGACTTTAAACTATAATCAGTAATTTCTCAATCACTTGAATTTTCTCAGTTGTCTCATGAATCAAATTATGCCAGAGAGTGACATGCTCCTCGATCATAGCCCAATTTAAAAGTAATTTTCATGGTTTTCGATGTAAAACTTCATATTATGAAAAACCAATACTAGTCTGATAGTTGCTATAATAGACAAATTTCACTAAAGGCAAGTGATTCACTCAACTATTTCCGAAATTCAAAATGCAAGATCTCAACATATCCTTGAAAATCTAGATCGTAGGCTCAGACTGACCATCTAACTAAGGATGATGTGTTGTGCCCAAATTAAGCTCCATACCCAAAGCTTTCTAAAGAGATTTCCAAATTTTCTACATAAATCTTGAATCTCTATCTGAAACAATATTCGAGGGAATACTGTGAAGACAAACGATGCCCTTGATATTCAACTTACTTAGTTTCATCAAAGAGAAATCCATTCTAATTATAATAAAATGTGTGGATTTCATCCATCTGTCAACAATCACTCATACTACGTCAAATTTCTTAACCATCTTAGTCAACCCGATCACGAAATCCATGATAATTTAGCCTCATCCCCCCTCAAGGATAGACAAAGGCTGCAACAACTCAGTTGTTCTCAGATGTTTAGCCTTAATCTACTTACAAGTCAAACACCTTGAAACATACTCAGATACATCACATTTCATTTCAATCCACCAATACTGACGCTTCAAGTCATGACACATTATTGTCCTACCGGGATGAATAGCAAATTTGGATTTATGGCTTTCTGCTAAAACAGCCTGCCTCAAATCCAAATCATTGGAGACAACAACTCAATTCTTGAATAATAGAAATCTTTCAGGATTGATCTCCCAACCATCAAACTGCTCACCAGTTTGAATCTTCTCGAATTTTTCTTTTAACTTATCATCAAACTTCTGCAAATATTTCACACGTTGCAAAAGTGTAGGGGTCGCTAATAAATTAAAAACTCAACTGTTTAACCATCCCCCTAGTATTGTAGCTCAAAATCTCCAATAATAGGACATCTCTTCCAATCATTCAAAACAAGGCAAGAAAGAGATCTTTGAAGATAACGACTCAAGACATCAGCTACAACATTAGCCTTACAAGGATGATATGCTAGAGTAAACTCATAATTCTCCATATACTCAACCCAACGGCATTGTTAGAAATTTATATCACGTTGCAAGAAGAGATACTTTAGACTTTGCATTCCAAAACTACCTCGAATTGAGCATCATAAAAATATCTCCGCCAAATCTTTAAGGCGAAAATAATAGTTGCAAACTCCAAATCGTGAGTAGAGTAATTCCACTCATACTTCTTTAACTGCTTAAATGCATAAGCTATAACTTTATCATGCTGCATCAAAACGCAACCCAAACCAACTTTTGATGCATTAGTATAAACAGCATAAGACAAACACTCATAAGGTACTGCTAAAATCGAGCAATAGTCAAATTTTGCTTGAATTCATCAAAAGTGGTCTGACACTTTTCGTTCCAAATAAATTTCACATTGTTACTGGTCAACAACATTAACGACATAACAACAGAAGAAAAATTCTGCACAAACCGACGATAATAACCAGCCAAACCCAAGAAGTAATGCACCCAATGATATTTTTGGGTGGCTTCCAATCTAACACGGCTTCAATCTTAGCTGGATTAACAAAAATTCCATTTGAGAAACAACATGGCCAATAAATTTCACTTCGGTCATCCAAAAGTTGCACTTTTTATGCTTTGCATATAACTGATGTTCCTTCAGCGATTGAAGAACAATTCTTAGATGTTTCATATGCTCATCCAAAGTTTTAGAATATATGATGATATCATTGATAAAGACTACCATGAATGGGGCAAGATACGACCAAAAGACCCTATTCATGAGATTCATAAAAAACAATTGGTGCATTAGTCAATTCAAATGGAACCACCATAAATTTAAAAAGTTCATAACAAATCTGAAAAGATGTTTTCGAGAAATCTTTTTCACGTAATTTCAACTGATGATAACCAGATCTCAAAACAATAATCAAGAAGTACATAGATCCTCCAAGCCAATCAAATAAGTCATTTATCTGCGGCAACAAATACTCGTTCTTGATTGCCACATGATTCAATTTCTAATACTCAATGCATAGACAAAGCGAACCATCTTACTTTTTTGCAAACAAAACGAGTGCATCCTACAGTGAAATACTATTCCGAATAAACCACTTTTGCAACTAATCATTCAACTGAACACTCAGTTCATTCAATTTAGCATGAGCCATGCGGTACGGAGAAACCAAAATTAGAGTAGTATCGGGCATCAAATCAATGCAAAAAATCAATCTTGTAGTCGGGTGGTAACCCAGGCAGATCCGCAAGAAAAACATCACAAATCACTGATAAATCAGGATCTTGCCTAACCATAACAAGGTCATTGCTAATAGAAAAAATACTCTTGTCAGGCTCCAATCTCCTCCGACCACTCAAATAAGCTCGCAAAACAAGATTAATAGAAAACATACAGGTATTACATGGACACACTAGGATCTTTTCGTCTTCCAACTTAAGGGTAATATTTTTCAGATAACAGACGATCTTATCTTTGTACAAGTTCAACCAATCTATATCTAGGATTACATCAAACTGATCTATAGGTATAACTATCATATCAACTAATAATTCATACCCGCCAATTATAAGGGTAGAAAATTAAACAACGAGATACATTTCATATATCTTATTCATGGAAATACTAAAATTAGGGAATTTTCTAGCTTCTCTACAGTCATAGTCTCCTGATCCAAATTATGATAAACGCAGATCATATTCTGGTGATGAACAACGTTGCAATAGTTGTTTCTGAATACTACTTAAACGGAGTTCATATCACATACCTAGCGGTATATCCAACTTAAGATACTTACACCATACATTGGTCATCTTCTTGAAATAGAAGGTTGTAAACCCAACCCAATACTTCAATGAAATTTCAAAAGCGATCAAATTCCTTTTGCATCACCTTTAACCAATTTTTAACACTCATTGGGTAAGCTCCGCCCACAAACATTAAACTTTAAATGTTTTATAATTTCATCATAAGTGATTTCAATACAAGCTATTTTCAGAGAACTCTCTATATGTCATCATTCCACTTGAACAACTCAATCTTTGGTCCAAATATTCCCAATTGCCTACGGAGAAACTTACACTAATGTCGAATTGTACAATACAAAGACAAATTGGAAGTCTTTACCAACAGTTTTTCAAATCAGGAGTATACAACACATAAGGTCCTAACTTATATTATTAGATTTCAAATATGATAGCGCAAACATTGAATTTTTTTGAAAGAAAGCTAAACTTTGTATTTCTTTCTATGATAGGTATTTAAGTTTAAACTTCACAGGTCCACACATATAACCCAGAAGAGTTTACAGACTCATAGGTTTAGTAAGGTTGTTTCTAATCAGTCACAAAGTGTACTCTTCATCACTTCTAATTAAATCTCGACCACTCCAAATTACCAGTATCCAATTAGAGAAATGTCTTCATCCATTAGCGAAAAATGTCAATATGTCTTTCTAGCAGTATTTTAACACAAATTAATTTTTGTACTTTAATCTTAGGCACAATATTTGTAAAGTCTTGTATATTACTATACTATCTATTTTGCTGATATCACTTTTCAAGATAAAACTTGGCTCTGATACCGAAAATTCTGTCACGACCTATAAGGGACCCAAGACAGAACGGGGAACGACCTAGCTCAAAGAACCAAATCGCCCAACCCTTTTTCTCTTAAGTTTTATTAATCATCAGCAGAAGACTTAAAATACTAATCAATAGCCAGAGCCCAACAAACATTGGCTTAACAGGTCCAACAAGAGATATTAGATAGCAAGTAATATAATCCAAAATGAAATAACTGTAAAGTATTGTGCAGAAAGTAAGTTAAGGATTACAGCCATCCAACTAAAGTATACCTCTCAAAATATGTCTCAAGGGAGAATGCTAAAATAAAAACAGAACTTTACCAGATCTAAACTTGACTTGGCAACTGGAAACCCAACTGATAAAATCCTGAAAGGTGTCATTGGGGTGAGTTGACTAAACTTAATAGGGATTATGTTTTAAAAAAAATTAATTAAAAAGATGTTTAAGCATGCATGAATTTAAAACTTACGTTTTATAAATTCCTTTTAGAAAAATGTGTACAAAAGGGCATGTGTGTTAAATCACACATTAATATGTAGTACGTAATTAAAATAAGCCTTTTTTGTACAAATTAAAAATTACAGTAAAAATGAAACCACTCACGAACTTTGGGCACACTATGCCATAGACATATAATAGAATAAAGACAATACTCGGTAATCGCAAATGTCAAATAAATACCCTGATCAAGTTTAGGGACTCGCAACCCAAGGACATGATACATACAGTTGTCCTATTACGTATTTTAACTTTAGGGATTCGAACCCAAGGACATTTCACAAATCCCCTATTACCCATTTCAACAACAAACAAACACATTTTTCACGATAGAATGTGTGAAAATAAAACGGAACTCAAATCGAGTCGATCAAACTTGATTCGCACGACCAAGTTAATCCAGAAATATTTATTGGAATGCTTAATTGAAACGTGAACAGTGAAAATAAAATATAATATAAAAATCTAAATGTCATAAAAATGGAAGCATTGTTTTAATATGAGACTCTTCTCAAAGTAATTATTTTATAAAAAGTATGCAAATACAGTGCATAAATAATCCCTACCTCAAAGTGTGTAACACTGGTCAAAGCACAAAAGTCTCAAGAGTCCAATCCAAATGTTCACGGATTTTCAATTTAAATTTGGGTACCTATGTGAAAATTAAGGTATTAAATTTTTGAGTTTAAATTTAATAAATTAAAATGTTCAATCATCATATAAAATTGATTGAATAATATTACTCAAAATTCTGGCCCACACTAGACTTTGAATAAACCCATAACAAGTCCAGAATAGACCCTAAACTTATTTAGACCGCGACCCAAAGGAAAATAGACCACAGACCGGCCCAAGAGTGGATAATCCAATCTGGCCCAATTCATAGATTCCTGGACCTGCCATAACACATATCAATTCATGGTCATGCAATCGCTCACTGTAGATGACTTCATCCTGTAACACGGACATCGCGATTCCATCACGAACAAGCCTGGCTCTAGCCCAGACTTCCTATCTTGGCCAGTCAACCAAATCAATTGAAGTTAGGGCTCCATTTATCACGCACCGCAGCTCAGTGTTTGTTGAGTCGCATTTTCGACCCTTCATTGCCGACGAGTTCCTCGAGCCATACTCGTCGGCTTCATCTAATCAGTCGGCCACTAACATAAATTTTTCATAAAGAAACAAGTTCGAAATCGACTAAACCCAACAAATCCCAAAATCCAGATCAACAGCAGAAAACAAAAATGAAATCGAAGACAAAAATTTCAGATTTTTATACCTCCAAACCAACGATTTCCGAACTGTAAATTCCTTGAAATCCCAACACCCTTTTCCCTTCCAATTACGCACGGTTTCCTTCAACAATTTCAACCAAATTTCACAACTTCAACTAAAAAAGTTGAAAACAGAATTGGGAGGACAAAACCTTATTAAGGTTGACACTAATTTTTGATTTCTGAAGGCTTTTGATCAACCCGTAAAAATTGATGATTTCCTCCTTCGAAATTGAACTAACTGTAGTCCGATTCCTTCCCAAAAATATAATCAATATTTTAAAATTCCATCAAAATTTCCAAATTTGCAGAAGTTGAGAAGGATTTACTTACCAAAATCAGCTTCTTTCGAGATAGGGGTACGATTTTGTCGAAGAGAGAGATATGTGCGGAGAAGGAGGTCGAGAGCTTTGCGTTTAAGAAATGTTGGAAGGAAGGGGACTCGTCGAACAAGAAAGATAGAGGCCGGGTATTGAATGGGTGCGTCAAAGCATAGTGGGGAAGGTCTAAGTCTTAAAGTGGGGAAGTTTTGCCCTTAATGGTCTTCAGCGATTTCCACAAAAACAGGGAAGAATAATTATTTCCTTAATAATAATGATTCTTTCTTTAATAATAATAATAATACAGCAAATGTTACAAGTCGTTTGTTAATTTGACGCTGAAAAGATATGAAGTACCCAAAAGTGAAAGGGCAACTCCATGAATTCCCAATTTGCGGTTGGAGGTGAAAATGTCGGCAGAGGAAAATGCACGGATGTTTGTCAGAAGAGAGTTACATCCATTTTTCTCAATTAAGAGAGGAAGTAAGAAATCTCAAGACACGCCTACTCTATATAATAATTCGTGTTACAATGAGAGACATAACAAAGAATTCGATTATGGTTCAATTCACGTGTGTGAAAGAACCACAGATACTATCATGCTCTTCACTAGAGAAATTGGATATTTTTTGAGTCTCTGTTCAGGGACAATATGATTTAAAATGCTCAAGTGAATCTTTCTTTGAAGGCTCTGTGCAACCTATAAATGTTTGTGAGCTTCATGTGTGTGAAAGAACCACAGATACTATCATGCTCTTCACTAGAGAAATTGGATATTTTTTGAGTCTCTGTTCAGGGACAATATGATTTAAAATGCTCAAGTGAATCTTTCTTTGAAGGCTCTGTGCAACCTATAAATGTTTGTGAGCTTCCCATTATTATGTATCCTATGATGCATTAATTTTTCAAAAAATGAATCTCTGCTTTAGTGTCTAGTTGAGAAAAAAGATGTATATGAAATAACATCTACATTACCGTTAATTATTGTTGAGAGGGAGGGGATGCCAAATCACCTTATAGAAGATTCAAATAACAGCCAAGTAGATAAAATATGTGACATTTCAAATTCTAAAATGAAGTTAAATCCAGAAGAGCATGTTAATAGACAAAAAATGAATGAATATACAAATCAATTTCTTTGGTCAGGAAGCATGACCAAAATATTGATGTTCCTAGAAGAACCTAGAAAAATATGCTTAAGAAATAAAGAAAAATTTGATAAGTATAAATCAAGTTGGTTTTCTACAAATTGTTGTTTTTTTCGTGGTTTTCTTGTGAGAGAAGCCTGCCGAAAAGATGATGATCTACAACAACCTTATAGAGAGAAGGATGCTCTATTTTGCATATTATGCAATGCAAAAATCCTTAAATTCAGCAAACACTGTAGTTGTAACAAATTTGTAGATGGAGGTGAACAGCAGAGTTTGTCTTATTCACCAACCAATTATGATGTAACGACCATAAGTGGGAGAAGCTTTGTTAGATTGAGTCTTCCATGCAAAGGTCTGATGATTTTTATTGAAGTTGATCAAATACTCAAACTGGGAATACTTTGTTTTAACTTTCCCGACTAGCAAGCCACAAAGGTGTTTGTTGAGTATGAAGGCAAACAAGATCACCGTATTGGAGAGTTATCTAAGGAAGTCTGTGTAACGACCCAGATTTTCGTAAATCCTTGAAAATGCGTAAAAATTCAAAATTTTATAAGATGAATTAGAGCACGATATTAAAACCGAATTGCTACCAACCATTTGTAAAACTCGTTATAAAATTGAATTGATGAAATGCGGAAGCGTTATGACATCATTTATTTAAAACGTTGTGGAAGCGTAAATAATGCGTTGAGAATGGAAACTAAACTATTGATTAAAACTGAAGTGCTAGATAATTAAATATAATTTAAAATACTTAATTTAATTACAACTATTTCTCTTTTACCCTCTTCATGCGTGGCCAGCTCCGAATCTCGTTCGTGCAAGTTATTCACATCTGCTTTATTATTTGTTCGTCGTTTGTACCTACACCACAAGTAATACATAAGCCTAATGGCTCAGTATGGAAAAGGGTTTAATGCAATTATGAAATGTCTCTCTTTAGACCTTGTTGGAATGGGGGCCACCCAAACCAATCATTTCATTTCGTTCATTCATTCGTTCGTTCTTTACTTTACTTTCGTTCGTTCGTTCATTGCTCGTACATCGAGTTGGAGATTGGAGGACCTAGATGGAATGGTATAGTTGACCGGACCTAGCCTTTTACTTGTAATCTAGAATTCCCGTACCCAGTAAGGGAGGGGCTTCGGCTAGATTGCAGACTATACCCGACTACCCATCCGCCCCCAACTCCCTTTTCTTTCTTTCCTTAACATTTTTCCTCACTTATGCATACTTGCGTACCACCACCAAGGTGGCACTTCCTATGATTTCTATTAACGTGATACATGACCATACATTTTCAACCTATCATGATGCATGATGCGTATAACATAACTTTAACAAAAATTGAAATGTGCATTTAAAATTACTGAAAGCACATATAAGGAAGCAAAGCATATAATAGAAGGAAATAACTGCACACCACAGAGAACAAGTACAGTGGATTGAAACAAGGAAAATATGCTCGAATTAATAAAACAATATCATTCGAAAAAGAATCGAAAACGTACTATCGATTAACATGTAAATTGTTTATTAACAATCTTACTGTTATTAGTTTAGTTATCTAAGATGCTCAAGTTAACTTTTTATCTTAGTTGATTAACATGCCACTTAAACACAGAAGAATTAACAAACTTAGTTAATTGCATGCTTGAACTACTAATCAACATACGTATAATTAACATGAGCTAATTAATAACTTAATAAAGCTAGTTACTTATACATGCTCAGGTTTAGTTCATTACTCTAATTATTTAACATGCTTAATCAATTACTTTAATTAAGTATGCTAGTTCATTAACATGCTCAATGTTCACTTAACATAACATTTGTCTAGTTGATTAATTTAAACATTCTAGTTAAGCTTTTACTACAACTAGTTAGGGAACATGCTCGCATATTAACTATTCTAATCAATTATTTTAATTAAGTAAATTAACATGCTCATACAACATTTTAATCAATCATATACTCGAGTTAATTAAACATGCTAGTTAAGTACTTATTAAACATGCTAATAAATAAATGGCAATTCAAATGGTTTATAGGCTTGGACTACTAAATGAGTTACATGCTCAATTGATTATTATTTAACATGCTCAACTAGATATTAACATACTTGAACATACTTAGATGGGCTAACATACTCGTGCAACAATATTAATTAACGTTAAAAGCATGCTAGACCTAGCTAAGTTAACATGATAATTGATTTAACATACTTAGCTAATTGATCTACTTAAATAATAGTTAACATGCTTGAAGAAAGATTACAATTTATTAATCTAATAATTATTAGTACATTTACATGCTCAGCCGATTTACATGCTCGATTTCTAATTCTAATTCAATTACTTGCTTTGATCCAGGTATCATGTTCAAGTTAACTAAATTAGTTAAGTTAATTAACATGCTCATACAATATTAATTAACATTTAGACATACTGTAATTAGAGAGGTCAAACAACTAATTGATTTACATGTTCGGAAGATTACAAATAAAGGTTAAGTAGTTTACATGCTTTGATTAAATGTTTTGGTTAACATGCTCAAGGATTATTAGCAATTAGACAAACAAAGACATACATAACAGAATAATATTCATGCGTGAAAGGAGAAACTATACGCAGAGGGTTAAACTAATTTCTCAAGGATATTATAATAAATGAAACTGTGACCTACGAAAAATAGGATCATACTCGAAGGTCTAGTTTTCAACATCATTTGTTCATACTTTTCAGGTCATCAACTGACACACCCCGTTAGTTTAAAAACATTTTTCTTGCTTTAAAATACGTCATAAAATTTTTTCGTTTTATTTATTCATCGTTTGAAATTCATTTTTAGAAGAACACGTAATCAGAGTGAATAATGCGGAATAATAATAGGATTTCAAAACATAATTTCCAAGTGTTCTTAACAAAAGTTCCAAAATCGCTCAGTACAAAACGTTTGGAATGTTCAAAACACTGCTAATACCAGATTACCAAAATACCCTTTTCACCAAAATACCAACAAGTCCCAATTCCCATGAGTCATACCTAGCAGGTCAAATCGGCTGATAACACGAGGGGTCATCCTGGAATGCCTCCTCCACCACTGGAACATCATCATCAAAATAATCACCTACATTACGGGTAAAACAATGAGTCTAACGTCCAGCAAGAATCAGAATTTTAAATGCAATGCGAAAGATACGTGACCACACAATGTCTTACAGAAAAGAACCACATCCTTTCTGTTGGGCCAGAGTGTCGGATACTTCTGGTGGTCATGTAGCTTAACCATAACTCCGACTAGGAGTCACTCCAATAGGGGTGTCACTGCATACCATCACTGGTCACTTTTGTTAAATACATTGGGGATTTCAGTACAAGAGAATTGAGAATCTAAAGGTCCTCTTGGCTTAACCGTACCTCACCGCTCCCTAAATAGAAGTAGGTACTCCAATAGGGGTGTCACCACGACAATCATTCCTAATCCTCCCGAACCCCCACATGACTATTTACATATATTTTAGGATGACATACAGCATGCGAACAATTTCATAAGTCCTAAGGTGATGCGTGAATGCCACACAAAATAAATCATAGAAACAATGTATAAGCGAATACAATTATTGCAATATAATTTATGAAACTGTAAAGCAACACAATTTAAAGGTAACATATGAATTTTGTTATCGTTTCATCCTATTAATTAGATTTAGTGTACAACAGCACTACAAGTTTTTGAGGCATCCTTTTAACATTTCGAGCAAGGTAAATATGGTCAAATCAAGTTAAGGTGTAGAGTTTAACTTATCTCTATTTCAACTATCCAAGTTCACAATGCATATCTATTTCTTAAAGGCACAATCTGATCATTGCCTATAACATATTAACAGTAACTAACCCATGAAAGTAGACAATATCAATTATCAATTATTCCAACAGATTCTCAATTCAGATTTTTCATGCTTGTTACCAACCTAGTTCACAATTCTTAGCAGCTTTAACCACAGTTAACAGGGCATAAGACCAACCTTCAACAACTTATTACACTTCACAACAGCTGTCCGAATCATTGAACTCAACAACAACTACTTGTTCTATTGTTCAGCAGATTATATCTCTAATTGAAATCGCCTATCATGCATGACATTCAACAGCCACTAACAGGATATTAATCTACAAAATCATCAAACAACAACATTGATATCTAGCAAACCAAACCCGTAATGTAGGGCCTCCCTTGGCTAACTACAATTCCAATTCTTACCTCAGTTTTCCAGCGATTTATCCAAGCAAAACAATAACCAAGAGGTTCTCCAATTGTTCAAACCTTCACACTTTTCCTAAGCAAAGATAACATTAGCTTCAACTACTCATAACCAACTTGACTTAAACTGTTGAAGATTCACAGTTAAACCAAGAGTCTTACCTTTGCCTTAGCTCAAAGATGGACAATAGAGAAATTCTTCACACAACACTTCACTCTTAACTCACCACCCACCTCCCAATTTACAGCAAGGTTCACTCTCACACACTCACCACAATTGCCAGAGTGAAGAACTTAGGAGACTTACCTATATAGACAAAGGAGAGAGGGAGAAAGAGAGCTGCAGCAGGGATAAGCTTAAGCTGCAGGTTGAAGGCTGACCATTGTCCAAACCAATAGAGGAGTGGTCCATTGAAACAAACCCACGTGGAAAGCTTCCAACTTACCAAGGGAGGAAGGGACATCGCAGCAGGTCTGAATAAGGAAGATTTCATCGTGTAAGACACGAAATCGAAAGAGAGAGAGAGAGAAGACAGACTTAAATAGATTTCGCAGATTTTTCGGACGATAAAAGTCGTCCGCGATAGATTTCGGACGAGAAGGACGCATCCGAAAACTCACAAAATTTGGTAAAGATTCATTTCTACAACGTCCGCGTCGTCCACGCCAGATTTCGGACGAGACAGAGGCGTCCAAAATTGTCCAGAAAATTGTACAGATTCAATTCAACAACGTCCGTGCCATCCGGAATTTGTCTGAAAACGCATCTCTACATGTTTTGCTTAATTTTTATACTTGAATTATTTTTCAATATCAACCTTATACTTCTCAAGCATAAATTTAATGCGTACCGTCACGCGACATGATATAATATCCATACATTTCACTTATTTAAATTTTAATACATCATAAAGAGGGATCCATACATATCACTTATTTGAATTTTAATACATCATAAAGCGGGGGGAGGTGGTTCGGGGTATTACATCAAGTGGGGTATTACATCAACTCCTTTAATCATTCAACATGAGTCTATCAAAGTGAAACATGTATAACATAACTAAACAAGTCTAACAACAAGAACAAGCTATCACAGAAGTAATATCTATAGGGTATCAAGCAATCTACACTACCAACAGGAAAATAACAACAGTGAGGAAGTCAACAAGGAAATAACGACAGTAAATCATTCAAGAGACTAATAGCCACTAGCAACAAACGTCACTTTTATCAACTTATCTACTAGCAATCGCAATACAGCATAAGGAACTTATAGAAAACTAAACATATAACCCACGCACTCTACTTGCGGTGTAGGGCCTACAAATGGACAAGACACACTCAAATCCTTACCTCGAAGCTTTAATGAGGATTAGTGCTAAATCTTTATCCTCTATCACTTTCCGGTACCTTCATAATTAGAAAGACTTATCATTAACGAGTTCTCCTCGAATTCTATAAACTTCAACACTTAAAAATTCCAATATTCCCAACTTAGCAACCAAATATAATTTTTCACTCCTCACCTCATCCTTCACAACTTAGAAGTAACAACCAACACCAAAAAACAACCTTTCATCAATAAATAGCCAAGTCTTAATGGTTTATCAAACTCACAGATTGTCCACAAACCACAACGAAGTATAAATCTGCAACCACAAGTGGAACACAAACAAGGGATGAATCCAACCCAACAACAGACAATCACAGTATCCGAAATAACATAACAGCAGTTAGTCATAAGTACAGAGTGTGAAACTTTACTATGATTATCCTAAATCATGAAAAGAGGTGTTAACATATCAACTAGAGCTTCAAGCTTCACATAGAACAATAAAGACAGTAGCTCAACCAACACAAATGATCAAAATTATCCTTCACAGAGAGTTCATCGAACTTAAATCCAACCAACAATTCCATTCATAATATTTATCCTTAATTCATAAAACCAACTAAACAAAAGTGGGATACCTGAAGAACCAAGGAGACCCAAGAAGAACAATTCTTCTCCCCCTTTCCATTATTTTCCTCTTGACTATCTACTTTCATCTAGAGTCTCTTCCCACACTCTGTCTCAATTTCCTCCCGAGAAGAACCTTGCACTTTATCCAGAGAAGCTCTCGACACTCACTGCCTTTTCTCTCCCCCTTCTCGTAGCTTAAGTCTCCAGCAAGCCAACACTAGCAGAGTGTTGCACTACGCATGCCCAACAATTCTCTCTAGCTTTTCAGAGGATGTTCCCCACGCCCGACTGGCTGTCGTCTCCAGCAGAGCAAGAACCAAGAGAAGAGAACTGAACCACAAGCTGGACCATGGCCCTCGGCCGGTCCAGCTTAAACCACTAGCTCCCCTACCTCCCAACGCCTCGCCCTTCCTCCTCTGCTGAACGCCACGCCATTCCGTCGACGTCGAGCCTCACCAGTCGGCCATCCAAAATCGCACCCCAACCAGACGCCAAACCAACCAACAAAGCTCGACCACTCGAACCTCAAATCGCGTCCCGATGCTTGCGACACGCCAAGCTCGTGATTCCACTACTCGCACGTCCACCGCAGCAACCCGAGCTTCGTCGTCCATCGTCGTCACCGTTGTCTCTCTCTGACTCCCGATCGCCTCTCGTCTCGACTTCTCTCTCTTTGGGCTCCTCACGCTCTCTCATCGGGTCTGAAGGAAATGGCCAAAGGCCAGATTTCCTTCTCCCCCTTTTGTTTCCTGAACCGCTCATAATGGCCTGAACTGGTTCTGTTGAACCAGTTCATGCTTCCCTTAACACCCAATTTAATCCCCTTAATTCAAATAATTCAATTTATTTAATCTCCTTAAATGGTTAAATCCAAATCTAATTTATCCCATGAATCTTACTTTATTCTTCTCCCAAATAAATCCTTAATTAGGTAATTTTCCATAAATTAATATATTACGAACACGTCCTTGGTAATACCCTGATAATTATCCAATTAATCCAAATGTCCCAAATTACTTTCCAATTATCTTTATTAAATTCTGATCTAAAAAATTAGGGTATTGCAGTCTGTTGGAAACTTCAAGGTCAACAGGATGAAACATTTATATGGCAGAAACATATATACTCCTTGCTATGCTTCTCGCAAACATAGGGCTAGACCTCTTTGTAAAGAAGACCATGTTGTTAAAACTTACTATCAGCCTCTAGCATATTCTATAAGTGGAACTGGCAGTAAAAGGTTGATTCTGGTGCAAAAAAGGTTCTCTTACTTTCATTTGACTAAGTTGGTCTTAAAGTTCATGGTAATTTAGCTTGAAGATTTCTTCGTCGATGCACAATTTTGGCAATCTTCGTTATAATATTACTGGTTCTTGCTTATGCCACCAAATTTTGGCACTTGATACAGTCGCATTTAATACTTTTATCAAGCCAATATTTGAGATAGAAAAACTGCATTTTGCAGCTCGCATCTATGACCAAATGATTGGCATAGGAATTTGTAACATTCTAGGGCTTAGTCAATTTTGAATTTGGATTAGAATTTTATCCTAAGTAGATTATTTTTCAAATTTTAAAATCAAAATTCAAATTTTACCAAATCAGAACCAATTCTAACTAAATCAAACCTTAATCTGATGAAACAACACACAAATCTCTCCAGCTTGGTGAAGAATCTAAGTTAAACAAGATTTTCGGAGCTCAACAACTTCAAGCTGTTGAGAGGATTCCGAAACCAACTCTGTTTGTTGGTGTTTTAGTTGAAATCATCCTTTATAAATAGAGGATTGAGGCAAAGAAAGAAACTCACCTCTCAACTCAGTCTCTCCATTCTCCATTGCTCTCTGTCTACCTTCCCAACGAAGAAGAAATTTCCTCCATCAACCAAGCCCTAGCCGAGAATCTCCTCTACCGTGTCACAGTCAAGTTTCCTTTCAGTGCGACGAAATCCCTCCCTTCGGCGACGACCATCGATGACGAAGATTAACCAAAGAGAAGGAGTCTCTCCCTCACAGGCTCTCAGACACTCTCGCGAAAAAGAAGAAGGCAAACAACCAAGGAGAAAGAACCAGTTCTTTTTAAGTTGGAGTGAACCGGACCGAACCAGTTTTGCCTAGACTAGACCAGACTAGACCTGTTGAACTGAACTAGACCAGTGAACCAGACCGAACAAGACCTGCCAAACCGAACTAGACCAGCCGAACCGACCCAAACCCGACCCAATCCAAATTCAATCTAAAATTCTCCCAAATTTCGATTTTGACTTCGTTCCATTTAAAGATTTTATCGATAAAGAATTTCTGCCCAATTTCTTTCAATGATTATTATTTATTAAGAAGGAATTTAACCACAATTAATTCTTTAAGCATGTTAGATTATTCGAAAGCTATGAAAACCCTAGAATTCTATTTTCTCGAAATCTAAGTAAGTAAATATATTGGTTTTCAATGTTTTGGCCATTGGCCCTACATCACAAAGCAAATCTTTATTTAATTTATTTTGCAATTTTATTATATTATTTTTTATCCTGATATTTTAAATGTACAAGCATGATTAGATATTGACATACGATTAAATAAAGATAAAAATTGATAGGTCATCTTGCATGCGAATATGAACATATGAATCTGATGGAATTGACGGAAAACATGATGTGATGGCTAATGAAAGCTTGAACGCATGAAAATTTTGAAATGGCTAATAAAAGTCTGAACGCATGGAAATTTGAGATGACTAATGAAAGTCTAAACGCAGGCTGGAAAATGATTTCCAACCAGTATATAACTTTAAGCATGAAAATTCGGTAATGCATGAAATTAATTTAATTATACACATATTTTTACTTACTGAGTTTATCTCACCTCTAATTTTGTGGTGTATCTGAATTTTTAACCCATGATGATTTTGGGCTGATCGAGGATACTTCAAAGGCAGACAAACATATAGATGAAGATATCGTTGAGTCAGAGGAATGATTTAATTGTTTAAATATCATTTTTAATGAATAAATCCTTATGGAAATTTTATTTGAAGGATATTCTTGAAATTTTATTTAATATCATTTAATACTTTCATGAATAAAGTATTGAAGCATGTTTTAATATTTAATATTGTATTTGAAGAAATTTTTAACTCTATTTCTGTATTTCAATGAAAATATTTATTTATGTTTGACTTAAAAATAAATGAAATAAATGTTAGACGTTCTTCCACTTAATTAAATATTTTGATAATTTCAAGAAATTCCATATTTTATTTATGTTTGACTAAAAATAAATGAAATAAATGTTAGATTTTCTTCCACTTAATTAAATATTTTGATAATTTCAAGAAATTCCATATTTTAATTGGAGTTTTAAATAAACTAATTTATCCTAACTTTTCAATTAATTTGGGAAAAATTTTAGGGTTTTGAGATTTAGGAAAAAATAAATTTTTGGACATTCAGAGTTACTTAGTATATTCACACCTACAACACCATGAAGATAATCAACATACCATTGACTTGTGTTTATTTAAACTTCCTAATTTCTGCAATTGTGAAGGAAGATATGATTAAAGAAGCTCAAAGAGTTTACAAAGAACTAATGATTTCTTCTAGTCTTTGCCCAAGTCTTACTTGCCTTTGGATGATGCTGAGAGGGTATATGAAAACCGTATATCCTTGGGGACAAAGATATTATTAGGGGAGGGTTATTATGATAGAAATCCTAGGAAGGACGAGGCTTATTTTACCTATCCTCTTCCTAATACCTACGTGGCACGATTTGAGAGGGGCATACGTGGTAGCAAGCAGTGAAATTATAAGAGAGTGAGGGGAGCATATGTGGTGTTGAAGATGTAAAAACTTGTATGTGACTTTTCTATTTTCCTTGCAAATTCCCTCTTAAGCTTCTTTGTAACTCTTTTTCTTCACTTATGGTCAATATGTTAGGGTGTTATAGGTATTCTAGTATGTTAGCTGCTACGATAGAATAAACTTACATTTAACCTTATATATATATATATATATTTGCTACGATAGAATAAACTTACATTTGACTTATATATATATATATTTTAAATCTGATGAAAAATATTTTTTAATAGTATTTTTAATCATTAGGTTAACATAAGTTGTTTTCATTATTTCTTGCGAGTAATATTATATTTGCATTTTACTCCTACAAAGTAATGGCACTTAAATGTTATATATTCATTAATACATGTAATTTATTATTTTAATTATTGAGGAAATTATTATTTTAACTATTTAGTCTATTAATTAATAAGTAACGTTAAAAAAATAAAATTTTATAATTAAAATATACACATAATGATATTGTTATTATTTCAATGTAACGTCTCTTATTATAGTTTTCATACTCTTTTTTATTTCATTTCTAAAAAAATAGTCCATTACATGACTGGTTAACACTTCGCTCTTAATATCATCTATCATTCTACTAAAGTGTTGGTTCAACAACAATGATGAAAATTTTCTAAGGCGAACCTCAAACAAAAAATTGATGAAACATGAACCCAAGTGTTAAAACTCTTTTTTTGTTATTATTATTTTTAAATACATCATGCATAAAATCGTACATTTAAGATCCTACACAGCAGAAGTTTTTAAAATAAATTTTTTTTAAATCCAACATAGTTATATATAAATATTTACTCTAAAATCCAACTAATAAAAACATAATTAAATATAAAGTCTTTTTTTTTTCTTCTGTTGTCTTCAAATCCTCACTCATAGGTCAACTTTGCTTCAACAATGCTTTAACTTCACCCATGAGAATTCCCCTTCAACTGCGCTATCCATTAATTCTATCATCAACATGTTCCTTGGTGAATTCATCAATACTTGCATCACAAAGTTCAACTATGAGTCTAATGCTCAGTAAGAGATGTATAACATAAAACATGACTTTGCAATGCAGTTTTCATAAAAACATGTCTTTTCGTTCTTTCTTTCTTTTCTTATCTTTTAACTACTTCGCAACTTTTGTCGAGATTCTTAAGGGAAGAGTATGCACGATTATGGGAAACACACCATTGAGTCTCATGAATTTCAGCAGGACAGTCCCCCTTATCTAGACCTCCATTAATGTTGTGCACTCAATGCACAACCACTTCGTGAACTTCGACCAATCCCTAATCTAACCGGGCTAACGAGCTTATCCTACATAGAACCAACCTTTGGGACAACCTTTCTTCAATCTTTCGTATCTTAAATTCTATTTTTGTCTTTTTTACATGGAAAACTTAGGCATGTAATTTGTTTTTGTTTTTTTTTTTCTTGAAAAACATGATGCATCTAACATACATGACACATAAACTACCATACATGAACATAATAGTAAACATATTCTCAACAGTATCATCATGCATAGAAACAGTCAAGTTATCATTGCATATTTCAAACAATAATCATATTAATATGGAAGCAGTCAAATCATCATTATGTATCTCACACAAAGGATCATATTAACATTGAAGCAATCAAAGTCATCGATACATATCTCAAACAAAGGGTCATGAAAATAGTCAAGTCATCATCACAATGAACCAAATTAACAGTCAATAAAACATACTCTTAATCACATAGTCATAGGTTGTAATATCTCGGATCTTCGTAATGCTAAACATACAACTTAAGTAATAATTCTAAGGGTATTAGGAGCTAAAATGGATGATTAAGATGTTGATCAAGAGAAATGTATTTGGATAAAGTAAATTTTGATACCCCAAATTATGCTCATATTAAGCTTAGGAGGATGATTTAGGATTTATTGGAAATTGACTTGGATAATTTAAGTATAGGTCAAGGGAAATGTATTTGGAAAATAGTAAATTACAGTACTCGAGTAGTTGAGAATAATAAGGTTGTTAATATTTAAGGGTATATTGGGTTTAGTGAAGGAGGAATTGTGGATTATAGGAGAATAAATTTAAGGATATATATATATATAATTGGAATATATTTGGAGAAGAAATGCCAGGGCGGTTGATTGATTGGAAAGAGGGCGGTAGACCAGTAATTCATTGAATAGTGAATATTACTGATTGGCGGTCGATCACTGATCGACTAGTACCATGCAGTTTTGTGAAATACAGATTAGCGGTCGATCACCGATCGACAAGCATTGAAGGAAATTGTTATTCTGGAATGTTGGCGGTCTATCACCTAAAGGAGGCTGATCGACCGATGAAATGGAGAGTCATCATAAATGGAAAAGTCATTGCTTGAGAATTTAACGGATCGACCATTGAAATTCTGTTAATGCTAAGGGTTACATCCTTTGACTTTCCATCTTTAGTAGGACACTGAAGGGTTGAATTGGAAGTCTATAAATAGGAAGGTCCGATTGCAGTGGGGTGTTTTTGCTGAGGCCGAGAGGGATTCTGGGAGATGCAATTTTGTGAGGATCTGAAGGAAAAATCTGTGAGTTACTGAGAGGAAAAAGCATTATGTGGCTGAGAGGTGTCTTTTGGAATTAAGCTTCTGTCTCTAATCCATATGCCTGGTGTGTTGAAGGGGAAAGAAAGAGAGATCGTTAGGGTCTGTGAGAGAAAGAATTAGAAAGAAAGTCTGCGAGAAACTTGAGAGAAATTCTAGAGAAGGGAAACTATGCTGGGAATTCAAGAAAGAGGAGGGAGAAAGAGACTATGAAGGAGGAATTCACATATTCTCTGGTGCTTCAAGTAACAGAAACTCTTCCATGAATTCTTGTTGGAGTTGAAGATTTTGTTATGTTTGTTAAGTTATCTGTTGACGGTATAGTTCTGTCTATTGGTTATTGCTTATATGGTTTCATAGATTCTATTATTGATAAGTGGAAGAAATTGTTAAATTGAATTGTTTAGAGTTGGAAATCAATGAAAAAGTCACATGTTGTTTTGTGCTCCGTGAGTAGTATGGAATTTGGTTACTGCGTATGAATGAGTATATTCTGGAAATTTGGATACGGACTGCTAGATTGGTATAGTATTCATGTTTAAACAGATTTTACCATATGCTAGGTTGCTATGCTTATATACTACTTCTTTAAATAAATGTTGGAAAAGGTTGAGTGGTTAACATAAATTGTTGGGTAAAGTTAGAAATAAATTAGGAAATATCGATTAAAGATTTTAATCATTAAGATTGGTTGTAGGATGGTATTAGTCAATGGTTTGCTTATAGTTAGAAGTTGTGACTCTGTTTACTGGAGAACTACTATTGATGCATATATGCTTCATTATGAATAGGTGTTGAGAATGACAACTTTAAGTACTAACTCTTTAAAGCTAAGGACTCCAAGTAAATGGTACTGCAAGTGATTTGTCCAAAAAGACCTACAACACGAGAATTATGATTATTTGATGCTTACATTTGCTAGATGATTAGGTTATGATCATGTTGTAATTTTGAGAATGTACTGCTGATTGTTTGTTTGATGTTAATTGCGTGTTTATTAGACTTAAGTTCAGTTCCTTAAGGTAGATGAACATGTTAAATAGAATTGTATCATTGCGTCATTGTTTTCTTAAAGTACACAAAAATGGTTTTCTGCATTATTTTGAAATGTAACTAAATTAAACAGAATAAACGTAATTAGTTGTTTTTGTGGTCCGGTAGGTTAAGCCTGACACATAAACCAAAGATAAGTAAATAGCTGTTTTTGTGGTCCAGTAGATTAAGCCCTGCACAGAAACCAAAGATAATTAAATATGCTCATAGTTAAGTCATGTGATGTAGGTAAGGAGCCAATGATTGGATAAATCTTGTTGAGGATGCAGTTGATGGGGTGTTGCTATGTTGAGCTGTTTGTGTTGTTGGCGATGTTGACCTTGGTGGGTTGTGGCTCGTGATGTTTTTAATATTTTAAGTATTTCAAATATTTAAGTAATGTTTTATTGCAATAAATGTTTTAAGTGGTTGTTAAACATTAACGTCGGTTTGTTTTAAATGGCTTTTCATTAAAGTGGTGATTTGATATGGTTTTATTAAATAAAAACTTCCGCATTTCGTTACTCTGAGTTTTATAGGTTAAGACTTCCACTAGTTAAGACTTCTGCTATTTGTTTACTCTAGTTTTTCCTCACAAGTGTTTTAAAATATCGAAAATTTTTATACGACAAAAAGGTTACGGGATGTTACATAGGTAATATAGAAAGAAACAGTTATCATAACATACATACCCTAGCATCTTTTTTATGCAGGCCAAAAGTCAAACATATGCAACATCACTTACCTGAATTTCTTAATTGACGTGTGATTGTTAGACTTCCTTCACGTTGGACTTCCTTTTCAAACAAACAAGAGTAGATTAACAAGAGGATAACTTGAACACTATGCAGCTTAAGAAACAACATCGAACCTTACTGTGGCAACCTACCTTTAATAAATAGGAGGAGACAAATCTCCCAAGAGCTAGAGAGAGAACCCCCTACGCCTTGGAGTTCTCGGGTGCTAAGAATATTAGCCCAAACACTCCTATTTATAGAGTTAAAATCATAAAGTTTCGTGAGATAAAATCCCACGAAATCGCATATAAACTTTATCTTTCCTCACAGTCTAAGGGTTGAATCATGGCTCGCAAGTTTATAATTTAAACTTGCCCGAGATACAGCAGACTCATGAACAGTCACAACACACGTCCGCAACAGTCCTCTCAACCAATGGCCAATTGACACGTTAGCCCTAAAACTCATTCGAAATTGCCAAAGCAACAGCAAATGCGAACACTTCTGCAGAAGCGATGGCTTTCTCGGGAACCCCAATCCGAAGGCTCACCATTTGTCACGTTTACTATTCTATCGCTAAAACTTATTTGTGGACATCAATCCATCCACAAAAGCAAACGCTTCCGCTAACACGCTGCTAACCAAGGCATTACTAATCCAAACGATGCCATTCATATCACCTAAACACGTTGCTGTGGCAACACGCAATGACCAAAAACAGCGATGTTCATATTTACTTAACACTCCTTATCGACATCTTCCCTTTCCGCGAAACGATCCAACAACTCACATTTCTTCCGCTAAACCCGATCTAACAGCCCAACATTCTTCGTGCCCAAGCAGCATCCAATGCTCCAACGAAAGAATCTTTCCTCAATTTAACGGTCAACGTTCCTTTCGCTAATCTAATCCTACAGCCTAGAACACTCCCGCATTCAAACGTATCAAACACTCCCACAGAAGCATCTTTTCTTAAATCTAATAATCCACGTTCCTTTTGCTAAACCAATTCAATGGTCCAACGTCCTCCTACATCAAACACTACTACAGAGCATCTTTCTCTATCTTGAACAATCTTAGTCATTCCTAAACTTCATCTGACTGCTCCTGAAGCACCCGATCAACCTATACAAAATTTCCTAAATTTCCAGAGTATAAATTATTAAACTATTAATTAAATCTTTTCTAAACCGTATTATTTCATAATATTCTTTACTAATTCTACTAATTCAGTTTTCTCAATTCCTTCATATTTGTTATTTAATTTTATTACCTATAAAATAAAATTATTTACATAATCTTTTATAATTCCTTAATAATTCTTATTTTATTTTAGTACCTACAAAATAAAATGATTTACTTAATCCTTTATAATTGATTAATCATTTTAATAATTATACTATTTTAATTCATTCATTAAAAATATGTAATTAATATATAATTAATTAATAAATTCTAAATTATCATAAAACTATTTATGAAAATTCATGTATTCTAGTCTCTCCATATTTAGATAAGAAATAATGTCAAAGCGTAAAAAGTTAGATTGAGTGACACGATCAAAAATCTAGATAAGTTAAATTAATTTACAATTAAAAAAATCACCTCCTTCACTCTCAAATTACCTCTCCTTTAATAAAAATGTTGTTATTTCAAAATAAAATGTACTAGTTAGATGACATCCCATGCAACTTTTGACCCATGCTTATAACCAACACGTGCTAAGAACATCAAAACATTACGTGATGAACCCATTTTGCAGATCTGTTTTTAAAATTTTGTTTTACATCACATATCTTTTTTTTTTTTTTTGATTTTATTTTACTTTGTAAATACATATAAACAACTTTGACCTTCCTATCAACTTTGATCTTAGTGTCCAATTTTCTTTCATTTTGTTTTCAATTTTTAACAAACTTTATAGGAAAACAAAGAACATAATATACAAGTCAAGCTATGAAAAAAATGGTATAGCCCTGAGTTAATACTGACACCCCAACATTCTGCAATAAATTGTACGAGTAACATTAAATGCGCACTATGATTTTATACTCTAATTTCATAAAGAATGTGTTGTTAATCAATATTTATAATAAATTATAAACAAAATCTGTCGCTATATAGTTGAGGTGTAATATTATAATGCAAACCACATTTTATTGGTAGGTTCTCCATAAATAAATCAACCAGCTATATTCAAATAAAATAGGCATCACAATAAATGCGTGAAAACATGAAGAAAATTTTGGTGGTCAATGTCATGACCAAACCCATACCCAACAAAGGTACTGAATTGAGGATGATGATGCTGACAAGGGCGTTAAACAAAGCCCCCACAAACGAATAAAATACTTCAAAATTGGAGAAACCCAAATTCCACTTCTCCACCGACCTATAAATGCAATGGACCATTAAAGTCCTACCAACCCTGCACCCCACACCCACTCTTCGTTTTTATGGGAATGGAGTGGTTGGCAAATGGCCATGGCAGAGGTATCTACTATCTACTTTTAAAAGCTTATGCCCACATTTCAAGGAACACATCATCCCACTGAGTCCAATCCTATATTTTTTTATTTTGTCTATAAAGTCCAAGCAATGCCACGTCAGAGCCATCACTTTCTAACTTCAGGACCCCACAACATCATTTATCACGGATCCCTATAGTTCATCTTAAATACTGAGAAAATCAAGCGAGAGCGAAACAAAGTAAATGTCTGAGAAAAGAAAATTAAAGAAGGCAAGGAGAAAAGGAATCATTTGAAATAATTAAATAATATAAGAATTTAGAATTAAGTTTTTTACATAATAAACAACTGCCTTGGTTCCATCTCTTCACGATTTTCAGTAGAACAAATCGTGAGAGACTAGTTATTTGCTTCCCCCTTCGACATATTTGCTAACTTGCTGACAAATATTTAAATGAAGATAGACAACTCGACGTTTCATTACACTGAAACTCGTAGCTTATTTGGAAGAAAAATTGCAGAAAGAATAAATACCTAAGAGTAGAACAGCTGAAAGAAAAAAGCCTAACCCGGACAAATTTCTTTGATACTGGCCCAAGGCAAGGTTTCTTCCTCTATTTCATCCTTCTGCCGTAAATGATTAATATAATACTACTAAAAGTTGAATAAACCTTTAATTCCCATTGAGCTTCACCTGCAGGAATTAATAAATTTGAATTCTCTTCATGATCGGAGGCTGCTACAATCAAGCTGGCATCTGCTCAAGCAAAGATCCTAAAACCAAATGATCAACGTATTCAAATTGAGAATTAGTAGTCAATGCCTCACAGGGCACTGCACCGCCTTTGACTGGAACTGTTAACTTGTCTCTCATAACTTCTGGTGGAGATTCTTTGACAAGAGCTTGGACCCATGAGAAGTCAGGTTCCTCCAAATTGTTACCAAGCTCAAGTAAAGATGATTCTCTCAAGCGAGCCGGTTCATCCCCATGAACTGACCAATCCGCTTTTCCCATAGAAGAACCCCATTTTGACCAAGACTTTACGTGGGATCCATTTGAGACAGGAATGTTAGAACCAAGGTCCCTAGAGCTCAAGCAGTGAAGATTTTGATGCCTCTCGCCATGAGCAAATGGAGAAAGTCTAGAACCCACAGGAGATATCGGATCAGCATTTCTTGGCGACATCCGTCCAGGAGACACGGCTCCCAAAGAGGTATGCAGCAATGGGTGTTCAACAGTTTTAGGAGACAAGAGAGTAGTATTAATGTGTGACAACATGCTCTGCTGATGTTGGAATTGTGACAAAACAGCTGATTTGTGAGTTGGCAAAAACACAGAAGCTGCTCCTGGGTCAGAAAATCGAGGTGATGAAGATATCTCAGAAGAGAGATACTCTTCCAGATTGGGAGTTAGAGTTTTAGGCTGGCCAGAGCGGCTATGATAGACAAAACTTGGGCGGTGCTGCAAGAAAAAATTCTCGTCACTCACAAGCTGTTTCTGCAAGTCATGATTCATCAACGTATTTAAATCTTCCAGTGGCATGTCTCTAGCACTAAGAGAAGTCTTCAGGCGACTGGATTGTAAGCTGCTTCCAGGGTGATCAAGAGCAGGTACATTTGGCTGAGCCCAGGCTGTTGAGACTGGAGACGTTGGCTGAGAAAATGGAGAAGACATTGGCTGAGGAAATGAAGGAGACATGACTGGCAATGATGAAGGAGATCTAGGAAAGAGACTTAATGCGGCAGCCATGTCCATAACATTAGGTGCTGATGTTGACGAACGTGGTGAAGGAACAGCGCTAGTTGATATATACAAGGGCCTGAGCTCCTCAGCTACATGGGCGAAAAAACAAACTCGTCTATCACAACTTGCGCCATCCTTGCATAGGCGTGTACGATACTGAGCAGGATGGAGCCAGCACTCAAACACCCCATGTGCATATTCACACATGTCTACACGCCTACAAGCACCCTTTCGAAAATCTGGACAAGGTACACAACTGTAGTGAAACTTTCTTGGATCCCTTCTGCGAGCATTCTCCCCAGGGTGGACAAAAGGACATTCAGTCCAATCATGTGAATATGCTCGTGAACAAGGTCTCACCTTGAAAGAAAACATGCGAAACTCATCAGTTGCATAAATACTATTTTTGATGTCAGGAAGAGAAGGATCAATTAGATATTCTTTCTTCTCCACTGTAGAATTAACAGGGTCATCAGTACTTTTCATAACAAGAGAAGATGTAGACTCCGAAGATAAAAATTCCTTCTCTGGAGCTGAAGAGAGAGCACGTGATAAAGAACTTGAGGCATTGATGGATAATTGCAAGGAGGTCAATTCATCAGGATGACAATCACTACTTCGTAATAGTTCCTCAAGCTTGACCTTCATGTTATGCAGCTTCGGATGTACATAAATGACATCTACAGGGCGATCATCATTTGCATCAACAGAATTTGGATCCGCGCCCGCAGATAAAAGAATATTAACAACCTCAAAAATGCTGACAGATCCACCAGAAGCAGCACAATGAAGGGCAGTGCTTTTATCCAGGCCAGATGAGAGATTTACATCAATCTCAGGAAAAGAAAGCAAAAGTTTCAGGACATTAACACTACCATAGGTAGCAGCAACCATTAGTGGGGTTCTATCCTCTTGAACAACCTGCTTTGAGCCACTATGACGGACATACCACAGTCCAGACTTATTAATGGAAGATGCATCACGATCTATCAATCGTTTAAACCCTTCCACGTTATTATCAGAAGCAAATTCCAACAAGTTGTATAAAGAAAATTCAGTTCCAGTTATAAAGCAACTCATGTCTTTCGGGTTAGCAGTTGTAATTTCTGGAGACGAGGTATCAGTAGATGCTGATTTTAGTGTTTCAGGACCACCACACATTTTTCGACTTCTGAAAATCAAAAAGCAAAATACTAATAGTCAATCATTCGTCGACACTAATAAAAACAATTTGAAACTAAAGCTTCTGCTAAATGGAAAAAAAAAAAAAAAAGGGAACAAACCAAACAAAAATAAGCAAAGTTTACTGACAACACAAATCACGGAAAATCAACTAGGCTATAGTGCTAATTCAAGAATTAAAAAAAAGACTTGAAGATCCACTTAGTCTTCACAATTAAAAAACAAAAAAGAGATGCAGATCCACTTAATCACCAAAAATAAATCGAACTGATAAACCTAGGTAAATTTTTTCCTCTGAAAAAAGTTCTACCTTTCAACTTGATTCGTCTAAACAATATTGTGATTTAAAAAACGAAAGGGAAGGAGTCAATCAAAAATAAATAAATTTGGAAAAAGTAGTAGGAAGCAAAATTCAAACATCACAAAACTTAAAAAGATCAACATCCCAAGGTTTTAAAAATTAATTAAAATAATCAATACACATTTTAAAGCAACTAAATGCAAGGACATCACAATCTTAAGACAAATCATCTATCAAATTAACATATCCAATGTTGAAAATAAGAGAGAGAGAGAGAGAGAGAGAGAGAGAGAGATTTCAATAAAAGAAACATAAGAACAAAAGAAAAGAGAGACCAAGAGACAGAGAGAGTTTACATATTTCCACGTAGAACTAAAATTTGAAACGAGGACTACAACGCAACTCAGTAGAAGAACTTACCGATTATCAATCAATATCCAAGGAAAAGATTATCTAAAGATCTAGAAGGAAAAAGTAATAATCATCACTGTTACAGCGAACAGTTCGCCGATCAAACTGGGAAGATGAAAAGAAGACGCCACAACCACCAAACATGGATGAGAACTTGAAGAACTCATAGAAAGAAAGATTAACACCTTTGCATCATCGATTGGAGACTTATGCACAAAAAGAAAGCACAGAAGCGAGAGATTTCAGAGAGAAAAACAGAGAAGAAGTGCGGAGAGAGAGTAACGCCTCGGAGAAAATGGAAATGAAAATGCAGAAAATTTTGAGAGGATTTAAATTCAACGTCGGAGCTAAAAGGAGAGGAGCCAAATGAGATGGAAATGCATCTGAAATGAAATTTAAATTTAAGTGAAATTTGGAGTGGGCCCACTAAGGATTGCGTTAGGCCGGTGGAATTGACTTGGGGAGGAGATGTGGATTATGCTAACTAAATCACATCCCAATTTTAATAATATTCATCAATTTATTTTGTTACTTTATTTAGGCATGTCTTTTATGTATTATTAAAATAAAGATAATGAGGATGTTAGCCTTTCAAGATAAAGAGAAAGAAGTACATTGTACTTTCTTTTTTTAAGACAAAAACCCCTTAAAATTTGAGGATGTTAGCCATTAAATCATCGTTATTAGGATTGTCGTAAAAAAAAATCACATTTTTATCATGTGATTTTCACTTATCACTACTAGAGCATTTCTTAAAAGAAACATCTTCTAATATAATGATTTTGATCATTTGTAGAAACAAACAATAAGGTTGTTTTATCGACGATGCCGATCTCTAGAAGTTGATTTCTTGAACAACTTTTTGTTTCTCTCTCAAAGTTGTTGTGCAAAAGATCATGTAATAAAAACGTTATTTATTTTACGAAAATCCCAACAAAGAGAACTTAATTACTAATGCCACTAAGTTTATAGAATTATTTGCTGAAAAATAAAGTGCTCAGGATGTAATTGCTCTTTATCCTTAATGACATCGTTTTGACTCGTACTTTTAAGCAATGATCATTTACACTAATAAATAAGATTATAGCTCTACTAAAATTAACCTAGATAGGGGAGGAGAGCAAATATGTGAATGAGGGGGAGAGCAATAATCCAAAATGTGGTTGAATCTAAAGTTTAGTTCTTGATTTTGGTGGTCAGACAACTCTCTTAGAAGATTTGTACTACAAGGATGTTTCGTGCGTAACATGTGACTCGCTTGGTAGATTTCAATTGAAAGTTCATTATATATCTCTACTTGGAAAAGAAAAAATGGCAATTGTTCATGTTCCCTAAATTTAGGGTCTTTTTCTACGTTTACATCAATTGTCCTTATAATTTGGATTTTGATTTTAAATGATTGTTCCATTTACCTACTAAGTACAAAAAAGAAAAAAAAAAATGGAAAGAGTTAGATAGTTTCACTTGTTCTGAGATTGACTAAACCAAAAAAAAAAAAAAAATCACTCACAACATTAAAAGAAAAACCATAACGTAGCCTAATGATTGTTCCTCTTGGATTTCAAACATTCATATTTTGATTTTATCTCAAGAACAAAGTGAAAAGAGAAAAGAGAGAGGAGAGAGATGAAGAGAGGAGAATGAGAGTGGATCAAAGTTGCCAAGAGTAATGAAAAAGTAAAAGAAGTTATGAGAAGAATATGAGAGGATTATGGTGAGAGGCAAGCAAGAATGGATGCTACGATCATTTATTCTCATACAGTCTGTAAAATATAAACAATGGTGAAATACATTTTACATTCTAAACTTACGAAGTCTACACAACTGATATTTTAAATAGTATAATGTTATATTTACACTCTATTCTTACTTCTTGACTTATCAAATATTGATTGGTATAATTAATGACTTTTTTTAACTATTTATAATGTATTACATTCATTGCATCAATCAATGTTTAACACGTTAGAAACTAAGAATTAAAGAGTATGAATAAAGAATAAATATAGTATTGCTCTTTTAAATATGCTTTTTTACCTTATAGACTTTTTATGATCTAAACATAGTTTATAAATCTAATAAGTAATTAGATCGAATGCAGAATAAGTTTACATACCTTCTACCATTGATATTCTTTCAGGACAAAGTTCAAAAAAACTCTTAAACTATAAGGTTAGTGACAAATTAACCCTTAAACTATTTGTGTTAACAAAACAACCCTTAAACTATTCTTTGTTAACAAAATAACCATTCATATCTATTTTTCTGCTAAAATGAGTTTTGGACGCCCCAATGTAACTTGCGGACGTCCGAGGGAAACGCCTCCATTTTCAACTGAAAGCCCACTCCTAAAAGCTATTTTAACTCTTCCATTTTCTAGTACCTAGTCTAACTCGCGGACGTCCGTGGCAGACGCTCGCACTAAATGCCTGGTGCCCACAAAATTGCGTATTTAACAAGACAGAGGCCTTTTTCGCACAAACCTTAATCCGTCCCAGGATATCTCTCTCCTCCGACGACAAAATCGATCATTTCCGTGAGTTTTTCTCTGTTTTTCGACCTCATAATCATTTTTCCTAATCAAATTCGTGATTTGCCCTATCAAATTTTAGGTATAATAATGTTTGATTTTTAAGGTAAAATATATTTGATTTTTGTGAGAATTAATATGTTGTCAAGGATATTTAGTTTAATCCATTTTTTGTGCATTTGTTTCCTATAATTTGAGCTTATTGGTGTTCAAATGAAGCAAAGGAGTGGGAGAAATCAAAGTATTTGATTTTTGCTGATAATTCTTGAAAAAGAGTTATTATGCATAAATATTTTGTATTAAAAATGCTAGAATTCGGCGTTGTATGACGTAATTTTACTACAATTGCTTTAGAATGTTGTAGCATTATCTATTTACGATAAATAATTAAATTTACAATTTTTCTTATGATATAATGCGAAAATAATCTAACTTATGATTAATTTGAATTTTGAATGCATAAAGGAAACCCAAAATTTAGAGGGAAGAAAACAAGGAAACAAAATTAAATATGACAAGTGGCTAAAGAATGAAAGCTGGAAGAGAGAGAGAAAACTGAAATTTTGGGAGAAAAAATATGGATCAGAATGGGTTTAAAAAGAGAGGCAAAAGGTGTGAGACAATTTTTGATGATGTGTGAAAAGAAGAGGAAGCTGTTGGAAGAGAAAAGAAGAAGAGAGGATTCTTGCAACAATAGTTGAAGAATCCTACCAATGACGCAGTAGAATATGGTGCAGATCTACACATATCATTTCTTATTTTGGAAACAAATCCTTGTTGCACCACCGTATAACATTAAGATAACAGAAAAAGATTTACTTAATTTTTCTGTTTATTTTCTTATGAAAATTCTTAGATTAATTATGTTGATACTTATTCTGATTATGGGCTAAATTTTTATATTGTTGAAGAGAAGATAGTACTTATTTCGTAACTTATTATTTTGTTATTAAATTTAGTAGATGAATTAATATGACATTAATAGTTAAAGCATTCTATTTCGACAAGCAAGATAGATATTCTAGCTTCATTGAGCAGTAAATAAGAATAGAAGATTCATATTAATTCATGTGAAAAACATATTTACATACCGTTTTATTCAATTCACATAGTTCGATTGAATTCATTTTAATTTAATTTTTCTAAGTTATTTGTGATTCAGTAAGTTGAAGAATATAACTTAAGAAATAGACAAGTAACTTGACAGAATCTTGACACTTGAGAAAATTCTGGACCATCTACGTGATTGTCTAGCATTCTATAGCATTTGTAATAAAATTTACATAAAGGAGGATATCAACTCTAAACCAATTTATTTATAACTTAATCATGTTGAATTATTTAACGCTAGTTATTCTAATCATAATTTTTTGCTTTAATATTGTTCATCATTTTTTGTCATTTTGTTGTTTTACATAAGATAATTATTGTTAATTTATCCTCGAGGGATCGACACTTTACTCACTCTATATTACTTTGTTAGTGATACGTACACTTACATTAAGTATAGTTTTGCACCAGCAAGTTTTTGGTGCCATTAACAGGGATAAATATAATAATTTTTATCTTTGTAAAAACACAGTTATATCTTCCATTTTGTTTAACATTTTCTATTTTCTTCAATGTACCCATTTATTTATGCATGACGAGCACAATCAAGCTCTTGTCCCATTCGATCTAGAAATCGACAAAATATTCCGAACAAGAAGAAGTCAGCAAGAACAAGAGCATGTTTTCATAAAAGAAAGCATGGATAATCAAGATGAAGAAAGTAATAAATTTATTGGTGACAGGTATTGACCTATTCAAGATTTTGTCATCCCTGCTCTTGATAATTTAAATCCTCGCATTGTTAGACCTAATCTACGACATTACAATTTGAACTCAAACCTGTTATGTTTCAAATGCTTCAAATAGTCAGACATTTAAGTGGGATGGTTACTGAAGACCCAAATCTCCATGTTAAAGTTATTAAGACAGTGCCCTAATCATGGAACACCACATTGGATTCAATTGGAAATATTTTATAATGGACTCTATGGCCAAATGAGATCCTTTATTGATGTTCTACTAACGACACTATTCTTTCAAAATCATATAATGAAGCTTATGAGCTATTAAAGAAAATGGTAATTAACAATTACCAATGGCCACCAGAAAGAATGCAAATAAATAAACGTGTGGCTGGTGCACTTGAATTAGACGCCTTCACTGCTCTTACTACCAAGGCTTCATCGTTAGATAACACTATCGAATATTTTAGCCAGTTCAACATCAAGAGAAATCTCATATATTTTCTATGGAGAACCCCATGATTATAATTCATGTCCTACGAATCCAGAATCAGTAAATTACATGGGATACAACAAGAACATCAACCCATACTCCAATGCATACAACCCTGGTTGGAAGCAAAACCCAAACTTTGAATGAAACTCTCAGCAAACAGAATGTGATACCTCAAAGCAAACAAGCAACAACTTTTCCTCCAAGTTTTTCACAGCTAATTCAGAACTCTTCGTAACAAAGCATACAAACACCAATGGAACACTCAAGGAAAGATCAATTTGCTAGAGAATATGTTGTAAAGATAGACACCTTTATTCAAAATTTAGCTGCCTCTCTTAAAAATATTGAAAATCAAATTGGACAGATTGCCCAAACACTTAATACTAGATCACCAAAAAATTTACCAAGTGATACCGAGGTGCCCAAAAGAGAAGGAAAGGAGCATTGTCAAGTGATTGTTCTAAGAAACAAAAGAGGGATTGAAACCACTAAAAAACAAAATTATATTGAAGAAACCTCTGGGAATCAAACAGATTTGATGACAAAAGAAAAGCCAGTTGTTCAAGAAAAAGAAGAAGATATTATTGATGTTGTAGCATAACCGCATTAATTAAGAACATAACAACAATTGGAACAACCTCCTCCACCATTTCCCCAGAGACTCCAAAAACAAAACCAAGATAAACAGTTTAGAAGATTTCTAGACATTCTAAAACAACTTCGTACTAATGTATCATTGGTAGAAGTATTGGAGCAAATGCCAAACTATGCCAAGTTCATGAAAGATATTATGTCAAGGAAAAGAAGACTTAGGGAATATGAGATAGTAGCAATGACTGAAAAAACCAGTTATATTTTGCAAAATAAATTGCCTCCTAAGCTGTAGGATCCAGGAAGCTTCACCTTCTCATGCACCATAGGAAGCAATTATTTTTGTAAGGCTTTGTGTGACCTTGGGGCAAGTATAAACCTAATGTCCATGTCCATCTTCAGGAAACTGGGGATAGGAGAAGTTCGTCCAACAATAGTTACACTTCAACTAGCGGATAGATCATTTACCCATATGCAAGGAAAGATCAAAGATGTTTTGGTAAGGGTAGATAAATTCATTTTTCTAGCTGACTTCTTCATCTTGGACTTTGAGGCAAATCATAAAGTTCTGATCATTCTGAAGAGAACATTTCTAGCTATTGGAAGAACATTTATTGATGTCAAAAAAGAAGAGCTCACAATGAGAGTGAACGATCAACAAGTAGCATTTAATGTTTTGAAAGCTATGAAATTCTCTAATGAAGAGAAGACTATGTTTCAATAAAAAAATTGGACTTTTAAGCATGAAGCACTCGAACAAAAGAAGGGTTCAGATGTGTAAGATGAAAATACAATAAAGGAAAATAGAACAAACTATAGAGAAGAAGCAATGCAACTTTGCAAAAATTACAGTAGACAATTTGAAGCACTAGGGAGAGCAGAAGAACAATTTGAGATTACAAAACCCTTTGGTGAACAAGCACCAATGCTGAAATTAAAATGGTTAGCTTCAATTTGAAGTATGCTTTTCTTGGATCTAAGAATACCCTACCAGTGTGATTATATCTGCTTCGCTATCATCGCTACAAGAAGAAAGTTTGATTGAAGTACTAAAGAAATTTAAGGAAGCCATTGGATGGACAATTACAGATATAAATTTATCAGCCTAAGTATTTGTATGCATAAAATACTGCTTGGACAAGATCACAACACTTCTATAGAGCAACAACAAAGGTTAAATCTAGTAATGAAGGAAGTAGTGAAAAAGGAAATTTTAAAATGGCTTGATGCAAGTATTATTTACCCTATTTCTGACAGTTCTTAGATTAGTTCAGTGTAGTGTGTCCCAAATAATGGAGGAATGACAATGCTGTCGAATGATGAACATGAGTTAATTCTAACAAAGACTGTAACTAGATGGAGGATTTGCATGGATTATATGAAACTAAATAAAGTCACTTGCAAGGACCATTTTTCATTACCTTTCATTGATAAGATGCTAGATAGGCTTGTTGGAAAGGAATTCTACTGTTTCTTGAATGAATATTTGGGCTATAACCAAATTGTCATCGCCCTTGGAGACCAAGAGAAAACAACTTTTACATGCACATATGGAACATTTGCATTCAAAAGAATGTCGTTTGGCCTGTGCAATGCACCAACTACTTTCCAATGCTGCATGATGACTATCTTTTCAGACATGGTTGAGAATTGCTTAGAAATATTCATGGATGACTTTTGAGTGCTAGGTGATTCTTTTAAAACATGCTTAGGCCATCTAGAACGAGTATTGCAAAGATGTGTGGAAACAAATTTAGTATTAAACAGGGAAAATTTTCATTTTATGGTATCAGAAGGCATAGTGTTAGAACATCGAGTTTCAAAGAAAGGGTTGGAAGTGGACAAGGCAAGAATTGAAATTCTTGAAAAACTACCTCCTCCAACGACAATAAAGGGGATTCAAAGTTTTTTAGGACATGCTAGGTTCTATCGAAGATTTATCAAGAACATCAAAACCTTTATGTACGTTACTAGAGAAGAACATAACATTGAATTTCAATGAAGACTGTCACAAGGCCTTTAACGAGCTGAAAGAAAAAAAGATCCCCGCTCCCATTATAGCACTTCCAGATTGGTCTTTGCCATTTGTATTGATGTGTGATGCTAGTGACTTTGCTGTGGGAGCAATCTTATATAAAAAAAATGTTTTACTAGATCTACTATGCTAGCAAAACCCTCAATGAAGCTCAACTCAATTATACAACCATAGAAAAGGAGCTTTTAGTTGTAGGCTTTGCATTTGATAAGTTTAGATCATATTTAATAGGAACAAAAGTAGTGGTATATTTTGATCATGTAGTAATTAGATATTTAATAACAAAAAAGGATGCCAAGCCACATTTGGTACAATGGATTCTACTTTTACAAGAGTTTGATTTAGAAATCAGAGACAAAAAGGGTCGTGAAAATCAAGTGGTTGATCATCTATCAAGGTTGGAAAATGGAAGCATAAATAACCCTTCTTAACCTATTAAGGAGTTCTTTCCAAATAAACAATTTCTAAAAATAGGTACTACTTATGTTTCATGGTATGCTGATTTTGTTAATTGTATTGTTGTGGTATCTTCCCTCCAGGTATGCAGTATCAACAAAGGAAGAAATTCTTGGAAGATGTTAGAAATTATTTTTGGGATGGGCCATATTTATTCAAACAATGTGTTGATCAGTTTTTAAGAAGATGCGTTGATGGACAATGGATCCACTCTATCAATAATCAAACTTTCAATAGTTTTATGGAATTATTCAAGGTCAAACATAAGTCAAAGTTCAAGAACAAATGTAGAATATTTCAAATCTGTCTACATTCTAACCTTTGATGAGAAATTGATAGTTTTGGCATTTGAAATAGCGTTATATCAAAATGTGCACTTCATGAAGATTGTAGCGGACTTCTTAAGCTTTCTAGAATGGGCTGGATCATTAAAATAGGAGTTTGTTTGCTATGTCAAAAGCCCATGGAATAGAGACCAAATATTGTGTAAAGCCCAAGTGACCAAGCTTGGAGACCAAAGAAAGTCAATACATGGAAACCATCAAAGTGCCCGAACTCAAGAAGAAATAGCTACCAAAAGACATCAAGATTAGGAGAAGAACAAAACAAGAATTAATTAAGTATTCTTTAAGTTAATTTTCTAGTAACTATTAAGTAAAGAATCGACCAAGTTTGTATATAGCCGGTTTAGTGATATTGTTCTTATTTAATTGGTTACTATTCTATAGTTTGTGATTGGCTATTTAAAGCCACCTTCTGTAATTGTTTAAACAGTGAAATTTGAATAGAAAAAACATTTGCTTTATTTTCGAACTTGAAGTGATTCCTCTTTCAATCATTTGGTGAGTTATATCCAAAGTTCCTTGTGTGTGTTATATCACAAGATTGAGGTTACTTGTAAGTTGAATAGCTTCTCTTATTGGCATCCATACTCCTACTCCTTGGAGGAAGAGTGTGTGAAGTGATGTCCTACTTTCAAGGAGAGTTTTCATTGGCAAAGTCATCCATACAGGAGTGCAAGTGTGACTTTTTGCTATTTCCGGCCAATCTACTTCTCTCGGACATATTTCCAAATTTATGGTGTTTCTTACTATTATTTTTGGAAGAGTTCTTCTTCATTCATCAGGGAAGTTGTAACACCCCGATATTTTTAATTATCGGGATATTACAGAGGGCGTACTAGGAGCATTAAAATTAGGGGTATTATAGCAATAAAGAATAAATTGGATTTAATTTGCTAAATTAAATCAATTGAGGGGTATTTTAATAAATTGGATTAAATTTAATTAGTGAAGGATTTAATTGGAATGGTATTTTAAAGTTAAATTGGATAAATTAGAATTGAAATAATTGTTAATTTAATAGGTTAAAGTGAATGGGTGGAGAAAAGAATGGCCCGTACGCCATTCTTTGCTGAAGGCCAAGGAATGGCTTCCTGAAAATGAAGACAGAACGAGTGAGAGGAGAGATCGGAACGAGGAGAGCTCACCGGCGACAAACGAAACGGCAAACGGCGTGGGTGAGCTCTGGCGGTGTCCGACGATCGATTTCTAGCATGCGACTGCTACGGCAATCAGTGGCGGTGTCTAGGGCTCGGGATTGGCCACCTTCGATAATACTGCGAACTCCGAGCTGGTATGTCGATTGTTTCCGTTGTGTTCTCTCCTTGGTGTTTGGTTTGCTCGGCGTCTCTCGGACGTTGGCAGTGAGCGATCGACGTCAACAGGGAGCGTTCAGTGATGACTTAAACGGCTAGACTGGGCTTTGGTTCAATTGGGCTGCTTCACTGGTCCAGTCCAGCTCACGGGTGGTTCAACCCATCTGTCTCAGTGAGTCGATTCTGGCAGTTTGGAAGGAAGCTAAATGGCAGTGGTGATTCTGTTGCAAGGATTTGAATGAACAGAGTGTTGGCCAAAAAATCAGGATCTATGGCTGATTTTGTGGGATAGGTTGTTTTAGCATTTCAAATTTGTCTTCTGTGTATTTATTCTGCAATTAATTGAGATACAGAGAGGTTGTTGGCAGAGAGCTTAAAGCTCTCGGATGTTTTCTTCTGGAGGCAGAGAAGGGGAGGCAGAAATGGAGATGAATTTCTCTCAAATGTGATGGAGCTGCTGGGCTGGAACTCTCTACCGTGGAGTCAGTTATCCCTATTTTGGTGTCTTCACTTTGGTAAGGATTGAGTGTGTCTCGCCGTCTAAGCCCTACCCACGAGTATGTGTGCGTGCGTCGAGTTACTGTTGTTCGATTTTGTTGGCTATTATGTTGTTGGCTGTTTGGTATGATTCTATGGCTGTTCTGTTTGCTTCTAATGTTGGCTGTTCTCTGGTTGAATTCTAGTTTAGTCGTTATTGTAGAATTACCTAGCTCTAGTTAGTTTTCCCGTGTTGGTTAATTCTACTGCTGTTAATTTCTATAAATCATATGCTGATAGTTGAAGTTTTGCTGATGACTTCTTTGTGCTAGTTTCTGCATTCCATTTACATGCTGCTGAATTATTGCAATATAGATTCTATCGGTTGATATATTGATGTTATTGTTTTGTGAGTACTCTGTAGATAATTTCTTGGACATTGGCTCTTGTAATATCATTTTAGCGTTCAGTAGATATGTTGTAATCCTCATTTCAATACTCAGTTATGTGAAGGATATGTGTTGCTCATTACCTTGCTCTACTTAGTGAACTAATCTAGCGTGTTAATCAAGTAAATCAGGTTAATCGACTCATTAAATCATGTTTAAATAATTAGTAATGGCTTAACCATTTCAAGCGTGTTTAGTTAATTTAATTCCATTTGTTTTATTGTTAATCATTTTCTCACTAGATTAGTTGATGGTTGCTTGGTTAATAGCTTTGCTTGTTTAATAGTTTGGTTGTCTGTAGATAGTAATTAAATATGAATTGACTAAGTGATTAGGTTTAGATTAACATAATAAAAAAGAACGTTTAAATCATCTAGGTTAATAATTGTAATTAAGTTTTATTATTTGATTGTTAACCCTTTCCTTACTAAGTTTTTTTAGGTTTACAGTTTACTCGTGGTGTAGGTATCCGCAGGAGAAGATAGCGTGTGAACTCGAAGCAGTTGCTGAGGGATTTGCACGCACGATCTTGTGGTTGGTCAAGCTACAAACAATTGATTTGTATTTAATTAAGTTTCCCTTTTCTTAAATTGCAATTAAATATTTAATTTATTTTCGTTAACTGTAATTAAATTGTATTTCAATTCCTTTAAATTATATACCCTTCCCCAAATATTTTTAATTCCGAAATGTTTTAAGTGTTTCTAACAGCCCAGATTGCACTCTGATACGTTTTCCCAAATTTTAACGTATTTTCAAAATGTGACGAAAATCCGGGTTGTTACGAAAGTCGTGTTCAAAATTTCAGAGAGAGCTTCTAAATCGAGGGAGATATTTCTTTCCAAAGTCAGACTTTCCATAAAGTGGTTTGAGGTAATTTTAGGAAGTTTCTTCAACCGGTAGATCACCCTCTTCTTTAGCCATTAGGCCACTCATCCGACCGCACAGTCTTGGATGTTCAAATTTGTCACTTTTGCACCATTGTTCATCGACCGTTATTCCGCCTCCAATTTTGCGGTTGATCATTTGTGGTCATTCTCGGCCTATGTTGATCAACCACCATATCTCCATCATTCCACAACCAGTTGTTCACACTTCTTCAACAACTTAACTACTCAACATGTTATTTCTTTATCCCCTTCCGCTGGTGCATTATTTGGTATCAGAGCTAAAATTCTTATTAATTCATGATTCTTTTTTTTCCAATACAATGACGAGAGGCCGAAGCTACTCAAGGAATTGTATTTCGAACGAGAAAGATTTACCACCATCTATTCTGACTTTTAGCGGTGTAGAATGTGTCGAAGATTATTTGGATTGGGAAGACAAAATTAAAGAGATTATTTAGAGTGCTTATTATTCAGAAAAGGAATTGGTAAAACTTATTTCTTCTAAATTTAGAGGAAGAGCTTCAATATGGTGGAAAAGTTTGATTACTTACTGAAAAGAATACAGAGAAGACGACATCAAAACGTGGGTAGTGATGAAGGGATTTTTGAGAAAAATGTATGCTCCAAAACTTATCAAGACCGTCCCATCCTCACCACCAATCACAAGGTATGAGTCGAGATTTTCCAAGACCTTTTTTAGAAAAGCAATTCAAGTACTAGACAACATGAATGATAGTTTGGCGAGGAAGCAAGAGCCAAAATGCTTCTCTACCTTGCATACTGAAAACCATGATGAGGTATTAGAAGGTACTCGTGGAACAAAGGAGCAAAATGAAGAAGATGTTATAATACCTCAAGAAGAGTCATCACTATCTTTACAGTCTCAATTAGATGAGGAAGATTGTCTCCAAGAACAAGTGCTCGAAGCCAAGCACATGGAGAGTGAAGTTGACTCCTTGGTGACAACTAATGTTAATGAATTGTTGGTAACAACTAATGAAGGAGAAAAGTCACAAGAGGAGTTGTATTATATTCAAAGGGAACCCTTCGACATAAAGCTTTAAAGTGCTCCAACTCTTCAAACTCAAGAAGTGGATTGTCAAGAGGAACAAACTTTTCTTATCCAATGCTCCAACAAGAACAAAGTTTGCTCTTTATTCATTGATGAGAGAATTTGTGCTAACATGGTTTCTATGATTATGGTTAATGAAATTAGCTTGGAGATATTGATACTTAACGTTCCTTACAAATTATGATGGCACATTGATAAGGAGCAAAATTATAGTAGCTGATGTCTAAATAATGAAAAGGTATGTTCTTTAATTGATGATGAAAGAACTTTCACCTATATGACTTCCATGGATTTTAAGGAAAATTTAAGTTGGTTGAAAGACAAAGGAGATATCATGGTAAACAAGCAAACTTTGGTTGATTTTTCTATTGATAGTTTTACTAACATAGTGTTTTGTGATATGTTGCCTATAAGTGCAAGCCGTTTACTTTGGGGAATACCATGGCTATATGATAAGAGGCCTACACATGATAGATATTCTAATTGTTATTGCTATTCATTCAAAGATAACGGAAGGAAGATCAAGCTAGCTCCACTTCAACCAAACACAAGTTGCAAAAGATTATAAAACATTGAAGAAAAATCGGATGCTAATGGTAACGAGGTATGTGCCATTAGATAAATTGATTACTTGGATTCTTAGAATTGGATGGATTAAAAGGTCTTATGTTTGTTAGTATTGAGATATTATAAACTTGGTATGATAATCACTATGATCTAGATATTCTCTTTAATTATGATGAGAATTCAATTTTGGATGACATTGGTAGCATGCATAGTGGTAGTAAAAGAAAATTGTTATTGATCTTATTGAATTTCATTGATTGATTTACTTGCTATTTGGGGACTAGAAGAGCATATGACATCTTGAGGAAAACTTTGTTATTTCATGATGATATTGATTTGGCTCTTTGGCAAGATTCTTATAACAACGAGGATGATGAAGATTTTGTTAAGTTTGATAGTTGTTTGTTTGATGATTTCGAATACTACTTACCTAGTTTTGAATCATTACCCAAAAATGAGTTGCTAAAATGTTTCCCACACATGATCAAGTACAAGACATGAAGAACGAAACTCGTGGCTAATGCACCGATTCAAAGATTATGTTTTCAAAGATGGCAAACTTTGTGTACAAATTTATGGACTTCGAGCACACTAATAAAGAAAGTTCATGGTGGAAGTCTATCAAGTCATGTGGGAGAAAAGACAAATCAAGAATCTATAAAGGAATTGTTCTTTGGCCACACATACTTAAGGGTATTCACAAAGTTGCGTTTATGGGAGTTAATGGTAAATTGAAAAGGGTTGTCTACATTACTTCTAATTCTATGGCAAAGAATGAGAATCAAGTATCCGAGTTGTTGTTCAAGCATGAGAAGAGATTTTTGGAAATCTTAATATTTTCGACCTACGACAACAAGCAAGACTTGTTTTCTTATTGCACTCAAGAAGAAATTGAAGATATTACAATTTCGATAGTTCATGATGAATTTCCTTATTGTGGTGAAGAAGACTATGGAGGAACAAGACTTGATTTGAGGTCGAAACCTTTTCAACCCTGAGAAGATGATGGACCACAGATCTACTCTATCAACAATCAAGCTTCCAATAATATTATGGAGTTATTCAAGGTCAAATATAGGTGGAAGTTCAAGAAAAAATGTAGAATATTTGATGGACTTCACAAATCTGCCTACTTTCTGACCTATGATGAGTAATTGATAGTAGATTGTAGTTGACTTCTTAAGCTTTCTAGAATAGGCTGAATTATTAAAATTGGAGTTTGTTTGCTATGTTAAAAGCCCACGGAATAGAGACCAAATATTGTGTATAGCCAAAGTGACCAAGCTTGAAGACCAAGGAAAGTCAATACATGAAAACCATTTAAGTGGCTGAACTCATAAAAGAATAGCTACCAAAAGACATCAAGACTTGGAGAAGAAGAAAGCAAGAATTAATTAAGTATTCTTTAAGTTAATTTGCCTTGTAACTCTTAAGGAAAGAATTGGCCAAGTTTGTATATAGCCGGGTTAGTAATATTATTCTTATTTAGTTGTTTACGTTTCTGTAGTTTGTGACTGGCTATTTAATGTCACCTTATGTAATTGTTTAGGCAGTGAAATTTGAATAGAAAAAGTGATTCCTCTTTCAATTCTTTGGTGAGTTATATCCAAAGTTCCTTGTGTGTGTTATATCACAAGATTGAGGTTACTTGTAAGTTGAGTAGCTTCTCTTATTGGCATCCGTACTCCTACTCCTTGGAGGAAGAGTGTGTGAACTGGTGTCTAACTTTTAAGGGGAGTTTTCTTTGGCAAAGTCATCCATACGGGAGTGCAAGTGTGACTTCTTGCTATTTCCGACCTATCTACTTCTCTCGCACATATTTCCAAATCTGTGGCGTTTCTTACTATTATTTTTGGAAAGTTCTTCTTCATTCATCAAGGAAGTCGTGTTCAAAATTTCAGAGAGAAAACTTCTAAATTGAGGGAGATATTGCTTTCAAAGTTGAACTTTCCATAAAGTGGTTTATGGTAATTTTAGGAAGTTTCTTCAACCGTTCGATCGCCCATTTCTTCAATTGTTCGTCCGCTCATCCAATCGCATAGTCTCGGAAGTTCAGATCTGTCACTTTTGCACCATTGCTGATCGATTGCTATTCCACCTCCAATTTTGCGAGTGATCGTTTGTGGTCATTCTCGGCCTGTGTTGATCAACCACTGTATCTCCATCATTCCACAATTGGTTGTTCACACTTCTTCAACAACTCAATAACTCAATAGGTTATTTCTTTGCTCCCTTCCACTGGTGCATCATGTGTTTTTGAAGAAGAAATAAATGCAATGCTATAGCAATGTCATGCAACACCATACGAAGGTCATTTTGGAGGAATTCGAATAGCTTCAAAAATCCTACAATCAGGTTTGTACTAGCTAACTCTTTTTAAATATGCTAATGATTTGTTAAATTTTGTGATAGATGTCAAAGAATTAGAAATATTTCAAGGAAACATGAATTACTATTGAATAATATTTTAGAAATAGAGCTATTTGAACTTTGGGGTATAGATTGCATGGGTCCTTTTCCCTTGTCTTTTGGAAATGAATATGTCTTGGTGACAGAAGATTATGTGTCCAAATGATTAGAAGTTGTAGCCTTACCTACGAATGATGGAAAGTTGTCACAAGATTTTTACAGAAAAATATTTTCACTCAGTTTGGAACACCAAGAGCTATCATTAGTGACAAAAGAACTCATTTTTGTAACAAGAAATTTCAAAGTTTATTGACCAAATATGGAGTTCATCATAAAGTATCTATAGCCTACCTGATGCACCAGCGGAAGGGAATTAGAATATAACCTGAAAATATGTGGTTGAAGTGTTGAATATATATGACCAATCAAAGGAGACTATTTTCACGAGCGGCGGTCGACAGGCCAATCAATGGAGTGGTCAAGTACATCAACCAAAAAATTGGATAGTGGCGTCTCTAGAAATCAGTCAATGAATCGGTGGCGAAATCAGTCGAGTTGCTCGACCGGTTTCTTGGTTTCCTTAATTTTCTGAAAATTCACTTTAGGAAAGTCCAACTTTGAAAGCTCATAACTCCTTCATTTTAGAAGCTTTGGAGCAGAAATTTGGACCATGCCTTCTTGAATGGAATAGGAAAGAACTCCTTCAAGAACTTTTGAAGAATCTTACGAATTTGGAAAGATGCTTGGAAGAACTTAAGTGCTTGGATTTGGCAAGTAAGGAAGCTTGTAACCACCGAATGGATGATTTGTTGATGGAGATGCCTCTTGATGGTTGGACACCACTTCACACAACTTTTTCCCAAGGAGTAAGGCTACAGATGCCAATACGAGGACTCACTCAACTCCAAGTGAGCTCAATCTTGTGATGCTACTCACACAATGATAACTTTGGATGCAACTCACCAAAGTGTTTGAAAAAGGAATCACTCTAATTTCAAAAAAAAAAAAAAAAAGCAAGAGCTTTTTGTATTCAAATTTCAATGTCTAAAACATAAGCACTAGGGCTTTATATAGCCAATTACAAAGCATAAAATAGGAAATAACAAAATAGGAAACACACTAATATTCACTCCTAATTGGTTGATTAGTAAACTATGAATTTAGTAACTTTCTAAAACTAATATATTGGTAACTCCTTGCTGGCTTTGGCTCCATGAAATGGTGACTTTTTGGTAGCTTCTTTCTCTATAATTTTGCCAGATGGAAGGTTGCCAAATCCATGCATAATCGCCTCTTCAATGTCCACTTGTCTTTGGCCAATTAAGGAAGGTTTCCTTAACTCTATTTCCTTTGGTCTTTCTTGTCCCTCAAGTGTGTCTTCTTGGACTCCTTTCCATAGTATTAAGGGCGTGGGTCTTCCTTGATCTTCATGGGTTGATAGCTCTTTAATTTTGGAAAAGCTTTTCATTTACTTGTGGAAATTGTGCATAGATCATACTAGTCAATTATGAAGGTAAATTGAGATCTACATTCTGTAGGAGAAAAAATGCTATTGCAATTAAATGAGCTGGAAGAGTTGAAATTGGGAGTTTACGAAAATGAATCTACAAGGAAAAAGTTAAACAATGGCATGATAAGAAGATTCTACACCAAGAATTTAAAAAAGGACAAGAAGTGCTTTTATACAACTCTAGACTGAAACTGTTTCTAGGAAAACTAAAATCTAGGTGGTTTGGACCATTTGAAATTGATGAAGTATACCCATTTGGACATTGGAATTAAGTGTCAAGAGCACAAGACAAAATTTTAAGGTTAATGGACAAAAGGTGAAAATATATTTGGAGAAAACTGTACGTAATACCCTTCAATGTCCTTGATTTTGAATGAAGCAGAATAATAGGAATAAAATTCAGGCTAATGACTTTAAAACAAGCGCTGCTTGGGAGGCAACCCAATTATTAGTATCCTTGAATTTCCTGTTTTAAATAAATTCAAGCAAGATGCTACAACATTCTACCGTAGGGGTGGGCAAGAACCAACTAGAACTGAGAACCGAACAACTGCAGTTTCAGTTCGCGGTTCTTATAATGTAAATTGTTTCATTTTTCAATTTTATTTTATAATTGCAGTTTGGTTCCCGGTTCTTGATTCAAGAACCGAGAACCGACTTCTGTTAATAAAACAGCAGGGAAAGCGTCGAGAAGAAGCCTGGAACTGACTAACTAGAGAGCGAGAAGTGCGAACAGCGAACCTGCGAACGGCGATTGAAGTGCGAATGACGAACCTGAGGCTGAGATTGAAGTGCGAACGGCAAACCGACTGTGAACCTGGGAGGTCTGGAACCGAGAGGCGATTAAGGGTTTGCGATTTAGGGGTTGCGATATTTGAACTCTAATGGACCATCTTCGTTAGATCAGCATAAGCTTGTCCTCTCCCAGGTTTCTATTTTGGATAAGATTGTCCCATACTTGCTAAAATCTAGGTTTTCTTTTGACGTTCATTTTATTCCTCTAGTTTTGTTCTAGTTAACTGAATTAAAGACTACACTTTTAGTTTAAAATTTGATTCACCTGTATTACAGACCTGTTGAGCGCATACACGAAACATGTGTAGGAGGCGTGTTAGAACATGAAAAAAATGTAATGAAAATATAGACTGAGTTAGCAGTATTCGACCTGAAATAGGACTCGTCAGACACAATTTCTTTTTAAGATGCTTGTGTTGGATGTGAGTGCCTTATCAGGTTGGGAACCGGAACCAACCGGAACTGAAGTTCCAGTTCCTCGCAGTTCCAGTTCCGGTTCTGGTTCCGTACTCTCAGAACCGAGAACCGAACGGTCGGTTCTGAGAGATCCGGAACAGGAACCGAGAACCGATTTGCCCGCCCCTAATTCTACGGCATTAAATGATTTTAATTAGTAAATGGGTTTATCCCTAATTTATTTTTTTTAGAATCCATATTTTATATTTTAATAAACATGTGGCTTGCAAAGTAGTGAAATTTTTAACTTTTCCCACCCTGTCATTTTCACTTTCACCACTTGAATTTAAAATTAAAATTTAACAATTAAGATTTTCCCTCTTTCTCGCCACTTTTAAATGTTGCAGCTATGGGGTTCGAGAGCTCATACCTCCAAACATCATCTACAAATTCTTGTGTGACAAATTTTTTCAAAAACATGAAGTCAAAATGCTCGGGAAAGAAAGGGTCGAGCGATCTAGAATTTGTATTAGAGGAAGCACAAATGCATTTTGAAGAAGGAATGAAGAAGCGAACCTTCATAGCGGAATTTTGTTTGACAAACAGAGTTCTGATCAACTACCCAGATTGTGTGTCAAGTCTATTACCTTCATCAACTAGACAATTGATTACAAAGGATCGAGCAGTATGCTAGAAAAATTAGGTTTTATTTATCTTATGTTGTATGGGTATATTAGTCTTTTTACTTTACCTTATTTTGCTATTTTAGTTTTCCCTTTAAAAACTTGTATATTGACTCTCCCTACTATTCAAGGTATGAAACCCTAGCTTCTATTTGTCCCTCTCTCTCTCTCTCTCTCTCTCTCTCTCTCTCTCTCTCTCTCTCTCTTTTTCTCCCTTTGTTTCTTTGATGATTTGCATAATTTCTTGAAACACATTTGCATAGTGTTCATGGTATCAGAGCATAATTCATTCCGCAGCTTTCGCAGATCCAACTTGCCTCAGCCGATTCATCATTCTTTTGATTGTCTCTTGATCAATTGGTAATTCATCTTTCTATCTTTAATTTATTTTGTGTTAGAGATAGTTACTATAGCAATAGCCGGTGGAAAAGATGATTCTCTTCAGTAATTAGTGTGCAATTGAATGAGCAGAATTATTCGTATTGGAGTTATGTGATGAGAAATTTTTTGAAAGGAAAACGTATGTGGGGATATGTTTCTGGAACATTTGTTAAACTTAGAGATGGTCAAGATGAAAAATATGCAGAACACATGGATGTTTGGGTTGCTTGTAATTCTAAAATTGTCACTTGGATCAACAATTCTGTATTGCAATCAATAGGCATCCAACTTGCAAAGTATGAGACTGCTAAAGAAGTTGATTGGGACAGACCATAGGCAGGGGGGGACTATACATCTTAGATGAGTTGAGAGTTCCTGATGTTGCAGCTTCTAGTATTGATTTGTCATCTTTCCGTTTGAGTTCTTCTTCTTCTTCTTCTAATTTTTACTTATGGCATTCTCGTCTTGGAAACATTTCTACTTCTCGTTTAAAGTACTTGGTCTCTACGGGAGCTTTAGAAAATTACAAACTCACGTGCATCGTGAGTTTGAGGGGGGATGTTAGGAAAATTAGGTTTTATTTATCTTATGTTGTATCATTGTATTAATCTTTTTACTTTACCCTATTTTGCTATTTTAGTTTTCCATTTAAAAGCTTGTATATTGACTCTCCCTACTATTCAAGATATGAAACCGTAGCCTCTATTTCTCTCCCTCTCTCTCTCCCTTTGTTTCTTTGATGATTTACATAATTTCTTGAAACATCTTTGCATAGTTTTCACAGTGCTCTTATTCTGCATCTTATTTGGTATAAAGATAAATCCAGAGTTATTAATATATCAATTCTTATGTGTGCTCCTCGACCAGGAGGACAATTTCTGTTTCCATCTTTAATTTCAGCCCTTTGTGTCAATGTGGGAGTTGTTTACAACAAAAGTGAAGAAACACTCAAAATTATAAGTTTCATAACCTCATTGGCTATGAAAAGAGTTGCCCAGGAAAAATTTATTGACGAGGAACCTGAAGAAATAGAAGAAAACATTACTCAAATATCAAAGAAAAAAGTTACTGCAAGTGACATTGCAGCAGTGTCCAGCAATAGCATTATCCAGCCACAACTTCTACAATGCTTGAAACAATTGAGGAGAAACTTGAGCAACAACAGGAAACTTTAAGAAGGATGGAACAGAAGCTAAGCCATCAGGAATTGCAGCAATTCTAAACTGAGGAGAAAATTGATAGATTAAGAAAAAAGAGCAAATTCTTTTGAAGTTATACCAAATTTAGAGATCATACTTTATCAGCAAGTCTGGCTAAACAATCTTCTAAAAAGGTGCCTCCATTTCCACACTTCCCAGCACATTCTTTGATAGCAGCTGACAATCAGATCGAGAGGAGTAGCCGATCAGGGGAGCCCTTTTTACCCTGATAGCTTTATTATTGAATTTTTATGGCAATAGGGACACTGTCGATGTTAAGTTTGGGGGCAGGGTAACTAAAAGTAATTGGTTGATTTCCTTTTCCGATTAATGTTATCTATGTTGTTCTGCCAATAGGTTGTTTGTTTCTTTTGTTAATGAAATTGATGTATTCGTCCTAAATGAAATTGTGTGTTTACCAAATGAATAAATAAAAAAATGCTACAACATTATTTTCCTAAACTTAGTGAAGACTTTATATACTTAAAATCTTTAATCTCTTAAAAATCAACACTTACACTTGAATAAATATAACTTAGAATTATTCCCTTCTAATAAATTTTCCTTCCACAAAATACAATCTCCCATTGACTTCCTTAGAAATATTATTTGACCATGATTTAGCACCTTATGTTTGGAATTATGAACAATCTTTATCAATAAAAGAGAATTAGATATCAAGGATCTATACAGAATAAAATAAGTTTGGGGGAATAATTTAAAAAAATCAAACAAAAGAAAATTAAGTTGTGATTCTCTAATCCACTTTCAATCTCAAGTGAGCCTTTTAGATACTCCTCTATATATTACACACGTTATATGAGTATATTATTATCTTTCATAAGTGATGCTACTGAGTAACCGAAGATCTTCATCACAAATATTGTCAATCGTGTCAAAAGGTAGTGTGACCTATGAGAGAAGTCAACAATTTATGAAGAAAAATTTTCCCAATTTGATAAAATAGTTGAATCCTTGATTTCTAATTACTTTGTGAAGATATTGAAAGTTCATAAAACAAGAATATAAAGTATTAAATTTAGTTCGAGTTAAGTGAACTTCAAAAATTTAAGGGAGATTAAACACACATGCACTGTGGAAAATAATTGCTTGGTTGAATAATTATATATTATATTGATTTAAGTGTCTAGTGGAAAATTTTCATAAGATTAAAGAGTTGAAACATTTATGATAATGTTTGGAAAATAATAAAGTAGCACAAAAATGTCATGATGTTATTTCTTAAATTGCTCAAGGACAAGTAATTATTCAAATTTGAGGGTTTGATAACTCTTGAAAAAGAGTTATTATACATGAATATTTTGTATTAAAAATGCTTGAATTCAACGTTGTGTGGCATAATTTTATTACAATTTCTATAGAATGTTGTAGCACTATCTATTTATCAGAAATAATTAATTTTACAATTTTTCTTGCGATATAATGGGAAAATGATCTGACTTATAATTAATTTAAATTTTGAATACAGAAAGGAAATCCTAAATTCAGAGGGAAGGAAGCAAGAAAACAAAATCAAATATGACATGTGACTCAAGAAGAAAAGCTTGAAGAGAGAGAGAAAATTAAAATTTTGGGAGAAGAAATAGGGATCAAAATGAGTTTAAAAGGAGGGAGGTAGAAGCAAGTGAGATAATTTTTGGAGACGTGTGAAAAGACGAGGAAGCTGTTGGAAGAGAAAAGAAGAAGAGAGGATTCTTGCAACGACAATTGAAGAATCTTACCAAAGACGCATCAAGATATCGTGTAGATCTGCACATATAATTTCTTATTCTAGAAACAAATCCTTGTTACAGCACCCTATAACATCAATTATAGAGAAGAATTTACTTAATTTTTCTGTTTATTTTCTTATGATAATTCTTAGATTAATTATGTTGATGTTTATTTTGATTATGGGTTAAATTTTTATATTAGTGAGGAGAAGAGAGTATTTATTTTGTGACTTATTATTTTTTTATGGTTTGTTATTAAATTTAGTGAATGAATTAATATGAAATTAATATTTAAATCATTCTATCTCGATAGGCAAGATAGATTATAGATATTTTAGTTTTACTGAGTAGTAGATAAGAATCGAATATTCACATTAATTCGTATGAAAAAAATATTTACATTCTGTTTTATTCAATTCACATGGTTCAATTGAATTTATATTAATTTAATTTCTCTTAGTTATTTGTGATTCAGTAAATTGAAGAATATAACTTAAGAAATAGTCAAGCAACTCGATTGAATCTTGACACTCAAGAGAATTCTAGACCATCTGTATGGTTACCATAGCATTATATTGCATTTATAATAAAGTTTATGTAAAGAAGGAAATTAACTCCGAACCAATTTATTTATAACTTGATCTTGTTGAATTATTTAAAGCTGGTTATTTTAATCATAATTTTTTGCTTTAATATTGTTCATCTTTTTTTGTCATTTTTTTGTTTTACATAACATAATTATTGTTAATTTATCCTAGTGAGATTGACACTTTCCTCTATATTACTTTGTTAGCGAGATGTGCACTTGCGTTAAGTGGAGTTTTGCACCAACATTTGTTTACCGAATGACGTCGATGGAGTCTTAGTCAAAGAGAGCTAATTTCTGTTACAATTCCTCCTAGCAACTGATTCGATCATATGATTGGTTTGTGAATGCTTTTTTGATTCAGACATAGAAAAAATCAGCGATTATGAATTTATTAATTACGAAATAGAGGTGAACTTGATTTCGGTATTTCTTGACGATGAGCTTCGTGTATTCGAACATAAAGTTGCTATCCCTGAAATAGAGGTGCATTTGATCTCGGCAACTCTAGACGATGATCTTTGTTCATTATGTGACTCAGAAGATGATGATGGGGAGAGTAGGCCTTAACGTGAATCTTGTTCCATAAATCATAAGATTTAAGCTCACATGACTCATTTATAAGTTTAACATTTGCTATTGGGATACAAGTACGTCCAGTATTAAGTTTATAATTTCATAAATGATTTTAAGTTATTACACTTCTTTTAACACGTTATTACGTTTGTTATGCAAAAGTTTTCTGTGCCTAATCCAAATCATCGTTGATCATGTAGTCTAACCTGGGTTTTTTTTCTTGGATGCAATATAACATTTGGGATGTATATAATAATTTTTTGTGGTGCAAAGTATCATGTTATGTATATGGTAATTACATTTGGATTTCTAAGTCATTGATTTTGGCACAATATAGCACTAGTGAGACTAATTGTGATGCTCAAACCATATTAGGGGAATTGCACAATCTTATATCGTTTATGATAGGTTGAGATGTAGAGTTCTCTCTCTAACTTAATACAATGTGTATTGAGAAAAAAATTCAAGAACAATTAAGGGAATTTAATAACAATGAGGAAGTCTGTGAATTCTTCGAAATATCATTGACTCGAAACTAGGCATCCGTAGTTCATCACCAGGCGTCTGCAATGGGTGTTCTCGACCAAAACATGTTTTGAGACTAGGCATTTTCTCGAATTCTTCAAAATATCACTGCCTTGGGACCGAGCATCCGCAATGGATGTCCTCAGCCAAAACATGTCTCAAGACTAGGCGTTTATGAATTCTTCAAAATATCATCAAATTATAAGTTATGCATTTATAAAAGTTAACTCTCCCTAAGTTTATACATTTGAGGTGACCCTTTGTCATTATCAAAAAAAAAGGCAAAATAACTCTTGGTTTTTGTCTTTCCCTTTTTTGTCATTACAAGCATAAAAAATCAATTCCAAATATGCATAATACCAATATCAAAGCAGAAAAACCCAAGTGAAATAAGATACAACAAAAGGTAAATCAAAATACTTCAAGCTCAAAGAAGTACATTCATCAAAACAAAAGTCATTCCATAGGAATTTAACCAAAAAAAATAAGTGCAAAAGTACAACACGTGAAAAACCAAAGAAGTCTAAACAGCTAATGATGGTTCAACATTAAAAGATGAAGGAGCACTTGGATCATCCTTAGACCTAGGTTCATAGATGTATGTGTTGTCCTCGTCCTTCTCAAAGAGTTCCTCAACTTTAGCTAGTTTAGCAAGAATCATGCCTTGACTGGAACTGAGATCTTCCATTTTTTGAGTCATTCCTTCAACTGTGGAAGTGAGACTTGCTAAGCAGGCTAACTTAATGTTCAATCTCTCCTCAATAATTGACATAGAGTGGGAGGAGTTAGAAGGAGGCTAAAAAGGATCATCCTCCATAGGAACATCCTCAGCAACTGAGGGTGCTAGAGGAGAGTTGAGAAAGTGGTTGCAAAATGTGCGGTCTTGCATACCCAGTCGCCTTGAACTTTGACGATTCCATTCAAGCCAAAATAACATCATTGTACACATCCACTATCTTTTCTTTGCACCTTCGCTCATTTGAATATACTCTTATCCCTTTACACTCAACAATCTTTTGAATTAGAAGACTATACTGCAGATTTTTTTCACAATTGTTAAGGACATCTGATGTGATCTGAAAAAGCTACAAAACCCAAGATCCATTAGGAAGTAATGGAGGCCCAAAGACAAAGACAAGAACAAAGAAAGTGAAGGAAAAACCATAACTTTTTGTGGAAGAAGTCCAAAAGAGGGGGCCCAAAAGCCATGATCCCAAAGCCTTGAAGAGCTTGCTAAGCATTGGAGAGGGGAAGGTAGAGGAGGCCCAAGTCAAAGGATGCAAAAGAAGGCTATTTTTCCAAAAGGCCCAAAGGCCAACCTGCAGCACGCGCAATGCGCTCATCCAGTCAGTAGCCCAGCGTGCAGCCCAACCCCCGCGTGTAGCCCACGCGCCAACCTGATCCATCCCGGTGGCCCGACAGCGTGCCCATCATCTCTCGACCCACACCTCATCACCGCGCCCTATCACAGCGCGTATCCCGCAATATCCACTCCCCATCAGTGTACCCTGTCCGCCTCCTGTGCCTGATTCAACTCGCCCCAACAACGCACCCATCGTCGCCCGCCCGTTCCCCGTTAGAGCGCTAATCCAGCGCCCTGTCAGCTCCGGACCTGTCCACCCGCAGCGCTGCACCCAACCCAATGCCCAACGCCTGCCCTCGCCCATTCTGCCTGCGCACATGGCCCGCCAGATCCAGCCAGTGTGGTTGTCGCGGCCACTCCACTAAAAAACCCTAATTTTTATTCCTTTTGTGTTTTTTTAGTTTTTTTACTATGTTTCTAGGTTTAACCTAATATTTCCTATTTAAACAAGTGTAAGGCACCATACGAAGGGACTTTTGATGAATTAAAATTTGAGAGCTTTTAGCTTGTGAGGTTTCCCCTCTTTATCTTCTTTACGAAGAACTTGGTCTCTTCAAGCATCCATCTTGAAAGATCCGGCTTTGATAGCTTTGGTTCAACCAACCAATTTGGTTAAGGTGAACCTGCTCTTCTGATAACTCTGGTTCTAGTGGACTGGTTTGGATATGGTCAAGGTCCTTCTCTGGTCTTGATTCGTAAGACGATCCGTTGTCAATTCCGCATTTGTTGTTGGGTCTAGGGTTCCTTAATACCCTAGGATCGCATCAATATCAAACACGTGATTAAGAATTTTGTATCTATTGTTAATCTTTTACTATTATAGATCTTCTCCGTCATAAAGAGATCCATGCAACTAATATGATTTCAATGTCCATCACGAGGTTGAATGGTGTGAAAGTTCAAATGACGAATAACTTAAGATTTGACATTTAGGTTCTTGGATTTGGATTTATAGAACACTCCAATCTCAGGATTGTGGTGTAACTATCAAAGTAAAGGCATACCTTCACCTTGTTTAATGAATTCAAGCTCTCGAGAAGCATGAAAACATCTCTCGCTTGGTTCATCCATGGAAAATCCATTCAACTCATTTATATCACTATGAGTTAATCTTATCTCTTGTCCAAATAGATAACTCTTAACTGCAAATGGTTGGGTGCTCACAGTCAAATTCAAGTAAAATAACTTAACAACATTCTCATAGTAATGACTTCCCATTTTGCACAACCCATCAATTCCAATATTTCAAAACATACATTCTATGTGTAACTCCTAAAATGTATGAAATTCTACTCTAGAGCAAATAGTGGAGTGATGTTTCATATCATTATCATACTTATCTTTCAGTGACATCTTGCTGAAGTTGTGAGAAAATAATTTGTTTGGAGGTCAATGGGCACAAGACGAATCACCTTGAGCTTGAGAGGGAGCAACTTTCCATTTTGGAGTGAGTTTGAGAGCCCTTGCTACCATTGAGCTCGAGGTTGATGACCGAGTTGAGGAGAAACAAAGAGAAACTTTGGGCTTAGATTTTCGAAAAACTTGTTAAGGGAGAACACCAAAATCAAGTAGAGAATCGATTTCTAAACTCAAAACTTGATGATTTGCACTATGAAGAAGTCAAAAATTGCAGGAGTTCATCTAGGGTTTGCCAAAGATCGACTAGGGTTCATGTGGATGCGTGCAAAGGGCATTTGACCCCTTATATACACGATTTCGTGGGTGCTCGATGTTTAAGAGTAGGCAACTTTGCGGACACCCAATGTGTAAGTAAGAGTGTCCATGAGAGAAGATATGGCATGAACCACAAGCGCCAAAAAAACCTAAGATACACCCTATTTTACAGGTGACTTTTGCGGGTACCCGCTGTTCAAGTGAAGGTGTCTGCCACGGACGTCCGCGGGGTACACGTAGGCACCCAAAACTCATTTTAACGGAAAAGTAAACAAGAATGGTTGTTTTGTTAACTAATAATAGTGTAAGGGTTGTTTTGTTAACAAAAAAAAGTTTAAATGTCAGTTTTTCACTAACCTCATATTTTAAGGGTTTTTTTTAACTTTTTCCTTCTTTTTATTTCTTCAATTTTTTTTCTTGATGGAGTCTCTATTGGTTTAGGTTCTTGTAAATCTTTATATATCTCCAATTGATAATATAGTTTTTGTTCTTTAGAGCATAAACTTAAGGGCTCAATCTTGTAATTATAATCATTGAAAAATTATCTCCATTGAAGAGTTTCCAACAAATGTGTATTCGTATATGCATACCAATAAATTATGGTAATCATTAGTAAAAAATTATCATATTTCATGGACTACTTTATAAAATATAAAACTAACACATTTAACTTTTACTCATTAACAAAATGGATCATTTCGTTGTTAACAAATTCATAAAAGTTATAATGCTAGTACTGCATGATGGTGTAACTTTATAGTTGTTATCTACTAAGTGCCCTCTCCCGGAAAAAGTTTATTGAACTTGATAATTAATTAATTATTTTAGAATACTATATATTTTCATTAGACATAATATATAATTGTGGCAGATGTTCAATAATTTAATTAGTTATCCGATATATATTTTTATTACATTTTATTTCCTTTTTAATCACTATAGATTCAAAGACTAACCATTTTCAATATTAAATAATTATACGTTATTTAATTTATATTTATTTTATTTTTTGCAGTTTATTCACTATCTATATTATACATCTGACATTTTATCATGTACATAAACACAGATTTCAAATATTCTTACAATTAATTGGTGTTTAATTATATTATAATTAAGAAATTTTATTCCATATTTAATTATTCATAAAAAATAATAATTATTATTCGCATAATAAAATTAAGGGTAGTTATCAATTTACCCCTATTGAGAGTCTTTTTAACTGGCACCCTACAGTTTAAAGTTTTGTAACTGACACCTTAAAGTTTGGCCCGTTATCATTTAATACCCTAATGTTATGAAATTGTTAAAAACTGTTTGTGCATTTCACGTGTAGCTTCTTCACTCCCTGCATTGTGAAGATATGCTTCATTCTTCACACTCTGCAAATGACCGAAGACGCTCGGCGAAGGCAAACCCCTACGAAGACGAACCCCTGCTCGACGAAGGCAAACCCTGCTCTGTAAAGATGACCCCTGCTATGCGAAGACAAACCCTGCTCTGCGAAGACGACCCCTGCTCTGCGAACCCCTACTTTGCAAAGAGGAACCCCTTTGCAGCTCGATTATTCCATTTCCGAGGGAAGATACATAAAGGGGTACGTATACAATTAGGGTTTTGATTTGAAATTTTTGGAAAATTTCAATGAAATAAACTACTGTTATGGAAAATTTCAGTTAAATAAACCACTGTTATGCGTTTCTGCCGAGAGACGTTTTTTTGAGGAAATGTTGTTCTATCAAAATTGGTCTGTTCTTGGTTTGGTTTTGCCTGATATGCATTTTGAAAATGTTTACTCTATGGATTTATAGTTCTGTCTGATATATGCTTTGTCGAATTAGGTTCAGTGCTATAGTTTGGTTATTGCTTAATGTTGTTAGGGCTGTTCCAAAATTTTTGAAAATCATTCTATCTCGATAGTGACCGAAATGCATAATAGTGGATTAGGGATGTTCCAAAATTTTTGAAAATCATTCTGTCATAGATTGTTCTGCAGTTTCTGGGTTAAGGAAAAATTGTTCTACATGTAGCTGATGAGCTGTTAGTTTTTTGTTTGAACTGTTGCTTCTACCTATTGAAAATAAACCTTGTCTGAACGAAAATTGTTATAACTAATGAATATGGTTTATTTGAACAGTTAGTTTTTGATTGTTGAGAAGGAAAACTTTGAACTCAATGACGTGATTCGTTCTTGCAGGAGTGGAAACAGTCATGGTTTTCTTTCAATTCATATTTTTGGTTGTCTGTCTATTCTATTCATGTTTTCGTTTTATGTAGATTTGAAGTGTAAGGCTTGATGTCACGTGATTCTGCTTCTAGTAGTGGTCAGTACTCATCAAGGTTTTTTTTTTGTTAAAATTACAGATTGATGACATTAGTACAATCAATTTTTTTGTGTCCTTGAGTGTGTTTTATGTGGATATTTCAAAAGTTGTTTCATATGTTACTTGTTTTTATAACAAGAGCTGCCATACATATGTCCTAGACACGAGCAAATCCTGGAGCTGCCATACGTATGTCCTAGACACGAGCAAATCCTGGACGAAGATTTTTCGGTTGCCAAAATTATGAGGTATAAATTATACTTTGAGAAAATATTGTCTAATAAATGTAGCAAGTAGCAAGCTTTTATACTACACTAAACAATTTCTTCTTGGTCATGTTTTAGAGAGGAAGTGGAGATGCAACTTCTTTGCATGGCATGATGTAGCAATAGGCGTGCAAGAAAAGAAGATTATTAATTGTCTATAATCAACTGTCACACATTTAGAAGCTGTTAATAAGAAGCTTACAAGAAATGGTCGAACTTATTTATGTTTATTGTGGATTGTAAACATTATTTGGTTTATAGTCTTTTACACATTTTGTGGTTATTCTAGAAGTTGAATTTTGATTGATTATTTATCAGAAACTTAGGTGTAATGTACTATGACATCGCTTTACATTATTATTAGGTTTTTATTATGGAAGTTGAATCGATTTTCAAAGTATCTGCAAAAATGGAAATCTGTCCAACGTTCAAACTTTATCAACGATAAACAATATAAACCTATACCTAAGTTAAGTAAAGAATCGTGTATTCTCTAACTAACCAAATGAACATTTAATTTCAAAGTATCCGAGAGAAATTAATCATTCACATCAAAGTAAAATAGATGGAGACACATGTTCTAAAACTATCACAATCACAACCATCACAAACACAATCCAAAACCCACCATAAAATAGAAGTTTTAAAACCATCTCAAGCACAACCACCACAAATACTAAAATAGATGTTGTAAAATTCTAAAACTTGACTTTCAACTTCTGGAATGTCAATAGACCTTGGCACACTCGAACATCAACGTCTAACACTGTAATACCCCGTGTTCCTCCATTTTTCCTCGTTATTGTAAATTGGATCCATTTTTGGTCATCAATGACATTTTTGGAGTTGGTTATGTTTAATTTAAGTGTTGGAATAAGTAGTTATAAATTAGATTAAGTGTGGAAGTAGTTTGTTAGGTTTTTGGTGTGTTTGTTCGGGTTGGGGACGCTGAGGACGCAGTTCTGCGTCCTCACTGGCCTCTTTTGTGGACGCCGAGGACGCTGCGGACGCCATTTCTAGCGTCCGGTTCGCCTCTGGACTATCCTGTTTGATGCGGACGGTTCAAGCGGACGATGCGGACGCCACCTTTAGCGTCCGATTTGCCTCTGTTTTGCCTTATGCGGACGCTGCGGACGCTGGGTGAGGACGGCAATTGGCGTCCGCCAGATCGCAGAATCGCGGGATTTAGTGGGTCAACCACTCCATCCCCATGCCATCCCCATGCCATCCCCTATGCATTGACCCTCAATCGTCCCCCTAAGATAGACTCGACCTTAGGCAGCTAAATTAAGGGTTTTAATTAGCCTAGGGAGGGTTAGGGGGATGGGGCATGGGAATGGGTGAAGACTTTTGTAAATTGTTTTAGTAAAATATGCAATTAAGGGTACCTTGTCTATAAAACCCTCCTCCCACGAAAATTGGAGCTCATTTTGGAGAAGAGAACCTGCTGGAGAGTGTGTGGTGGTGAAGTGTGCTTTGGTAGAGGAGAAAGTGTGAGGAAAAAGCTTGGAGTCAAGGTTTTTGCACAAGAATTGTAAGGGATTTCTACACCTCCGAGTTTCCACAAGAAAACCAAGGTAAGGAATAGGTCTTGGCATTCCAAATGCCCTACACCACAAGTAATGGCCTCTTGTTTAGGTCCAAAAGTAGGAATATATGTTGGTTGTTTAGTTTTCCTTCATTTTGTTGCATAAATGCTAGTTTCCACCTTGTCAATGCTAATGTTTAAGTCAAATGCATGTCTTTGGATTATTGAATTAGCATAGCATGAAATCTTGGATTGATTAGCATCCTATTGTGCTCGTTTTATGCATGCAACTCCGTTCGGAGTTTGGGACTGGTTAGGATTAGAAAGGCACCTAAATTGCCTAAGATTTTCCATGCTTTTAAGTTTGGTTAATTGAAAATGTAGGATGCACGTATGCTAGATTTAATCGAGTAATCCCGTTTATATATTTCATGCTAGGTTTGAGTTCCTTGTTTCATAATGCCTATTAATTATGTTTTCATTGAATTGCCCTATAAATGTGAATTGTTAGAGTTTAAGGATGAAGTTCATGGTCTTAGCAACCTTAGGAAATACCACCACTTGGGAGGTATTCATGATGTGAGCGAAATGAATTAATAAAGTATGTAAAAGGGAGATAGAGACCGGGTTAATGGGTCGGAATTTAATCGGTGGACAAAATGAAAGATGTTCCCGCCCATGGGATTTATGTGAAACGAAACGAAACGAAACGAAACAAAACGAAACGAAACAAAATGAATGATGGTCCACTCTAGGGTATTGGATTCCGAAACTCACCCCCATTGCCCGCTAGGGTTCCCTAATCTCCCCACTCGATCCTTTTCGAGTAAAAGATGACGATAAGTAAAGGCGGTTGGTTGAAACCCTTCCGATTGCATATGAGTGAGAGGCATTTGATGTGTTATTGTATTGTTTGTTTTCATTCCTTACTAAGCCTGTTTTTGGGCTTACAGTGTCTACTTGTGGTGTAGGTAACTATGAGTCAATCTATCCAGAGGTTGACGAAGGGGAGTTTCCCGTGGAGGAGGCGAGTTATCCGGCGAGGTAGACTTGTGGTTGTGGCCCTCCTAAGTAAAAAAATGGTTGTTTTAATTAAGTCCATTTGAGGTCAAATGTTTTGATTTAGTTGTCCTATTTTGGCTTGTACAACCTAATGTTTAAATTCCGCTTAAGAACTCTGATTTGGTTTTATGAATGAATGCTCTAGTTTTAAAAAGGAAAATTTTATTTCCGCTATGTTTTTATTTATGAAAAAGGGGTTTTAAAAGACGGGTCGTTACAAACACGTTCTAAAGATGAGCCTTACAATAGAAGTACCTAGTTATAACACAAGTAAATGATAATAACTAATAGAAATGGAAAATATAAACATACTTGTGTTCCGACATCGCTTATCGAATTAAATCCCATGAAGGTGTCATTGTCTCTTCCTCTTCCTCTTATTCTTGCTCGTCCTTCTCCTCTTCCACTTATTCTTCCACTGCTTGCACTCTGACTTTCATTGACACGTGCGGTTGAAGTGACCATTTTTGTATCTCCTTTACACGTCTGGTTATTGTGACCAGATCCGTGACATTTATCATATGTCATCTGTTTATTCTTTCGACTCACTGAGCTCTGACTATGTGGCATATCTGTGTCCCTGGTCCTTTTCTTTTTTGGTCTACTTGTCTGGCGCCTAAATGGTGGCTGGTCAATAGGATCCATGTCCGTGTGAGGCCACATCTTGGGACCATTAATTGGATGAATAAAATGAGAGTACATTTTCAGATATGTTTGACGATGGTGATGCACAAATTTCTCACATTCTATGACAGAATGATTTTCAAAAATTTTGGAACATCCCTAATCCACTGTTATGCGTTTCGGTCACTGTTGAGTCAAAATGATTTTCAAAAATTTTGTAACGGCCCTAACAACATTAAGCAATAACCAAACTATAGCACTGAACCTAATTCAACAAAGAATATATAAGATAGAACTATAAATTCACAGAGCAAACATTTTCAAAATGCATATCGGGCATAACCAAACCAAGAATAGACACAATTTGACATAACAACATTTCCTTAAAAAAACATCTCTCAGCAAAAACACATAACAGTGGTTTATTTCACTGAAATTTTCAAAAATTTCAAATCGAAACCCTAATTGTATACGTACCCCTTTGTGTATCTTCCCTCGTAAATAGAAGAATCGAGCTGCAAAGGGGTTTGTCTTTGCAAAGCAGGGGTTTGCAGAGCAGGGGTCGTCTTCACAGAGCAGGGTTCACCTTCACCGAGCAGGGTTCGCCTTCGCCGAGCGGGGGTTCGTCTTCGCAGAGTTCATCTTCGCAAGGATTCACCTTCGTCGAGCGTCTTTGGTCATTTGTAGAGTGTGAAGAATGAAGGATATCTTCACAATGCACGGAGTGAAGAAGCTACACATGAAATGCACGACCAGTTTTTAACGATTTCATAACATGAGGGTGTTAGATGATAACGGGCCAAACTTTAAGGCGTCAGATACAAAAATTTAAACTTTAGGGTGATAGTTAAAAAGACCCCCAAACTTTAGGAGATAAATTGATAATTACTCTAAAATTAAATATCGCTGAACTCTCTCCAAAATAAGGCATTGTAGCACTTTCTTAATTTTCTAAAAGAATTGGGCATTGCATTGAATTTATTTATTTAATTAAATTATTAATTTTATACTAAATTTGAAAAACACATATCATAATTTTTTCTCAAAATTTTCAATGCATTTATTTCATTAATGTAAATTTGTTCATTTTAATTAACACATTAAATATTTTTCACTTTTTTAAAACATAAATTATGTGTACTATATTTAAAGTAAATAATGATAAAAAATGAAAATTGACAAAACAACCACTGAACTATGGGATTAGTGGCAATGCAACCACTAAACAATTTTTCTAACAAATAAAACACTGAACTATCAGAAAGAAACAAAGCAAACATTGTCAAATTTTCTGTTAAAATTTTCAATTTGTTTTCGCAACGGACATGTCCTCTGTCTGCAGTGGACCCATACATGAAGTAATTGTAGTCAATACTTGCTTTATGTAGTAGAAGACAATTCCTAATCCAAGTACTTGATTTTCGTAGTGGAAGGCAAGTATTTGCTGAGGTCAATATTATTTCTGCAGCAGAAACGTGTCTTCCGCTATGTAAAGTAAGTCCAAATCCCAAGGATAGCGGAAGGCGAGTATCCGAAGTAGAAACTATTCTTTCCACAGCGAAAATGTGTCTTCCATTGCAGAAAGTAAGTCATAATCCCAAGAAATTGCTTTTTGAAGCAGAAGGCTAGTATTCGCTGCAAAAAGTAAATCCTAATCCATAGATGTCTCTCAATATTGAATGACAATATTGAGCAACCTTCAACTCCATTTATATAAGTGGTAAGGATTTCCTCTACAAATTAAGCAGCAACTGTCATGACCAATGTAGTGACCGCAAATTTTCCAGAAATATAATGATATTTTTGTCAAGAAAAAGGTTGGATTTAAGATTTATGAATATATCAAATACCCAGGTTAAGTTATTGGAGTGTTTGTGGAAATGGGTAAGGATAGACAACATCATTTTGGTATAAAGTGAACGTTAAGTGTTGGATAAATCAGATACATTGGAGGTGTGAGATGAAGTTTAGGAAGCAGCTGGGATTGCTTAGGCGGAGGGAAAGATGCTTCCGCAGAAAAAGGGAAGATTTTGCTTGGAAGAGAGGCTGGCTGTTGGATTAAGGATGAAGAAATGCGGATGAAACATCAACTATCAGATCAAAAGGGTGATGCTCCAGCAGAAAGAAAGATTCCTTGTGGGAGAAGGATTGGCCGTTGGATCAATCAAGTGAAGAGTAGATGAATCATCAGCCGTTGGATAAAGTCTGTGGATTGGAATTTGTCCGTGAAAACTATTGTAAGGAGCGAATAGGTGTTGAGCCGTTAGATTGAGGGATTAGATGTGTTATTAACCATTAAATGCAGAAGACACGGTAGGAAACACGTCCGCAAAATTTTAGTTAGGTGTTGTCATTTTATCAATGTAAGTGTTAAACGCTAAGGAGTTAGCAGAAACAATGACGTCCGCAGATAGAAACACTTCCAGAATACAACGTGGTAGTACGTGATTGATTTTGCTAGGAGAATATTCTTTGGAAATATTCTCAGCCGACACCAATGCGTCCATTACGGTAGCCTATGCTCCCACTTCCAAATCCCAGGCAATTTAAAAGTCGTGTGACGCTTTGCCCGATTGACAATTTGGGCGATGTTTGCCATTCCGCCATGAATGAAGCGCACATTGAAGAGGAAAGGAACATATGAATTCTCGGCTAGAAGAGTTGCGACTGTTTGGCTAGATTAATGGTACCGACGCATTCAAATTAAAGATAAAAATTAAAGAATTTCTAAGTGACAGAGAGAAGGAGAAATAGCGGAAAAGTGGGATTCTTTTTGGAAAAGGGTTGCAAAGGGAGTTTCAATACAACAACGTTTAAAGTATTAGCAGCACATGCTATGGGAATCCAGGTAAATAGAGTTGTGTGTGTTTTTCCATTCAGCTTACATCACAAGGTGCTAGGGGACTCTGTCCAAATTGTTAGTTGTGATGTTTCTAAAAATTTGAGGATTTGAATCTCTCTGGTTCCATGCTAAATTGTGATACTCTGTATTTGCAACTATTTCATTTGGTTTGAGGATTTGTGCTCTATTATTTGTAGATGAACGTAGTGTCTATTTTTCTAGTAAAAGTATGATATTATTTATTAGAATTGGCCTGATAGATTTGATTGACGCTCTCTATTTCCTGTTATATGTTGATTCACTTGAGAATGTGTTAGACAGTAATGTACAAATTTCGTTCATATGTATGTTCAAATGTAAGATGAGAATAATGAAAGAATATGTAAATGGGTATAGAGAACAGACTATTCCGAAGGGAAACAAGAGAGTACAAATTTATGTTTGTTTGCTAAAGTTGATGCCTAGGCAGATTAGTTGATGTCGATCGCTATGCATTGATGCACACAGCAACTAACAGATAACTCGGTTGATACCGAGGTATATCAGTTGATGCCAGTTGTTGTATATTGATGTGCTCAACCAAAAATAGAGAACTCAGTCGATGCCAATATAGATCATTTGATGCCAGTTATTGTGCTTTGATGTGCTCAACAAGAAATAGAAGACTGGGTTGATGGCGTGTCCATTTCCTATGGTTTAGCCTACTCTTACCCGAGAAGATAAAAGAGATAAACAGTAATCTATAGATGAATTTAAAGGAAACTCAGTTGTTTACTACTTCTTGTATGTGTTTGATAGTTCAGTGATATTGTTGTATAGTTGCTGTGAATGTCGTAGATTTATAGATGCATGAGAATAAACAACTTAACATGAATAATGAATTTAGTACTCTATTTACTAAGCATTAAGCATATAGTTTGAACCTTGTGATGTAGGTATTGAAGCTAATGAAGATGTTTATGTCAACGAGTTAGAGAAGATGGGGTTCTTCCATGAGTGAATTTGGAGGTTGTCTGGCGACTAAGTTGATATGTTTAAGTTTATTTTTGTCCTAAAAACCTTGTTTTAAATATCATGTTTTATGGATTGTTATTGGATTAAAACTTAGTATTTTAATTTCAAATAAACGTGGATTTTATATGTTGTCATATTTTATATTAACTACATTTTTTCGTTGATTTAATTCATTAAGTTTTTCTTTTAGACGACACGATTTCATGATCACACCGATATATATATATATATATAATTTCAGGATGTTATAACCCGTACCTCGATTCCCTCAGGAATTGTGCCACAAATCGGATTCTCTGCCCAGAGAATGATCCCACAACTTACAATTCACAGTAGAAGATCACCAATCACACACAATGTGCTTGCACAATTAGGTCACAGAAAAATAAAATCCAATCCAAACAAGAAAGTTGTACACTATTATTTATTTACAAAATTGTATCCAAATTTATTTTACAAACATTAGCCAAATTAAAACTCAATACATCAAAATAAAAACTTAAACTCACACTTTGGGCCTATGCTGTGCAAACTCTGATATCCAACAGATCTTTACCTTTTTTTACCTTGAGCTGCTACCACATGTTCCTGAAAAACATGATAAATAGAACCATAAGCTTTTTGAGCTCAGAAAGAATCATAATCTAAGGATTAATAAACCATACCAATATCACAACTAACCATGTTCTCAGCCTAACATAATTAGTCCTCACATCTTTAACTTCCAACAATTAACTTTTCGATTAACTTTCATGATTACACATCCCAAAATCTATGTTTATCTAGATCTTTAGACATTTCTAATTAATATCTCAATTACGTGATACACTTCTTTATGTAAGAAATGTTTAGTGCATATGTATAAATGTTTAGACCTATGATTTAGATAACCATAGTCTACCTTTCCCAATTCTCATGTGAAATTTCTCTTTATGCACAATTCAATCTCTCATATGTATTTGATTACGAAATATTTCTATCATAATTTACATGTGCTATATCTTTTTAAAATACCACACTTCATGGATAACTTGTTCCATATAATTTCTTCTTACGTGCTATTCTTTTTAAGCATCTTTAAACTTTATAGAATGTTTAATTCTATAATTTTTTTCTACTTTTCAATGTGATTTCCCATGTTATGGATACTTTCTATTTTGGTCTATCTATCACCATTACTATTTAGATATTTCCAACTGATATCTAATTTTTAAATCATCTTTTATATATTTCTATGATTTATTTATTACTAATGGTAGACATCTCTAATGTGTCTAATCTCAAGCTATCTAGACATTTACAAGGTATGTCTAATGCCGAATCATCTTTAGACATTTCTAATTAATGTTTATCTCATACTATCTGGACATGTCTATTTAATGTCTATCACAAACTCTCTAGACATTTTCTATTTAATGTATTTCACGAACTATCTGGACATATTTATTTGATTGCCATCACAAATTGTCTAGACATTTCTATTTAATGTCTATCACAAATTATCAAGACATTTTTATTTAATGTCCATCACATTTTATTCTTCTATATGAATGAATGCCTCAACATTTTGCATATATAAATGCCTAAACTTATGATCTAGTAAATCATAGCCTAGATACCATGACAATTCATCTAACTACGTCATCCCATGAATCATAATTATGCAATAAATATGAAATGCATATCACAACTTTCATTTGACAATGATGCAGTGATACTGTGAATCAATGCAATGCTCCATTTATTATTAAATGGTCATATTTGTAAAATTTGAGAATTTTTAAATTATTTTAAAATGTCACGTGTAAATTTTTCGCGAATCTTTAGTAAAATATGGAAGAATTAACCTATTTTGTCGCATAGCGGGGACTTGTACGTTTTTCAATTAAATAGTCAAATTAGATTTTTCCGAGCGGAAATTTAGTTTTAAAAATGTTTTAACAAATTATTTTGACTAAATAAATTATTTTCAGTTAGCGTCGAAACGGCCCGATTTTAAAACGGGAATTGAATAAGATATATATAATATATATATATATATATATATATATATATATATATATATTATCCTTTAAAAGAATTTTAATTAGAAGGAATAGAGGATGAAGAAACTTTTCTGCTCCTGGAAACCGCGACTCCTTCGGGCGAGAGGGCGATTTCGCGAGGAAGGGGATTTGCGGAGACGGGAATCGACGATTCCGACCGACGGTGGCTGCGGGTAGTCGAGGACTGTCAAACGTTGCGGCTGTATGGTCCGTTCGAGGTGGTTCCGCGAGGGGAAGTTTGGCCAAGGCAGGGGACTCGGGATTCCGAGCTTCGAGCAACGATGAGTTGCTTTCCGCCATTTCTCTGGTTAGGGTGAGTGTCTCTTGGCCTCTAATGGTTTTCTTAGCCGATTTCCCTGTTCTGCTAAAATTTGGGTAATTTAATTTTACTGTTCATTGGTTGTTTCGATGAAAAATTCTAATGATTGTTGCTCCTGTTTGTGCCGCGGTTTAACCAAATTATTTCTTGTTCTTTTTGGTGTTGTTGAACTGTGAATACATAACCGTGGGAGAGGGGTGTTAAATTTGTTGTTGTCATTGATATTCGGTTCATGGGTAGTGGTTTATGTGTATTCTATTTGTGATTGTCATTGATGATAAAAACCGAGGGCGTGTTGTTATGAAGTGCAATGTTATTGGTGCTATGTGGACCGAGGGTTGTTGCTACTTTGATGGTTTTTTTTTTTCTCAAGGTTTAATGTCCACTCTTTTAGGATAACATATTGTTCTCTGTTTAAATATAAACCCCAGTGTACATTGGAAATTGCTGTTTGATGAAGGTTTTGAGGACTTATGCCCTATAGGAAATATTCAAGTTATTCTCTTTGTTTAAATTGATAGCCCAAGGATTTTCAGTCTGCAACTGTTTTGAGGATAATTTTTGAAGGTAGTAACTTGTTGTTTAGTTTCTTCTTAGTGGACATTTTAGAGGACTTAAAATCTGTTGGTTGGGGTTTTTGTTATTCATTTTGGCTATTACTTTAATGGATTCTGTGAGACTTTTATTATGTTGATTAGGGAATAGCTCTCTGTTTGTTTTCCGGAGTTGGGTTTAGTGAACTCCATATGGTTTCGTTAGCCATTTCTTGTTCATAGTCGCATAGATTCTCAGCTCGAGGTGTAAGGGAACCATCGTTCCTCGTTGAGCTAGGAAGTTTTGTATTGATCCTTCTGGTCAGAGTTGGTTTTTGGGTTAGGACCTTTGTTATACTCTTGGTTTAGTTTCCGATTTGAGACTCGTGGTTGTCCTTAAAAACCGTTTTGGATTCTAGTCTTGTTTAAGACCTATTTGTTATCCCTTGTATGATTGATGGGATGTTGACATCGACCTTGTTATAGGTTCTGGATGTGTCAGGTAGTTCAACCTTTCGCTTACGACAGTGCGTGGAGCTGGTTTTTCAGTAAGGGTGTCATGATCATCATCGAGGTAGGAATCTTTATACTTTCTACATTGCATTGCATCATGATTTTCAAAATTGCTATTTTGTGGGATACCACACTTGTAAACCTGACGAGGACTGTTCGACAGCACGTCAGTTTTTACGTATATGTATGTTTTCTCACGTTTACATTCTGTACATGGTTTATTCTTGATATTCTGCCGTATTAATGATGTGATATCTGTGCATGTGTTGGAAGGATGAATCCTGTTAATGCTTAAGCGCTAGATGCTATGCTTAAGCGCTAGATGCTTTAGGCACTCTAGCGCTAAAGCATCACGAGGCTATCCGGTGACATCTTCTACTGCGAGAAGATGGGTTATATGATACGTACATTGGGGGGATTTATCCTCTTGATGCTTTAGGCACTCTAGCGCAAGAAAATTTGATATGTACATTGAGATGATGAATCATCTTGATGCTTTAGACCCTTTAGCTCTAAAGCATCATGAGACTATCGTCGTGCAATCTTCTGCTGCGTGAAGATTGGTCGTTTAAGTGCGAAATGGCGATGGGGCATTCAAGACATGTCCTCAGGTTTCGATCCCTAGAAGTGGAAAAAGAGGATGGGGCATTAGTGACGTGTCCTCAGGTCACAAGCCTTGAAAGTTGGAAATAGGATGGGAGGGTGATGACGCCTCCTTGGGTTGCAAGTCTCTAAACCTTGTTAGGATGTTGTAACACGGAATTGGTAGGATTGTCAGTCGCGAAGATTAGCCTATCCTAATACCGTTCCATTTGGCGAGTGGCGGGTGGTTGGACGGCTCGTTGCTTTGCTCGTCGGCAACCCTTGTCAATTTGGAACATATATGTATTTAGCGAGAAACAGTCTATCATGAGCAACCTCACTCCGGGTATATGATCGTATGAGTTGTGTCGTTGCTGACTAGTTCGCCAACAACTCGGGTGACGTCCTGGATCTTCAGATCGCCGTTAATGGTATTCTTTTCTGCCTTATGAGGTGTTGCTATGGGCGGTAGCCACCTTTCTGTGACCTGTGTTGGGCTGTTACACGAGTTATGTCGTCATGGAGCTTGCTCGCCGGCAACTCGGGTAATATGTTGTACTTTCGAATCGTATCGGCGGTGGCTATGGCTTGTCGGCACATCTGGGCAGTTACACGAGTTGTGTCGTTGTAGAGCTTTCTCACCGATGACTCGAGTAATGTGGTGGATCTTCGGATCGTATCGGCAATGGCCACGGCTCGTCGGCACATTCGAGAGATTACACCACTTTACTAATGATGAGTGACTAATGAGTCATTGTGTGAGACCATCCCTTTTCACGGATGACGTTTTCATACAGAAAGCAATGTTGGCATATTTTGTGAATATAGCTATCTATGTATACAATGAATTTTGATAAAGCCACATCGAGGACCATGAGCCGGTTTTGTTAAAATGATAAAGAGGTTTTAAATATTTAAATTCATATACGGTAAATAAGAAGCATGAAATGGTTTTAAAAGCTAAGGAAAACGGTTTTAGCATGCATTGCATTTAGTATAGATTTCCCTATTGAATTTGTCACTCATCCCTTAGACTATATTTTTCCCTAGGTTAAGGTGTAGGTTCGGTGCACTAGTTGTGTACGTGTGGCAGCAGGGTGATGCTTGTGTTCCTTGGTGGGTGTCTCGATCTCCCCGTGCATGGGTGGAGGTTCGTTAGTTCAATCCCTCCATTCTTGGTGTGTTGGGATTTTAGTTATGGTGTTACTTGATTTAATTCTTACACAGTACTTTTTTTTATTATGTTTTCATATTTTTAGTTGATCACTCTATGGACCCCAATCCATGTGATTTGGGTTTGGGCTTGATATTATTTTTGTTAAATCTTTCGCATAAAAATTCACGCCTTAGGCTCGATAATTGGGTTCTCTCTAAGGATCGGGTCGCCTGACCCGGCGGTTCTGTCTGTCCCACCTCCGGGTTGTGACAATATTATTTAACAAGTACTGTTTTATTAACATGTACGTGAATGTCAACATATTCATGAATGTCAATATTTATGTGACTATCAACATGAATGATCGTATGTAAAGTCACACACGACCATGAAACCCCACCATGTTGGCCATTGTCTCCAATAGGTGTGTCAATGAATATCAAAACCTCCGAAGGGTTAGGGACTTTCAACCCAAGGGGGACACTCCTATTCTATTTTCCACTTTACATACGTCACACAATACATAGCCTAGCAAGATATATTAGATTCCTCTGTGACCAATAATACCACTCGGATAATATGTTTTGTACATATAAATATTTCATGATGTATAATTTGACATCATCTCTATGCATACATTAAATGCATATAATACATACTAATAATGCATGTAAAATGAACTAAACAAATCTTGTTATTAAACATATAATAATGATGCATGAAATAGTCTCATACATCTATCTAGACATGTTCTATCTATGTCTCAATCATCTCCTAAAATGATTTATACAAATGGTTAAAAACCTAAGGAAAATATTCCAAAATACAGGGTCTGGTCAACTGCCCCCTCATTGGTGGTGGTCTGCTATAGTGCAATTTCAAGACACAACCAAGTAAAACTTGTTTTTTGGTTGATTGATGCGGTCAATTGCAAAATCCACAATTTCTAACTGTACATTGCGATGGACCATTTTTTGTCGTCTGCACCCCTTAAATTTTATGTCCGGCCAACTACACCATAGCCTCGATTGACAGCAATCAGTCCAGATTGCAAAAAACTCTCAATTTTCTTCATCTTCCTCATATCAAATTCAGTCCAAACCATTCTAACTTAATATCCACCCATCCTAGGATAATCAAATAGATAACTTAAATCTATTTAAACCATTCAAGCATAACATTTTAAGCATGTTTTCTAATATATGCAATAATGACATCCATCACTTTAAATAACCAAGTACCATTTCACATGTTAGTTTCATGTCTAATATTATTCAACACCACCCTTTTTTATTCCAAAACATCAACAATTATTCATGCTTTCACTTAAGCACTACTACAAAATTTAACCAATACTAAGCAATTCAATAAGCTTTGATTATATTTAACCAGTCTTCAACCAAATTAGACAACCTCACCATCACTTATTAATGTAAAGTTCCAAAAGGTTATGATTAACATAATGATCTCTCTCTCTCTCTCTCACTAAGCAATTCAATAAGCTTTGATTATATTTAACCAATCTTCAACCAAATTAGACAACCTCACCTTCACTTATTAATGTAAAGTTCCAAAAGGTTATGATTAACATCCTTCTCTTAACCAACTTCAATATCACATCATTCTCTTAACCATTATAAACCAAATCAAACTAAATTCATCAATGACTAAAACCATGTCATCCATGCATTTTACATATAATCCCTTAAAACATCTTCTTCCACCAAAACAATGCAATATTTAGTATAATTTATAAAATACCAAAATTGAGATTCTTACCTCTTGAAGAACACTTTATTTTTCACTTTCTCCTCTTAATTTTAGGCTCAAAAGGACCCTATTAGAGAGATGAACAATATTCCTTGAAGAATGGAGGACCCATTCTTTCTCATTCCCTTTCTTTTTCCTCTCTTCCCCTCTCTAGTTCAGCACGAAAATGGCCGAATCTTAGCTATTTCTTCCCTTTCTAGAGACTTCATGGGTTGAAATGACCATTTTGTCCATTTTGTTCTTTGATTTTTATCATTTTACCCTTAATTCCATGGAAATTTACCAAAATAATATGGTTAATTATCCTTAACCACTATCAACTTAAATTAATCACTCTAACATAGTTCTAAGCTAATATCCATGATTATCATAATTAATCATGATTAATTAACCTTAATCATTCACTAATTACACATTAATCACACACTTAGTCACTAATTCACAAGTGACACATATCAATACCTTATTTGTTGTCTAATTTAATTATATGAACACATACTTTGATGTATTAAGATCATTTCTTCTTTTATACACTACTCTAAATTTCCACTCTAAAGTCTTATTTAAAGACATTTTTCAAAACAGTGTAATTTTGGACTCATCCAACTTCAAACTTGCATAACTCTTATTGCATACATCTAAATCCTTTAAATCCAAAGCCATGCAGTTTATTTATGTGTCTAATTTTTAACAACAAAATGATTTGAATTTATAATCACCATAACTTCTTCAATTAGCCCCAAACAGTGACTATGCTCAGATATAACACATTTATCATTTTTGTGCAAAAATTCACATCTTAATGAACATACATCCAATTGATCCAATTTCATCACCATTTCATAGCGTAAGGTGTCTACTATTATACTATTTTTAGTTTGGAAAAACACCCTCAATTGGTTAGTCAATGTCTTCCTCAAAGTCATCTCATGATTTATTATCACTTAATCACATTTAATTATACTAAATATGATTAGTAGTGTTAATCTTTAATCCTAGTCATCACAGCAACCCTAAATCCCTAAACACCATCCAAGAGCAAAAAAGGTATCAGAAATGGAGGTGGAGCCTATTTCAGTAGTTCAGGCTGATGAGCAACGTGCATTTGATCACAAAACTATTATAGAGTTGCATTCAATCTCAACATTTGTAGACGGTGAAATTTGTTCATTAAGTAACTCAGAAGATGATGATTGGGCAAAGAGTAGGACTTCTCAACTGGAATGTGCTTTTAGAGCACGATATATACTGAGGGGGGAGTTATTGAAAGGTGGCTCAAAGAAGTGATGTTCTCTTGCGGAAGCATCTGTTGGAGCCTACTATTACCCCTAAAGACTTGAAGCAACAACCCCAATCTGTCTCCAAGCTTCTTGAGCTTTGCCAAAAAACATGGAAAGCAAGTAGATATCAGGTATTGGAAGAGCAATAACTAGAGCATTGCAATTATATATGTGACCAATAAATTAATTATATCAGATTCTTCAGAGATAGGGGACGTTCATCCTTGGGAATGGACTTTCATATGAGTCTGTAAATGAATTTTAGGATAGTTCTGTATGGATGGATGTACTATATTAGAAACATCTATAAACATATGTTACTATGTCAATGAAATCATCATTTGATTTGTGAATTGAAATCGTAAGTCATGAGTTATGAATTAACTTTGAAGTTAGGACATTTGAGTGAAGAAATAGAATGTTACATCAATTCAATGTTAACACATAACCTGGAAGGAGAGAGATGAGAGAAACTGTAAGCTGAAGGATGTCAGTTGTGGGTGGAAGGATAACATAGTGAGGGTAAAGGTTAGGGTTTAGAGTTCGCTAAGGAAATCACTTTGACTAGTGTGCTCTATGTAGAGCGGAAGTTGAAGTTATATGTTAAATGTAAAGGAAGGGAAGTATCCAGGTGAATTTGAAGAGTTCTTATTGTTGCTCACCAATGGCGTCGAGAGAAGAAAGCAGCGATCAAGAATCCATTAACTATGGATTGGAGGTGGAGCCAATATCGACAGTTTTGGCCCATGAACTTTGTGCATTTGGACACAAAACTGCTATAGAGTGCTTTTGATCTTGGCAACTTTAGACGAGGAGGAACTCTATTCATTATGCAAATCCAAAGATAAAGATGTGGGAGAGAGTAGGCCTCAACCACAACCACAACCGAAATGTTCTTTTGCGAGTATGTATCTGGGGAAGAAATGTAGTTCGTTGAACAAAATTAGAGAAGAAATCATGAATTATGTGTTAAAGAATGGGTATGGGATAAAGTTCTCACATAGTGACTCTCACCGGTTAAGGGCTGCATGTCAGGAAGGATACACTTTGTGGATGCACGCTTAAAAAATGCAAGGTGAACTTACATTTCAAATAAAAAACTATAACAACGTTCACAATTGCTCACAAAAGATGGAAAACCACCATGGCTCTACCAAATGAGTGCCAAATCAATACTTGGACAGATTCAAAAGTCAAGCCACCTAGAACGTTCCTTCCATAATTGAGACGGTTATGAAGGATTTTAATATAATATTACACCCAACCTTGCTAAAAGGGTAAGAAATGAAGCCCGAAAACTGAACGAAGAGGATGACAATGAACAATACAAGCTTACATGGTCGTACGGGGAGGAGATTTGGAGATCTAATCCTAGTAGTTCACTGCTTTTTAAGTTAGATTGGATTGATCTTTCACACAATCTAACATTTAAGAGCATGTACATGTGTTTTGCTGTATGTAAGAGGGGGCTATTGGATTATGGTAGACCTATCATTTGATTGAATGACTGTCACTTAAAGAGACTGTGTTCATGATAGTTGCTCATAGTTGTCAAGCATTGACAAGAATAATAGAATTTATCCAATTATTGTAGCAGTTGTTGAAGCAGAATGCAGTGACTCTTTGTAGTGACCCAAAATTTTTTTGAAACTCCTTTTTTTTTTTAAATAACTTATTTATCTTATCAAACAGGTTGATCAAAAATCTTAAGCAATGGAAAAATCATTCTTCAATAATAGAAAACGTACATAAAGAACAGTGAAAACGTCATTCTTCAATAATGGAAAACATGCATAAATAATTGCAACGGAAATACATCATTAAAATCAATAATTATAACATTCAAACCCATGTTTTTTTATTACATAAAACAAACTTTATTCTGAAATAAATTCTCATACGCTTTATACCTTTGCCAGACAACCGCCAAAGCTCACTTATGGAAACACATCCTTAATAGCATCTTCCCCAATAGTGTCATTGCTGTCTAATTTACCTACACCACAAGGTTTATCTATAAGCATCATGCTTAGTAAGTAGAGAACTAAACAAATAATTAAATTCACTAGTTCCATAACATTCTATATCATCACACATCTATCAACTTAAACATTTCCTTGCATCAACATATAAACAACAATAACTCAGAATAGTTCACATATGCAATATGATAGAATATCAATTTCTTTTCTTTTCTCTTTTTTATTTATTGTTCGTCTTCTTTTTCTTCTTCGCGATAGAGTAAGGTAAACAATAGGTACATCACCACTTGTCTCACACCTTCGAGAGACGATCTCACACCTTCAGGAGATGGACTCACAACTCCAGGAGTCAGACTCGCACCTTCAGGAATCATCTGTTAACTTTTATGCATCTCAATGGACAATGACCAAGCACCTTCCGTTGGTCTGCTACGACATCCATCAAAGCAAATCAACAACATTATGTACCCATAGGTTCATCTTTGGAACAACCTATCTTCCAGACCCATTTACATGAATTCATAGTTTTTATCTCACTTATATGCATATTTAGAAAATCAACTCATCCTCGATTATATCAGCTAATTACTGTAAACAAGATTTAAATAGAGTCTACCAACAACATCACCAGAACAACAAAACAGTCCCAATACAAAGAGTCAAATCATCAAAACAACTATTGTGAGGAAAACATTTAACATACAACAGAACAACAATTCTCAGCTCATTACAAATTGGAAGCAGTAATAAAGTTCACATAAAATCTTAGCACCCTGTGGTGTAGGTCGAAAGGCCACACACATACGAACTCTACTTACCTGGTTTCCACATATCATACACTGTCAATGCCTTAAGCTTTGTTGAGTTAAAACTTCCTTTGGCTATCCAAAGAAAAATCCAACTTTTTTCTAATTTTTTCTTCTTTCGGTCACCAAGTAAATCTCCTCTCTCGTGAAAAAAATCTCCCTTTAGCTTCCTTTGCCTTTTTTATAATCTAAGGGTGAATCGGTATCAGAAAGCTAGATAATCAACCGCGACCTTCCAATTGGGATTAATCTTATTCATTTTTCTTCAATGCCCAATTACTCATGCGAAACAACAGAGGACGCTTCAATTGCGAATCAGCAGAATGTCGTTTGAATTTAAATTACCAATACATTGGATGCGGAATTATAGGCTCCCATGGACACATTCGTGTTTGCCAAGAATATTCTCAGTGAATATTTGTTCCATTAAACTAATCATTTCATGTCAGGTTGTAATTTTGAAAGCGTTTCTGTCCATGGACATCTACGCTCCCGTGACATCACTATTAGCCGGGTTTACTTTAGTCAAAACGGCGTCATTTCTTTCCTTATTTATTTCACCTAGAATGAGTTTTTCCTTTGAAATGCAAACGTCCATTTGAATTTGCGAATACGTTTCCTTCCACGGACGCGTTTCCTTCCGCAACTTCCAATCCAAACGACAACGTTTAATCCTACAGCGACACTTTTCTCTTTCTCCCACAATCCAACGACATCTTGATGATTCACGTTTCATTCTCAATTAAATCCAATGGTTCTTCCTCCTTCCAAACATAATCTTTCTTCATCGCGAAAGCATCTTTTTCTTGATGCAACGTTTGATTCACACTTTTAATCCAATGATCCCTCTCTCTTCCACAAAGAATCCTTCTCTCCCGTTGAAGCATCTTTTCCATCTGCCCCCTCTCATCTAATCGTCAATCCTTTGCCCGCTCTTCTCATCTAATGGCCCTCCATTCTCCTACACAACCGCGGCTTCTTTCCTTGATCTAATGGCTATCAACACTACCGATCATATAATCCAATGTCCCAACTCTCTCCCACAATGAATCTTCCATCCCTCGCTAAAGCTTTAAATACCCAATTGAACAATCCACTATCTGTCTCCTATTAATCCAACTATCAAGCACGCTCTCGCTAGGGAAGCTTTCCCCCTCCGCGACATCCTTCCATTTGCTCTTATTCTAACGGTGTATACCCCTCCCACACATTAGATTTAATGATTGCCATTTGTTCCACTTATCCTAACTATTTCCTTCGTCCAAAACGACATTGGGCAGCGTATGAATTCCTTCCTTCCGTGGATCAGTATGCTCTTGCAGATGTCATTCTTAAACAACTCCTTAACAGCGAACAATTTCACCAAAACGAGGACGTCCACTAAATTACGGGTGACATCTCCAATTTCCCGTGTATCCAATTCTTCCCCTCTAATTTCTATCCTACTTAATATATTATTCTATCCTCCCTTTTTTCTATTAAAATTATATATATATATATATATATATATATATATACTTCTAAACCATAAAATATACTTATTTTAAACAATCCATATACATATAAAGAAGGGAAAATGACAAATCAACCTTCATCCTTTACTATTAGTGACAAAACAACCATCATCAATTTTTTGCTAACAAATTAACCACTTAACTATGAAAAAATGTCGCTGCAACCATCACTGTTATGCTTACCGTTAATGTCCGTCGACGACCTTCCAGACACATTTCTCGGAAACATTATCTTCGCAGTCATCTTTGCAGTCATGTTTCCCAGTGACATTATTGGTGAACTTTTAATTCTGATTATGATTTCGTCGACAGACATTGACGGTAACCGAGAAGATGATGTCGGGAAGCTCCGGCATAGTTCGGTCCACAATTTTTACATTTTTAGTTTTCCGATCATTTTCTCATCTTCGAAAGTAGTTTTCATCACCGTCGTCGTCGTCTAGTATCTCAATTCTACCTCGAAATGCTCCTCCCTGTGACTACGTCGTTATGGGCAGAACGACGTACTTGCAACACCGCCGTGGTTTGTGAAAGACCGCCGTGGTCTGAGAAAGACCACTAAGGTCTGAGAAAGACCGCCGTGGTCTGAGGATGATCCACCGCTGATCATCGTGCCTCGGTCTGCCTATATAAGAATCGACTATAGGCTCCAGTGAGTATCGCAAAATACAAAATCCTTGGCGAACTAAGTTCAATGAATTATAGCAACGTTCGTTTTATGTTCAAGGGGCATCCTTCGCGCTTATAGGCAGATTTAACGTTCAGAGAAGTCTGGCAAACATACGACGGACATCCATCGGCCAAAAACGGATGCCCGTTTCAGCCTGAACGACATAGTCTTAAGTCGAGGGACGTCCATTGTGAGACGAGGGACATCCGTCATCGCCATTTGGAAAATGACAAACTCCATCCTAGCTGTCCATTCCGATCAAGGGACGTCCATTCTCGATCTAACGGCCATGACCATCGTTCCAATGGGCACGACGGACATCCCCCGATATTTGATGTCCTTCATCAGTCTGTTGAATTATTGTTCAACGGTTCTTGGCTGACAAATTTTGACAGACGTCTCCCATTGTTGCTGCCTTGGACGTCTTCATTCCACGCTCCTTGGCCAATGAATTTTGACGAACATCGCCGTTGTTGCTGCCTTGGACGTCTCCGTTCGTCGTTATCAAGCCTCCACGGTTTGTCGTCATCAAGCCTCCACGGTTTGTCGTCATCAAGCCTCTGCGGTTTGTCGTCATCAAGCCTCTGTTCGTTGTTATTAACGGTAAATGTAACAGCGATGGTTGCCGCGATTTTTTCTCATAGTTCAATAGTTAAGTTGTTAGCAAAAAAAAGATGATGGTTCTTTTGTCACTAACAATAAAGTATGATGGTTGTTTTGTTATTTTCCCTATAAAGAATATATATATATATATATATATATATATATATATTTGTGGGTGCAACATCAATAAATTCGCTCATGATGAGTTATAACCTAAGATCTATGACCATATTATGTTAACTGTTCGTATTTCATTCATTCCATCGATATGCTCTCAGGTACCTATAATTGTGATCCGTTTGCTAAAATTAAGGGGTCTTTGTGTGGAAACCTTCACAAAAAATCATCATTTTTTTTATTGTTTTTTTGCTTTTCCCAGCAATTATGTCCACACCTTCAGATATCTGGTGTAAAATGGTCGCTCGTTTCCTTATTTCTTTGATAATGGAGTTGGGTATCTTTGTGGCATTGTTTGTACAAGTTCGTGAAGAGGGCTAGATGAGTGGAATGAGGTGAGGATGATACAAGTTCGTCGTTTGGTGGTGTGATACATAATGGGCTTTGTACGCCCTACCAAAACGGCTCCAAAACAAACAAAAAGTTGTGTGTCACACTAACGAGGGACTGCCAGTGATATACTCAAGGAAGGTGGGCATGACGTCAAGTCCGTATGGTCCTTATGTGCTGGACCACACACGTGCTACAATGGCAATTACAATGGGAAGCAAGGTTGTAAGGTGGACCGAATCCGGAATGATTGCCTCAGTTCGAATTGTTCTCTGCAACTCGGGAACACAAAGTAGGAATCGCTAGTAATCGCAGATCAGCATGCCAGATTATTCCTTAATAATAACAATTACTTTTTTACAAAAATTGTGGTCACAACTCTCTTAGAGCTGATTTTTGCAATTGTTGCTTATGGATTTAAACAATCATTCTGGTAAGAGGTGGACAATCATTTCGACCGACAAAAGGTATGGTGGACAATCATTGCTTTTGTAATGTATGTTTATGTTATACTTTGTATATGAACGTTTGGCTCAAACTGTTCATTTCTGTAGGGGTTGGTGCCAGCTATTGGAGAGTTTGCAGAGTCAGCGAAGTATCATTTTTGCCTTATACACTTGTATGCCAACTTCAAAAAAACAATTTAGAGGTAAATTTTACAAGGACGTGATGTGGAATACATCTAGGGCCACAACATCAGTGCACTTTAAGAGAGATATGCAAAAACTATATCTGGCAAACATGGTGGCACAATCATATCTGCAAGGGATCGATGTGAGACTTTGGTCGAAACATACTTTTAATTTGATCCCAAAGTGCGACATAAGCCTCAACAACTTGAGTGTCCTTCAATGCCTACATCCTACTAGCACGAGATAAACTGATTCTGACTATATTTGAGATGATAAGAAAGGGCATCATGTAGAGGATAGTTAAGAAACATGAAAAGATGGATGAGTTTATGAACCTTTATGTCCTCAAATCAAGAAGAGGCTCGCCAAGCTACAACTTGCCTCTCAAAATTGGAGTCCAAATTTTGCAAGAGTTGGCCGGTGTGAGGTCAGCGATGGTAACGAATAGTACGTAATCGATTTAGATAAGCATACTTGTAAATGTTACTAGTGGGAGCTTATTGGAATCTCGTGCATGCATGTCATCATGTGTATTCATTTTATGAGGAGATGTGCATGAATACCACCTGTAGTGACCCAAATTTCAAAGTTTTTTTTTAAAACCTATTTGTCTTAACAAAAATGGGTTTCATAAAAAATCCTAAGTAGTGGAAAAACACTCTTTAAAATGAAAATGCACATAATTAAAAGCAACAAAAATACATCATTGAAAATCCATACATAGTTCTAATATTCAAATCCATAATCTTAAATTATATGAAATAAACATTTTATCCTGAAATAAATTCTCATACTTCAATCATTATCAGACAATCGCCAAGGTTCACTTGTGAAAACCCCTCCTCAACAGCATCTTCTATAAGAGCATCCTTACTGTCATAGTTACCTATATCACAAGGTTCAAACTATGAGTCTAACGCTTAATAACTAGTGTAACATATATTACGTGATCATAATTTTTTTCTAACTTTTTCTTTCTCTTTTAGGAATGATTAGGTTTGGTAGTGGGACACACACCACTATTCATGAACTTTTGGGGAGATAATCTCAAACCTTTGGGAGACAGACTCAAACCATTAGGAGTCATCTGTTAGCTGTCATGCATTTCTGATGCATAACAACCCAGCAAACCTTTGGGCAGGTCTATCTTGAGATCAACCGGGAACAAACTAACGGGCTTATGTACCCACTAGTCCAACCTTTGGGGACAACCTGTCCTCACTTCTTTTTACATAATTTATTTTGTTTCTTATCTTTTTTACATGTAACTCATGCATGAAGACATCATCTACATGTAACAGAACATATCGTATTTCATCCAAACAAAAAGTATGACAACAACAAGTTCACAAGAAATCAACTAGCACAATGAATAGAGCATCTACTGTAATCCTAACATTTACTCTCATGCATATAATAACATGAACAGTAAACTACAGCAACTACAAAAGTGGATCCTCAATATCATGTTATCATCATAAATTGAAAACGATAGCTTAAATACCTACGTACTATATCTTCAAATAATAGGGTATCACCATGAACGGAACAACAACATCTTAAAGCAACATGTAAACAGATCATCAAAACTATGTCATCATGACCAGCAAAACAATAACTAAGTATGTCCAAGAACATAAACAAATATCTCAAAACAACAGGTAAACCAATCCTCAAAAGCTATGTAATCATGACCAGAAAAACAATAATTAAACAACTAAGTATCATGTCCTCAAACAATAGGTTATCACTGTGAAGAGAAATCAACTCCAAAATATATATACACATTCTCGAGTCAGCAACATGAAAGCAATAAACATCACAACAGAAATTCTATCACCTTGTGGTGTAGGCTGTGAGGCTAAACACATGCATCACCACTTACTTGGGTTCCGCATAACATACACTACCAAGCCTTAATTTTTGTTGAGTTAAAACTCACTTCAGCCAGCGACATCCTGATGGTCCACGTTTCATACTCAATTAAATCCAACGATTCTACCGCCTTCCATACATAATTTTTCCTTTTTGCGGAAACGTTTTTTTTCTTAATCCAATGGCTCCTGTTTCGTCCGCTTTTTTAATCCAATGATCCCCTTCTCTTCCACAAACAATCTTTCTCTCCCGTGGAAGCATTTTTTTTTTCCATCTGCCCTCTCTCATCCAACGGTTGATCCTTCACCCAGTCTTCTCATCCAACATTCACTATTCCATCCATCTTCTTCCTTTCTCCCGTGGACACATTCCCATCTGAAAAGGAATCTTTTCCTTCCTTCCTCCCTCATCTAACAACTATAAACTCTTCTACTCAATTAAATCGAGCAGTCTTTGTATCCTCAAACACTTCTGCAAATCTGTTGGCTCCCGCTGATGCCATCTCCTGGCAACTCCTTAACTGCGAACATTTTCTCCAAAACAACAACGTTCACTAAATCACGGATGACATCTCCAATTTTTCCCCCACGCATCTAATATCCAATTTCTCCATTCTCATTTCTATCCAACTTAATATATTATTCTATTCTCCCTTTTTCTATTCAAATTCTTTATATATATACACACACATATATACTCTTAAGCACAATTTCTTAATAATAATTATCATTATTATTTTGCAAAAATTTCCCTCACTACACTACCACTGAGAAACGTACATGAGGATGTACTCACACTTTGTCCAACTGGTTAGTGGACAACTCATGTGACCTGTAAGGGACCACAATCCAATTATGCCACCGCCAATTAAGAGACATAAGAGAAGACCTAAAAAAAAGTCAAGGATGTTGATGAGCCACACAATCGGACAGTCCTCACCAAGAGAAATGTCAACATGATATGTAGCTTGTATCAAGGTGTGAGCCACAATACCTGCACTTATCAAGATGGAGGCCCAGACACTGGCGAGGCAAGGTCTAGTGGCACGTTTTCAAATATTATTTTAACTATGCTAATATTACTAATGTGTTTCAATTTTTATGCAGGAGTCTTCCGCACAAGGCCCACATATATGAGAGTCCACTATAAAGGACTAGTTATTCTAATGGACATGTTGGTCTTGACTATGTTGTAATGAATATTTTCTTTGTTTTAACTTGTTGTAATAGACATTTTATCCTTTATTATTTGCAATTGTAGAATTGGAACTAAGATATTCCTTCCTTACACACTCTTATTATTATATTCCTCTCTCTCTCTCTCTGAATGTTTAAGTGCATATTAGATATAAAAATTCTCTATACCACTATCATCTCTCACTCTCTCTAAATGCATGCACAACAATCATGCAGTTTTTGAGACCAAAAAGAAAGTTGCATGGAGGAATGAGAACATTGATACTAATCCACCATTTAAATATGAACTTCAGTATATAATTAACTCATATCTCTACACATCAACTACCTATGTTGGTGCCTTGCTACGAAATTTCCTCCATAAATCGATGACCCTAAACATACAAATGGGGTCCATGTATACATCGGAACATTTATCATACAGAGGAGACCCATCCGATAGCACATAAGTGGAAAGCAATATGAATCTACACAAGTGAAAAGATATACCTCTCTTTCTTTGAAAAGATATACAATTGCAATTGCTTTTGACAACAAAGCTTAGTATGGGTAGTGAGTGTGCAGGTCAATGGATGATAGAAAATACAATTGTGATGGGTGTGTTTGAAAAGTAAACCATGCACTAGAACTTCTTAAACATGAATCCACCCTAGCGTAATAAGTGATCTTTCCATTTGAATGTCGAAATATTCTTCTTCATTTAATGAATTACACTGCATACAAAGAATGCAAGGATGAGTAATAAAATAAAATCTTCTAAACTACTTTATTGAACATAACATAAATTTCACTGTGTTTTCTGTCGATTCTTGCTTTGGGATGATAAGAATAGTGATGTGGTACCTACCATTTCTCTGAAAATAAAAACAGGAAGCAAAGTATCCTATACATATAGTCCAAAACACATAATGATAGAAAATGAAATAGTTTCCTACCGTAACCCAAGAATACCGCATGTCTCTAGGTTTTTCTTTGTATTTGCTCAAACCATGCTGAAGAAAGTATTTATAAGGTCCACTGGCTGAAATGAGCATTTTCACACCATCAGACTAATAAGGCATGAATAATAGTAGACACGTAGATAACCAAGTAGAAGACCTACCACATACAAAGTTTGAAGTGGAGATTGTATTCCACCTGATACGTCTGTTGATGGAGGAATGAGAACCACTATCTGCTACACTTTTGCAAGCATAGTAGGAGGAGAAGGTTGGCATGTGATAGAAAGAGCGGTCCATATTGGAGACACATTATTATATCTCATACCAATAAACTGAAAAAATAATTAATGTATATATGGCCTTTGCGTATAAACTAAAAAAGTTACAGGCATTCTGAAGGTTCGGCTACTAGAGAGGAAGATGGAGGGGCTACTCGATCATGCGCATGCCTCCTCTTTTGCCAGACCACATCCTCCATTCTTTGCAATCGATCCTCTATTCTTTGATGGTGTTCCTCCTCTCATACCTCCATTCTTTACAATTGGTCCTGCATTCTTTGCAAGCACTCTTCCTATTGCTCCTCCATTCTTTGCCATCAGCTCTCCAAGAAGTCAACCATCCTATTGAACATCTCCTCAGCCATTGATGTAAAGTGAGATAATTGTAGAGGGGGCAAAGACATAGGCTGCACAGTATCATCCTCCATGGGTTGTGCAGGCAATAATGCACAATGTTCGGCTGAGGTGGATGGAAGTTGTCCTACTAAGGGGGCTGGAGGCTGGGTAACTTTGGATCGAGTCTTAGAGGCGGACTTGGATGGAGACTTGGATACTCATTCCCCTTTGACTTTGTTGATCCCCATATGGCCCACTTTCAAGTTATTATAGACGTCGTCGAGCCTTTCTTTGATTCTCAGCTCCTCGTCTAGAATAAGTACCCAGTTATACTCAACAATCTTTTGAACAAGCCAATTATATGGCAGGCCCGGTGAGAATGTCATACATGTGACTCAAAATCACATACTCGATATTCACCTTCTTTCGGTTGAACACCTTTTCTTGCACATGGAGATCCATGAAGCTAACATGATCTCAATGCCCATCTCAAGGTAGAATAGTGGTTGTCATGATGTTACGGACCACTTGGGCTTTAGTGTTTAAGTCCTTGGACTTTGGCTTCTTGAACGCTTTAATCTCAGGATTGTGGTGCAACTGTTGAAGGACTGCCAAACCTTCTTCTTGTCTAATGAAATCTGGATCTTAAGATACGTGATAATATTGCTCGCTTGGTTTCATCATTGAAACACCCAAGCAGCAGGTAAATACCATTAGGAGTCAACCTCAACACCTGTCCAAACATGTAAGTCTAGACCTCTAATGGTTGTGTGGACAACTACAAATTGACATAAAATAGTTTGACAATCTGCTCACAGTAACTTCCACCCAATCTACACAAACTCGCTAATCTAGCACTCTCAACCATGTCTTCCATTCCTATTTCAGACAATGAATCAAAATCTACTCTTCTAGATATAATAATCAAACGATGTTTAATATCATCTTTGTACCTATCGTTCGTTGACTCACTCGTGAAGACCAGTGAATAGAAAAAATCTGATTTAGGTTGAAACTGACCAATTGAGATACTGGTCATGCTTGAGGTTAAAGTTTTACTTCAAATTGGGGTTGTGTTTCACCCTCGGGTTGTTCATTATGCTGAAATTGACCACAAACAAACTTAGTTGCAGTTTATCTATGGCATGGGCCAATTCTAGTTGATGTAGAGACTAAGGGGGAGGAGCTTTACAGTTGAGAGTCAATTTCATAGGCCTAGTAGAATCCATTAGATTGGATGAGACAGTAAAGGTTAAAGTTATGGTTAGGGTATGCAGCTCACTGAGGAAATTGCTTTGACTAGTGTGCTCTATCTAGAGCGAAATGTAAATTTATATACTAGGGTAAAGGAAGGCAAGTATCCAGCGGAAGACACGTGTCTGCTACAGAAAGAATATTTTCTACTGCGGAAAGAATATTTTCTGCAGCGGATACTTGTCTTCTACTTTGAATGAGGAATTACTTTCTGCAGCATAATGCAAGTATTTGTTGTTGAAAGGGTGTTTGCTACAGTGGATGATTGTTTTCCATCGCGGAAAGTAAGTCCTTGATTATAATCACTTCATGTACAGATTCACTGCGAAAAGAGGATCTGTCCATTGCAAAAACTAATTGAAATTTTTAACGAAAAGCGTGACAACCATGTCTAGTCCATTTATTTTTCATAATTCAGTATTTTATTTGTTAGTAAAAATTATTTAGTGATTGTCTTGTCATTGGTCTCATAGTTCTATGATTGTTTTATTAACTACCCTATAATCTACACCATAAAAAAATTTATTAAAACTTTGCAGTGAAGTTAATAAAATATTGAAAGAAATGTTCAACTTGATGTAATATTTTTAACAGAATATAAATAATTATAAGAATAAATTAATTATATCAATCCTTAAACAAACATAAAATGGTAACTTTATTAGAAGTTGTTCTTATCCGATATTTCTCAACTTAAGAAGCTTATGAGTTACTATCATAAAAATTGAAGTAAAGTACGTGAAGTTTTTTCTTTTATTTCTTCGTTTCCGTGTTCTAATGTAAGTATTATTTAATAAATAATATTAATTGAATACCCTTAATCTCAAACTCTCATGTGTTCTTTTATTTATGGGCATAAGTGATCCATTATTTAAATATTTATTATAATTTTATTACTCGCTCTACAACTTACACTACTATTGTAAAGTAAATTCTCTATCAAATTTATAAAAGTTCATAAAGTACATATATTGTCGGTGTATTTGTAAAATTCCATGCTCTCAAATGCAACCTTTTTGAATTTTTTTACTAAAAATTAAATATGGCCAAAATACTTTTATAATATTTTTGAATTAATGTAACCTTTTTTTTTTTCTTACTAAAAATTAAATATAGTCTAAAATAAAATTACTTTATAATTTTTTTGCATTAAAAACAAAATAAAAAAAAACATTGAAAAATAAGAGCCTTAATTTCGAAAAGGATTATCATACTTAAGAGTATTACAATAATTTTTCTAATAATCATTATTATTTTTTTGTTTTAAATAATTAATTATGACAAAATTAAAGATACTATTTGGTAAATGGAAGTGTCAAAAAGTAAAAATAAAAATGTTTTAAAAAATTATAATATATATTTGTTGACATGTAGTCCATGGGGTAAGGTATTCAACAAAAACAAATCATAAATTTTAGAGTTAGCAATAAACTAAATTTACTAACAACTAAAACTCTGAATTACGAAAATGAACAACACAAATTTCACGGTCATGTTTTCTCCCAGACATCCACAGGTGGCTTGAACGTCTAATTATACCCCCTTACATGAAGACAAACGTCCGTACTTATAACGGACGTCCGTGTATACCCATTCACATAAAATTAGACGTCTATGCTAAAAGGAGCGGATGTCTGCTACCTATGAAAGACGTCCATTATTTGTAAAGGTTAATAGGAAGGACTTCAGTACTTTCAAATATATAATTCCGTGCATTTTTTTTATATGGGCAAACGTCCGCACATAGAGTGAACATCCTTTCAACTCCATCTATATAAGTTGAAACGTGAAAGGACATCCACGATGAGCACTTCTTCTTAACCTAAGCAATTTTTTAGCGATTTCCCAGTGATCTTTCAAGTTCCAAACCCTAAAATGACATCTAAGGCTCTAAAAATCACCATCAAGCATAAAACTGCTCCCTCCGTAGCTCAACATCAATCACAAAGTGATTCAACCTGTCCCTTCCTAATGGCACATGAATACCTTTCATTGGAATTTAGGACTACATCGTCCAAGGAAAGGTACAACAATGGTATCCAACTCCAATCCATTATTTTCTCTAAGAAAGTAGAATTCAATGTGTTCATAGATTTTGGAATAAAAGCTATGTTCGAGCGCATTTCACTTGCTAGATTATTCAAAATGGGGGGATATTATTGTGGGCGAGTTGTGAATCAATTATATGTGAATCTGAAGATGGGCAACCTACTCTTGGAGCTGTAGACGTATCTGTTTGGGCGGGAGACTAGGATAACTCTAAATGAGTTTCTTGGATGCTCCATGGAGAAACCAACCGAGGAGTATTTTCCAATATTCAAAGACCCAGATTTCATTAAATAAGGAGAAGGTCTTGTATTGCTGCAGTAATTGCACCGCGATCCTGACATTGGATCTTTCTACCTGGCTAAATCCAAGGACCTAAATACCAAATCTAGAATCATCCATCACATGATAACTCACACAGTTGTGCTACGTGATGGACATAAAGACCATGTTAGCTACATAGATCTCTATGTGATAGAGAAGCTCTACAATGAGAAAAGATTCAACATTGGATACGTGATCATGAATCTAATTAATGACATTCTGAAGAGCCCAAGGAAGAACCTCCCCAAAAACTAGCTCGTTCAGAAGATTGTTGACAGTAGCGGATTGGCTCTCCCTCCCAACGAGCCAAGAATCAGTGAAAAGACATTTGATGTCTATAATTAAGTGACCTTGGCTCAGATATGGATGGCCAAAATTGAAAAGGAGTGGATATTCAAGGGCACAGAGATTCCATCCACAGTAGCTGCACAGCCATCTTTGACGTCAATTGCACAACCTCCTTCAATGTTGGTTGCTCTGGGCTCAGATCATGTGGAGGGAGAGGACGATACTGTTCACCTCCCTCCTCAGTCCTCTCACTCTTCGTCAATGATTGAGGAGAAGTAGAATTGGATTGTTGTAATGCCCCATTTTTCATACATCTTTTTTTATAAAACGTGTTTAACTTGATTTTGAACACTCTTAGCGTAGTGGAAGACTTTTCTTTATAATATAAAAAGATTCATTCAATCAACAAATTTCACAAATCATCCTTATATAACAATCTTTCAAAACACATCTTATAAAACATCATCATGAAAAAGTTATTCAAACAGTACATAACCTTGTTTTAAAATATTTACACAAAGCATACTATTTTGAGTCGTAACCCACCGGTCAAATCACCGAACAACACAAAAAGTCATGCTCCATCAACTACAACCTCTCTATCATTAATCCATAATAGCCCCATCCAAGGTAAAATTTTCACCTACATCACAAGATTTATCTATGAGTATGAGCCTCAGTAAGAGATAAAACAATGATATCCACATATTATACAATTTCGTAAAATATGCACTTTTCGTATCAAACCATTAGGGATAATTTAGTCTAAGGGATAGTGGCATCATTTGCTCCACCTTATATGGGAAAACTATAATGACCCGATTTCCTTTTTCTTAAAACGTTGCAATTTGAAATGTATTTTCTTTAGAAAGCACATAAATTTAAAACTTTGCTTTTTTAAATCAAGTCCTTTCATTTTTCTTAAATCAAACATTATTCAGCGGAAGAGTTGTATTAATAAAAGTCAAAACATTTGAAAGTACAATAAATAAAGTTCCTTTATTTTACAAACCAATATATTTACAAAACCTTTTACATTTTCTTTTTAATCTTTTGCCTAGCCAGTCACCAAGTCCGCAACGTACAAATGCTCCATTCACTGCTCCTTATCATGCATACCTACATCACAAGACTTAAACTATGAGTCTAACACTCAATAAAAAAGTGAAATGCATAATGAACATGATATGCGGGTTAGAAAACATTTTCTTTTCTTTTCTTAACTTTTCTTTACTTAGGAAAAAGGTGATGAACTACAATCACGATGAACTTATGTTACATCGGTGAACTTGTACCACATTTGTGAACTTATACCAGAATTGTGAACTTATACCGCAACAGTGAACTTGTATCATGATGGTAAACTTATTCCATCCTAATGAACTTATACCATTTTCTTTCTTCTAAACATCTCGGGAGTGAGCGGTGAACTTTAACTCAACTCAAACCCTTCTCACTTTCTTTTAGAAATCATGATGGATGAACGTTACAATTTATGATGCATGAACATGTATGAATGCATACAATCCCTCATGTTTCTGGCATATCATTTTCATTCAAACTCCTCAATATCTATGAAGCATAATATCACAACAGGTTCTTATAGCAACATTCTTAATATCAACATCAAACAACACATCAAAGCAATACATCCTCGAACAACAACGAAATCACAACTTATATCTAATAAACTTAAGCATCAATAAGATACATCAATCTCCAAAGTTCAACATGATCAATACCTAGCAATTAACAAACTTAGCAGCACAACATAATCTCAAAACAGGCTCTTAACAACCACCAACATTACACTACCCATCGAAGCAACGACAGGTTCTTGAGTATAACGTCAACAACCAATATATCGAATTTCATGTACAAAGCCTCCAACAATTCCTTAAACAAATATCATGATATACAAGCACCACTTCTAACTTAACAAAACCAATAACAAAATCAACATATAATATTAACAAAACAATAACAAAACCTTAAACAAAAGAACACCTCCAGAATCCAATTCTTATCAAGCAACCCATCCAGATTATTATTTCCTCAACGCATCAACTTAAAGAACAAGCATCAAAGAATAATACTTTTATGTAGCATGAACATAATTCTTTTCTTAACAATCTATTACGCTTGAAACTCAAAGCAACAATTATCAACATGCTCTTAACAAAATCTAGAACCATAACATCAATTTATTCAGAACAAACATCATATGATATTCAACCCTACCTCTTGTGATGTAGCCCAAAATTGGAAAACACACACACACGTCTTACCTTTCTTTGCAAAAATCCTCTCTTGCTGAAGCTTCTCTTTTCACTAGTGGTCCAGCAGCGTTCTCCAGAAGACCACGCTTTCTAGAAGACCAAGAATGCAAGGGTTGCCTTGAGAGAACCAGAGAACTTCCTTCTTTTTCTTCTACCAAAATTCTCTCTAATATACTTATAAATGTTCAGGGAGAGGCAACAAGTCACGAAATTTCATTTTCTAGGTGCCACTTCATTTTCCTGACGAAAGTTAGCCACTTTCTGGGCGATTCTTGATATTCTGGTCGATCGACCTCTTCATATGATCAACCGTAATTCATCAAAGTTACAATCACCATGACCACGATTCACCGATGATCAACCACAATTCTACCTTTTTTAGAAAAATTGGTCGATCACCCTCTAGTGGATGATCGACTGCTTTTAAAATGGTTGCTCTTTGTATAAAATCTGCTTTGGAACCAACCGATCATCTCCTTCAGCTGATCGACCGCTTCCAAATTACTTGCTCTCTGTAATAATTTGCTCAGAAAGAGAGCGATAGCCAACCCTTCCTTTGATCGACCACTACATTACAGAATACTTTATTTTCCTCAATTGCACAAACAAGGGTCAATCATTCCTTTAAATGTTCAACCACACCACCCAATGAACATCACTTAAACACTTAATTTACAACTCTTCCATAAACCATGACACCACATACTCTAACGACATAAACCACTACTCTACAACTTAATCAAAAAACTATAATTTCACATACCCTAAACTTTAAATCATCAATAACTATATCAATACTACTATGGTCCCTTAAATCTCCAATAATCATCATCCTCTTCCTAAGCTTAATATGATCAAAATCCTGGATATTACAACAACTAACTCATCTATTTACGTTTATTTAGTCCATTTTTAGTTTATCAGTTAAAAACATATGCAAAAATTTTTTTTTGTCTTTCTTGAGAAAACATTTTCATGATGCATGAAAGATGCATATGAACATGATAATGCACATCATTCTCTAAAGATCCAATATCATAATAACATATCACATTTCTTTAGTTATCATAGCATGTCTAAATTAAACAATCAATAATGTAATACCAAGAAAAATAAGTATTTTTAGTTGAAAAAGTTGGAATATTAAATGATAAATAAAATAAAAATTTATAAAGATTTAAAAAGTTAAAAAATACTCATGGCCGATTTAATAATAAAATGACAATTTTATTAAGAGAGAAATTATTGTTGAAAGAAAAAGATGTTTGGAGGAAGGTGATTTGGATGAACGGAATGTTTTTGGAAAAGGGGGAAATGCCAACCGTTGGATAAACTCAGTAAATGGTTAAGATTAAAAGATTTGACGCATTGAATGTTGCAATTAGAAGGAAGGCCGTGCAAGAGATCTGGCGATTGTTGGATTAATTGATGAGAGAAATCATAACCGTCAGTTAAGAATGAATAAGAAAGATTCTTCTGTGGATAGATGCTTTGCGGAAGAGAAAAGAAGTGCTGGAGGAACGAGAATCGTCAAATCAGATAAATGGATGAGTTTTAGCCGTCAGATTAGAATGCAGAATAAGGAAGATTCTTCCACAGAAAGATGCTTTGCGGGAGCAAAAGATGCCGCACGGAAGGAGAGATGACTGTTGAATCAAGTTATCAGATTAAATAATGATTGTTAGATTAGGAGAAAGATGCTCCCGCAAACGGGAAAGATTCCTTGTGGGAGAGTACAGGGTCGCATATAAGTTAAAACTTTGCCGTTTTGCATAAGTTGAGACATTGAATAGTGGAGCCGCGAGAGTCTAGGCTTCTGAGGAAGGAGATTAAAGGATAAAATGTTGTCATTTTTGTTAAGTAGCGGCATTAAACAATGGACTCACGGGAGTGTATGCGTCCGAGAATAGAAAGGCGTTCGTGATAGGAAGTGAACGACATCATTTTGGATAAGTGGCGTGCCTTATATTATAGACCAGCAGAACTGTAAGCGTCCGCAGATAGAAACGTATTCATGGTGAACAGTATTTGAGTGGAATGCAAGTAACTGCAGTGCGACATAGCGATCACTGATTGGCGGATATAGGGAATATTCGCTGGGAAAGATGCTCTGCGAGAGCGAATGTGTCCGCGGTCAAGCAGGCGTCCGCAAATAAGCAGAAAATAGTAGCAAAGGATATTTAAGGAAACTGCTTTTGGGACTAATTGGACATTAAACTGACACTTCCGATCCACCTAATCACAATGGATTAGGATAACTATAGTGCTTGCAATTAATTAAGTGGTGTCATGGTCAATTGTGAATTGTAGAGAGAATGACTCATGAGAATAAAACACCGACTTAAACCTCTATAAATGGAGAGGTTTTGGCTCTTCAAATTGGACATAAGAGAGCCCCGGTTCTAGCTTACTTCAGAAGTTTGAAGTAGTCTTTAAAGGCTAGTGAGATTGTTTAAGTTTAAGTGATGTTATATAAGATTACTATGAGGTGGAAATAGAGTATGCTCGGTAAATGGTTTTATTCATTAAACTATTTTGGATATGTTGTATTGGAATTTTAGACAAGTTATGAAGACGGTTGGAATAGAGAAGGTTCTGTGCATCAACTGAACTGAATGGTTTAATTAGTTTTGATATGTTGTTATGAATAATTAAATGGAAAGTTGGATATTGATATTGATACTCTAGTGGAAGATTAAGTGGAACTTTGGACAGTATGAGTATGATAAGGAAATGGAATTAATGAATTAATTAAGGTAAAGAATGACTAATATGAATACTAACTTATATAGAGGTACGTTTTAGGTCCCTCAAATCAATGAGATAAATCGGATAAATCCTAAGACTCCAAGGCAAGTAATGACCACATGTGTTTGGCCTAACGACCTACATCACAAGATGCTAGGGCTTAAGTAGTTGCGATTGATGTATTGATAGTATTAACGATTTCGATAATATGTTGTTCGAGGATGTGTTGTATGTTTTGATATTGTTGTTAAAGGTTTGAGATGATTTTTGATATTATGTTGATCGAGAATGTGCGGGGTATTAATTGGGAATGTTATATGAGTTTTAATATTATGTTGATCGAGAATGTGAGGGGGTAGAATTATATTGACGTTGATCGAGGATGTGTTTTGTTTGTACATTCATGCATCATGGTTTTCACAAAATAACAAAAATGTTTTATATGTTTATTCTACAATTAATAAAGATTTAAATAGAAATAAATATATGTAAATAGCCTTGTATGGGCGTGCTCAAAGATGAATAGAAAATACTTAACTAAGATACAAACAAAGAAAGAATAGGATTGTTTGGGGGTTGGGATTGTAAGGACCCGATTTTTATTACCTTTTTGAAATCTAGTGAAATTTAAAACTTTTTTTTATATAAAACAATAGCGGAAGTTTTTATTAAAACCTTTTAGATTGAAATCATAGTTTTTTTCTTAAAACCTGATCGTTAAAACCTTTTAAAACTCATTACTTAAATCTTTATTAACAGCGGAAGACTTTATTTATAAAATTCTTTTTTCTCAAATTAAAGCTCAAGTTTAGAATCATTTTATAGTGGAAGCATCAAACTAGTTCTTTGAAGAATAATAAATAAATAATTTACTTTGCGTTTACAAAGCTCATTTCTCTTTTACATTCGTTAGCCTAGCCAGCCACAAGACTCACCCGTGCAAATCCTTCATCATCTGATCCTTAATTTGTTCTTCGTTTTCTCCCATGTTTATACCTACATCACAAGAAATAAACTATGAGCCTAACGCTCAGTAAGTGATAGACTAAGTAAATGGATGCACACGTTGTGCTACTTTAAAATCATATGCAGATTCTCTTTTCGTTTTCTTTCTTTTATCTTTTATCTTTTCACACTTTCATACTTTCTTTTTGTTTTTGTTTCTGTTTCCATTCCTGTTCTGTATCTGTTTCGGTATTTGTGATCATATGCATTTCCGTATCCGTTCCCATGTCTATTTCCGTATCCGTATCTGTATCTGTTTTCGTTTCGAGAAACTCATTTCCGTTTCTGTTTTTGTTTTTGTTTCTATTCCTGTTTCTGTATCGATATCTATGCTTATACCGTTTTCGTATCCGTTTCCGTTTGCATTCATGTATCTGTATCCGTATCCGTTTCTATTTTCATATTCTTTTCGTTACTTATCTTATCTTTTCTTTTCTTTTGTTCCTTTGTTGGACTTGACCTACCAGACCACAAAAATCTTTTATCTTTTGTTCATGTGCTGGGCTTGACCTACCGGACCACAAGAACCTTTATCTTTTCTTACTTGGGTTGCTGGGCATTACTTATCGGACCAACCGCTTTTTCTTTATCTTTCTTAATCGTTCATTCGTATTTCTTTTCGTTTCCTTTTCCTTTTCAAAACCGTGCATGAAAACCATTTTTCGTAATATTTGAAAATCGTGATGCATAATACTCGTGAATGCATACAATTCTATCGTATATTTAAGGGAATCTAGTAAAACATACAATTCACAGATCATGCTTCATAAAACGATAGACATGCTTATAAAACAATAGATGTGCTTATAAAACTATAAGCATGTTTAGAAAGCGATAGACATGCTATTAAAACAATAGGCATGCTCAATATCTAATAAAGTAGTAAGTAGTCATAAGTGCATATCCTATTATTGCGATGTAGGGTCCCAAAGACCAAAGCAGACACATATCAGTTACCTCATTTCCTTAAAGCGTTCAACGCTTAAACGTCATCCTTTTCTTTTCTTTTAGTACCTTCACAATTAAAACATTTATTCATAAATAATCATCTATATCACTAACCATTTACGGAGTCCCATAAACTATCTAAACACCGCCTACTAATCACCGCAACAACTGGATTTCAATATACAAAGCCACAACCAACCAAGGATAATTCCACAGCTCAACATATATAGCTTCATCTCATATTTCCAAATAATAATAGAATACAATAACCTCAACAATCCCAGGCCAAGCATAAAACCCACAACTAACAGAGCATGGCATAACAATCAATTGCAATACCAAGCAAAGGACAAACACTAAGCCAACGAAGATCAACCTCTTGATATCCTTTAAACCCAGCACAACAATAAATGACAAGGATTAATTCCATTAACAAATCCCACACGACAATAACCCCAAGATACAACCAAATTACAAACAGCAGAGAACCATATTCATTCACAATCCAAATATCACTTAGGTCACTTATCAAAATAACATAACAAAATCCAAACAGTAGCAGTTATTCAACAACAATAACTACGGAGCATGTATATTCACAGTTGTCCAAACGATAACCAACAGAGCACATTCCTTTATCATTTTATCGAAATAGAAAAGGCAGCAGATAAATCATCCAAACGTACAGAGCTAACAATTCATATATCTCAGCATTAATCATCAGCAAAGAGAAATTCACCGAACACATCACTTAATCCAAAACAGCAACAATACAAGGAGACAGTAATCCAACAACAACCAACAGAGCACAAATCCGCAGCAAAGCCAAATCCAATATATTATTACTCAACACCCATAATCCAAAATTGAAAGGCAGCAGAAATCCTTATCCCGAAGAATACAGGAGAGCATAGCTCACACGACCATCACCAACAGCTCCCAACCCTCAACCAAAACGCAGCAGCTAGAACCTGAGAGTAATCCCAGTGATCGAGTCCAAATTCGCAACAACGACAAACAACAAAATTGAATTAGCACTCAAAATACACTTCACAAAATCCCCAATATTCGGCAATGGAGGCCGAGAACCAAAGGCACAAAACCTTACCTCGCGGAGAAGACCACACAACAGCAAAGAGCTCGCACAACCACCTTCCATTGCTGCCCGAGAAGCTGCGAAGAACCAGCCAGCGGGAGTGTAACGCCTCGCGTTATAAAATCATTTTTTTATTTCATTTTTAGCCATAATAAAATTTCTTTTATTTATTTGAAAAAAAAATACTGTAAATCAAAGTTTAAGCGGAATCAATTTAAAACATAATTTTTAAATCATTTAAATGATAGTCCAAAATATTTATTGAAATAAATCTACAATTAGTCATTTAAAATAACCGGTTTATTTTCCTTGAACCATAACCTTCCATGTGGAATCTAGTTAATAACCCAAGAGTTCATCTGGCAATACCTCCTCCTCCACGTTGATAGCATTAAGTTTATTACCTACATCACAGGTAATACCATGAGCCTAAGACTCAGCAAGAAATAGAATTTATGCATCTTAGAGAAGAACTGATCTCCTCTTCTTTTCATTTTAGTTTCACTTAACAGTCAAGATGTATGAGATTTATTATTCTAGGAAGATAGGATACACCATACAGTCTTGTGGCTTAACCATCACTCCGACAAGGAGATACATCCATCAGGGGTGTCACCACATTAACAGGCACCTACTCATCCCAATCTCATACACCTATTTACGTTTCTTGGTTAATTTCATTTATCATTGTATGCATATGTCAGTAATTTCATAAGTCATATCATGATGCATGAATGTCACAGTTTATAATGGCAATATATAAAAGGAATTAAAACAACATCATGGAATATGACATAAAATATTGAAACAATTATTTTCTACATGCTCATTGTAACATTCTATTATTTTTAATATTTTCTCAATATTTTCGTGCATTATAAAGAATTATTTCTTTTTAAGTAAATTCATTATTTTAACAGTAATTTTAACAATTAAGCTAATAGTAAATTCAAAGATAATTTTAACAATAATCATAATTAAATTGACAATAACTAAAGCATAAAATAATCCCGTGATGCAGGGTCTCCACTGACCACCGCATCCTATTTCTTACCCTAGAAGAGCTTTCCCTTGAATTTCTCCTTCCAATTTCCTCCTCCCAAAATTGCCAGAGTAACACTCCTCCGACACAATTTCTCACAATTCCCCTCACTCTTTCTCCCTTTTTCTCCCTCTTTCTCTTCACTCTTCAAGTTCTTTCTTTCCTTGTGATTTCCTCTCAAATTTTCACCTCTTTTTATAGACAATAAACCCCTCCTAAGATGCAGTCACGTGGAGATTTTTAGGCAAAAAGTAGGCAGATAAGAGGAAGTTTGGTAATCACACGGAAGTTAGGCCAAGACGCACAAAATTCTTTTCTTTTATATATATTTCTTAATTAATCAATTCCCAATAAATCCTAACCAAATTTCCACTTAATAATTTGCATAAATTCCAATAATATCCAATTAATTCCTTATACAGTTTTACATCCAATTAATTCCCAATTTTCTTCACTTAATTCCGTTATGAAAAAATCGGGATATAATATACCATGAGAAAATCATTCCAAATCAAGATAAAATTTTGAGATATTACAATCCTCCCTCCTTAAATAAATTTCATCCTCGAAATTTGCTAATCAAATAACTCTGGATATTTGGCTTTCATCTCCTCCTCTCTTTCCCACGTAGCTTCTTCAGCTGAATGATTCCACCATAATACCTTAACTAAAGGAATCTACTTGTGCTGAAACTCTTTTATTCTTGAGTCCAAAATTTTTACAAGTCTTTCTTCATAGCTTAGGTTTGTTTGGACTTCCACATCGTTAGGAGGTACAATCAGATTTGGATCTCCAAGACATTTCTTCCGCATTGATACATAGAATACGTTGTGTACACCTTCCATGGAGGCTGGTAATTGTAATTGGTACGCCGCTCTCCCAATTCTTTTTGTGATCACAAAGGGACCAATATACCTTGGGCTTAGCTTTCCTTTCTTTCTAGAGTGCATAATCCCCTTAAAAGGTGATATTTTTAGAAAAACCAAGTCTTCTTCGTCGAATTCCAAGTCTCGCAGGCAATGGTATGCATAGCTTTTCTAGCAACTTTGAGCGGCCAACATTCTTTTCCTGATAATAGCAACATATTCAGTAGTTCGTTGTACGATATCAAGGCTGTAAAACTTTGCTTCACCCATTTCACTCCAATATAAAGGAGATATGCATTTTCTGCCATATAATGCCCCGTAAAGCGCCATTCTGATCATGGCATGAAAACTGTTGTTGTAGGCTAATTCAACCAATGACAGTATCTTTCTCCATCCAATTTGGAAATCAAGCATACAGGCCCGCAACATATCCTCAAGTGTTTGTATTGTCCTCTCACTCTAACCATCAATCTGGGGATGAAAGGCAATACTGAATTTTAATTCAGTGTCCTTGGCCTTATTCAAACTTTTCCAGAAGGCCGAGGTGAATCATGGATCCCAATCCGATTCAATGGAGACCGGAATACCGTGTAGTCACACAATTTCTTTAATATATAAGTTTGCAAATTGATTCATTTTGTAGGTCATCCTTGCTCCCAAAAAGTGAACAACCTTCATCAATCTTTTAACAATTACCCATATTGCTTCGAGTCCTTTAGCAGTTTTAGGTAAGCCAGTAACAAAATCCATAGTAATGTGTTCCTGCTTCCATTCAGGTATTGGCATCGGCTGAAGCATTCCACCGAGTCTCTGATGTTCTGCTTTCACTTGCTGACCAACCTGACACAATGCCACATATTGAGCAATATCATATTTCATCACTGGCCAATAATAATGCATCTTTGCGGTCTTTGTACATTTTATTACAACTAGGATGGATGGAGAAACTTGAAGAGTGAGTCTCTCGCAAGATCACTGGTCGCAACTATGAATCATGGGGCACATACCATCTGCCGTCATACTTTATTATTCCATTAGCAGACATAGAATAGTCCTTATACTTCGCTAGTGTCAGATTTAACTTAAAATCTTTGCATATGCTTTCGCCCTGTTGGGTCTCTTTAATCTGTTCCATTATAGAAGGATTTAGTGTTAATTTTGACAAGATAATATGTAATTGAGTAGAAACTAGTTGTATGTCCAACTCTTGAATGTCTTTTTGAAGTCCAATTGGCATTTCATCACGTACAATACTTATAACAGCAAGCTTCCAGCTTAGAGCATCAGCTACAACGTTGGCCTTACCGGGATGGTACTTGATCTCGCAATTGTAGTCCTTTACGAATTTTAACTATCACCGTTGTCTCATGTTTAACTCCTTCTGAGTAAAAATGTATTTCAGGCTCTTGTGGTCGATGTAAATCTAACATTGTTGCCCATATAAGTAATGCCTCCAGATCTTGAGTGTAAATACCACTGCAGCGAGTTCCAAGTCATGAGTGGGATAATTAGCTTCATGCGGTTTGAGCTGCCTTGATGCATAAACAATTACTTTTCTGTTTTGCATGAGTAATCCACCAAGCCCGTTCTTAGACGCATCACAATAGATACAAAAATTGTCTTCTTCTATAGGTAAAGCCAGAATAGGAGCAGTAGTTAATCGACGTTTTAGTTCTTAGAAGCTTTCCTTGCAGTCAATTGTCCACAAAAATCATGCATTCTTCTTTGTTAGGCTTGTTAAGGGTAGTGCAATCTTTGAAAATCCATTTATAAAGCGTTGATAGTAGCCTGACAATCCAAGAAAACTTCTCACTTCGTCTACATTCTTTGGCTGGGACCAATCAATTACCTCCTGGATCTTTGTTGGGTCAACCTCAATACCTTCTTTGGAAATTACATGGCTAAGAAAACTTACGTTATTCAGCCAAAAGTCACATTTGGAAAATTTCGCATATAATTTATGCTTAGCCAATATAGAAAGAGAAATTCTCAAATGCTCCCTATGTTATTCTTCTGAGCGTGAATAGATTAAAATATCATCAATAAATACAATGACAAACTTATCCATATACTCCTTAAAAATTTGATTCATCATATTCATAAATACCGCTAGAGCATTGGTTAATCCAAACAACATTACAAGAATTCATAATGTCCATATGTTGTTCGGAATGCTATTTTGGGAATATCCTCAAGTTTAGCCTTTAGTTGATAATATCTTGAATGAAGATCGATGTTTGAAACGACACTTGCTCCTTGTAACTGGTCAAATAAATCATCAATCTGGGGTCAAGGATATTTGTTCTTAATTGTAACCTTGTTTAGCTCCCGATAGTCAATGCACATTCTTAATGATCCATCTTTTTTCCTTACAAATAGGACCGGAGCTCCCCATGGTAAGAAACTTGGGCGTATGAAACCATTGTTGATTAATTCTTTTAACTGCAACTTTAACTCACATAGCTCCACCGGTGCCATTTTATATGGGTTCTTAGAAATGGGTTCTATACCGGGGTGTAGGTCAATTACAAACTCAATTTCTCAGTCGTGCAGTAATCCAAGAAGATCATCAAGAAAGAGACCCGGAAATTCCCGGACCACAGCAACATCCTCTAATTTTACTTTTGGATTTGTCGTAGTATCCAGCACATTTATTAGAAATCCTTCGTACCCGTTTTTCATGAGTCTATCAACTTTGAGTGCAGATATAACAGTGAATTTACCCTTGTCCTTAATTCCTTGGAAAGTGTGTGATTCGCCATTAAGAGAGCAAAAGCGTACTTCCTTCTTTTTACAATTGATAATCACTTGATGTTGTGACAGCCAATCCATGCCTAGAATGTTGTTATATCCTTTTAGATCCATAATAATCAAGTCAGCATGAAATGAGTGGCCGTAAATCTCAATCTCTTGAGTTTTTAGAATACCACAAGTCGTCATATAGTTGTCAGAGGGTAATCATACCCTATGCGCACAACTCGCAAGATACGAAAGGCATTTTATTTTGGTGCTAAATTCGGTTGAAATAAATGAGTGGGTAGCACCCAAATCGAATAAGATATACGCAGCTATACCATTAATAGAAATAGAACCTCACAGGATAAAAGAAAACGTCTTGATTCTATAATTTAAAGGTCATAGCATTACAAAGCCATATGAACACAGACTTATAAAAAGTCATGTGTACCTGACACAAAAGCCGGCACCTGTACCTCATCTCCCATTTCCTCGTCTCCTATTTCTTCGTTTACTATTTCTTCGTGTCCTTCTTCCTCATTCTCGTAGAAGGAGGAAACTCATGGAGCTACTCCTGCAAGCTTCTTATCTAGTGTCAGACAAGATTGTGCATTATGACTCGACTTTCCACATTTATAGCAAAGTCTAGAACCAACTTTGTATGGACCAAAATGATTCTTATGGCATTTTGGGCATTGTTTGTGTTGGTTGGCTGCTTCAATCATAGGACGTTTGTCTCTTCCAGGTTGTATTTACATTCTCGATGGTCTCCTTACTCGGTTTGAAGGCTAAGCACCACGATTCAGGTTCTGATTATTTTTCCAGAGCCTTTGATTCATTTCTCATTGTTTGGCCACTAGTGACTTTATATCTTCAACATCTAGTGCTTTTGCTATAATTTGGGCATAAGGAATACCACGAGTACCAATTAGTTTAACGCACTTTACAATTTCCATTTTAAGTCCTCATACAAGGAGATGGATCTTGTTTTCATTCTTGCTCACCAGATCAAGAGCAAATTTCAACTATGCTTCAAACTTCCGAATGTATTCCGTCACAGTTCCAATCTGGCATAGTTGTATGAACTCCTCCATCTTTTGAGTCTAAACTGTGTGATTAAAATATTGTTTGTAGAACAGTTCTTTCAAATTGTCTCATGTAAGAGTTTGAACGTCATGTGCCATTTTGATGGAATCCCACCAAAATCGGGCATCGTGGACTAGTAAATATGCAGCACAAGTTACTTTTTCAGCTTCTTGAATTCTTGAATAGGTGAACATATCTTCAAGGGACCAAATCAACTCTTTAGCCCCCTGTGTCATCCGTTATGTTGCCGTCGAAGCTAGGAGGTTTAAGACGTCTGAATTTCTCCTATTTAGCCTCTTCATGAACCACTACTGGACGATGGTTACCATTTCCTCCATTTCCATTGTCTTGCTCAATGAATCGTTCAACAATGGTGGTTAATCAGTTGATTGTATTATCTCTTTCTTCACGATTCCTTTCACGTCCTTGATCAGCCATATTTTCTTGACCAATAACAGGGTCTTGTCCAACAACATTTTCTCAACCCACCACATTTTTCGATTCTCCGTTGGCTTCTCCATTCCTCACATTCATGTTTCTTCTTAATCCCCTCCTCATTTCTACTCCTACGTATTTTGTACTAATGTCAGGAATTTTTTTTTTTAATTTTTTAATTTTAATTTTATTTATTATTTTTTATTGTGTGTAGATCAATCAATATTAAGAAATTAATAATTGCTTTAAATCGGGGGATATTTATTAGAAAATTTAAACTAGGGAAAATGTAACTTTTTTTTTAGCCCTTGAAAGTACTGATTATGATAATTTTTAGGAAAGAATGCTCTTAGCAAACTCCTTAGACAGAATATCCTTTCCAAGTAAGTTTTCAGGAAAGGCTAGAGGGCCATATCGGTCCACTTAAATACCAGTCTCCAAGACAGAACTTGCTTACACAATACAATTACATCACTAACCGGTACAAAAAGTGTTAATGATTTTAATTTATTTTTATTTTAATTTTAAGTTTTTTTTTTTTTACAGAATTTCATTTAACTATTCTTACTAGAAGGTAATTTAAATTATCAATATTTAAGGTAAACTATTAACACAAAAAAATTTACTTACAGTCGAGGAGCATTTCCCGATGGGTCTTGTGTTATCAACACCGGATTAGATCTGGTTAGGCTCTGATACCATTTGTAATGCCCGCATTATAAAACTATTTTCTTTATTTCATTTTTAGCCATAAAAAATTTCTTTTATTTATTTGAAAACAAATAATGTAAATCAGAGTTTAAGCGAAATCAATTTAAAACATAATTTTTAAATCATTTAAATGACAGTCCAAAACATTTATTGAAATAAATCTATAATTAGTCATTTAAAATAACTAGTTTATTTTCCTTGAGCCATAACCTTCCAGGTGGAATTGAGCTAATAACCCAAGAGTTCATCTGGCAATTCCTCCTCCTCCAAGTCGATAGCATGAAGTTTATTATTTATATCACGGGTAATACCATGAGCCTAAGGCTCAGCAAGAAATAGAATGTATGCAATGCACATGCTATGCTTATGCAGTCTGTCTTAGAGAAGAACCGATCTCTTCTTATTTTCATTTTAGTTTCACTTAATAGTCAAGATGTATATGATTTATCAGTGTAGGAAGATAGGATACATCATACACTCTTGTGCTTAACCGTCACTCCGACGAGGAGATACACCCATCAGGGGTGTCACCACCATTAACTGTCACCTACTCATCCCAATCTCATACACCTATTTACATTTATTGGTTCATTTCATTTATCATAGTATGCATATGTCAGCAACATCATAAGTCCTATCATAATGCATGAATGTCACAGTTTATAACAGCAGTATATAAAAGGAATTAAAACAACATCATGGAATATGACATTAAACATTGAAACAATTATTTTATTCATGCTCAGCGTAACATTTTATTGTTTTTAACATGTTCTCAATATTTTCATGCATTATAAAGAGTTATTTCTTTTTAAGTAAATTCATTATTTTAACAGAAATTTAAACAATTAAGCTGATAGTAAATTCAACGATAATTTTAACAATAATTGTAATTAAATTGACAATAACTAAAGCGTAAAATAATCCCGTGATGCAGGGCCTCCACTAGCCACCGCATCCTATTTCTTACCCTCGAAGAGCTTTCCCGCGAATTTCTCCTTCCAATGTCCTCCTCCCGAAATTGCCAGAATAACACCGCTCCCACACAATTTCTCACATTTTCCCTCACTATTTCTCCCTTTTTCTCCCTCTTTTTCTACACTCTTCAAGTTCTTTCTTCCCTTGTGATTTCCTCTCAAATTCTCCCCTCTATTTATAGACAATAAACCCCTCATAAGATGCAGTCACGTGGAGATTGTTAGGCAAAAAGTAGGTACATAAGAGGAAGTTTGGTTATCACACAGAAGATAGACCAAAACTCACAAAATTCTTTTCTTTTATATTTATTTCTTAATTAATCAATTCCCAATAAATCCTAACCAAATTTCTACTTAATAATTTGCATAAATTCTAATGAATATCCAATTAATTCCTTATACAATTTTACATCCAATTAATTTTCAATTTTTTTCACTTAATTCTGTTATGGAAAAATCAGAGTATAATATTCCATGAGAAAATCATTCCAAATCCCGATAAAATTTTGGGATATTACAGAGAGCACACCCAAGAGAAACCCTAGCTCTCCCACTCTCTCTATCACCTTCACTCCTCATAGCGGGTCTCTCTCTCTCTCTCTCTCTCTCTCTCTCTCTCTCTTTCTCTCTCTCTCTCTCTCGTTGTATTTATACACAGACGATTGGGGTTAATAGGGATGAAATGCTTAACAACCATTTAGGTAATCCCATGATTCTAGGCGATGGATACTGATTTTTCGGGTGATATCTTAACACTCGAGTTCTCCCTCGTCGTTCTCTCTCGATCTCCCAATCGTCTCCCTCACTCTCTCTTCTGAAGTCGCACGCAAGGGAACAACAAAAGTTAAAATCGGGAAAAGGTCAGCCACGTGTATTAAAACACATTTCAGACACATTTCGATCGAGTTCTTCGACCGAAACCAGAGACCGTAGTGCGACTGCAATGCTAGAAACACACTTCTACCACATGTTTCAGTCGAGCTCCTCGACAGAAACTTGTGACTGCGCAACGGCCAAAAACCCAATGTAGAATCTAGAACGCATTTTGGACGAGTACCTCGCCCGCGCCTTCGACCGCTATACGACCGAAAACTCATAATGCAATATGTGACACATTTTGGATGAGCATCTCGACCGCGCCTTTGACCACGGTGCAACCGAAAGCTAAAAATGTATTCTGCTGCACATTTCGATCAAGTTACTTGATCGCGGCATCGACTGCAGCCTCTACCGAAACACTCCAGAACACTTTTTACACATTTTCTTCCTTAAATCAATAACCCTATAACAATACCCCACTAATTTAACTCTAATTATCATCCAATAAATCAACTAAATCATAACCTACCGATTACATCATCGGTAACACCCCGATAATTATCCAATAATCTGATTACCCTCAATTACCGCCCAATTATCTTTATTATTCCCTAGATTGTACCCCAATGATTAGGGATCGTTTGGGGTTGGGATTGATTGGACTATATTTATTATTCTTTGGACTATATCCCAACGATCAGACTAGTAAAAGAAAAGAAAAGAACATTGACTGAAAACAAAAATGAAAGAATCACGTTTTCATGATAAATTCACATCATGTTTTATTTTTTATTATTTACTGAGCATTAAACTCATAGATGAATCTTGTGATGTAGGTAAAATTGGACAAAGAGATTGTTGATGAAGGATCACGCAATTGATGGAGCATTCTGATGATGAGCACTTAGAGTTGTTACGGCGAACTAGATTTGTGGGATGAACATGATCTGTGAAAAGAAAATGATTTGTAATAATTGATATATTGTAATCATTGATAAATGATTTATGATTTGATTGTCATTGATTTGTTAAAGAGAAAATATTTTCGCTATGCTAAAGGAAAAAGAAATGAAGGGATGACTAAAATTAAAAGAAAAGAAATCGGGGCACTACAAATAATTTGTTCTTTTTAATGATCAATACTATCTTCATATATTTCATAGCATAATAACCATAGTGGTAACACACAAGTAACTAAATTAATCATAATATTATCCTCATATAACACAACATATCAAACAATATCACAATATCAATATTATGCTCATATAACACAACATGTTAAACAATATAATAATTGTACCCAAGCATCTTGTGATGTAGGCTAAAGAGATCAAAAGAATGCAAATATCTCTTACCTTATAGTTTTAACACCATTACAGCAAATCTTAGTCAAGTATGTTCTTGAAATGAAACACCTAAAAACACATAAGTCTCCACATTAGTCTCCACACATATACTTGTAACTAAGAATGTGCCTAACCTTTAATATACACAACCAAATCCCTTAATTTCAAAACCACAACTTGCCTAACATAGTGCATATTAACATAACAAAATCAGCTTGAATGAATCCTTACGTATGCTTAGATAAAACATGTCAAAACTCAAGATACACCAATTCATAACTCAAGATATACTTCATCAATTCTATCAATTCCAAAGCCTATCTTTTCCTTGAGGTGTCTAATATAACATAGTAAAATGGTTTTAGATTTGAAACTCATTAAGATGACTATTAGCTTCCAAACACCAAAACTACACAGTTTTACCAATTTCATGTCATCCACTATTTTTTCAACTCACAACTTATCCAAATTCTGAAAATTCTTTTAAACCATGAAGAAAAATCATCTTACCTTCAGGGAGTTGAGAGAGAGTAGCAATCTTCTTGAGAGTTTCTTAATCTTCAAGTGAATTTCCCACGGTTGAAGTTTCTAACATAAACGAGACTCTTCTTTGACATATCTTTTATTCTTAAGAATGAGGTGTCATAATCATCAGCAACATATATGTTTAGTCAGCATATTTTTCTTCCTTAAAATGTAACACCTAATTCTATTTATTGGTGAACTTTTGACTTCCTAGATGATTGCTCATTTATTTTAAGTCATCAGCACTATATTTTTCAAAGAAACTCTGATACTATATATTTATTGCGGGTGCTCACGTGTCCATGGACACTACTTTTTCGCTGTGGAAAGTAGTCCATACATTGTTGCAAGCAACCACGAACTTATTTTCTTGTTGACCGCATAACTCCTGAGGCTAATACACTATAATTTGTCTTTGGATCGGTCAACCATACACCCAACACCGGTCGACCACAATATGACCCGAGACACTCATTTCCCTTAAATTGGTCGCCTAGTCCAAAAAAACATGTTTTTCCTTCCAAACGTCCCTCCCAAGGCTGATTTTCTCATGCAGGCGTCCACCCATTTACTTGAATAACACACTTTTTCAAAAATTATAACTTATGTTAGACGTTCACTCCAAAAAAAATTTTTCACTTGTGGACGTTTGTTACACTATGCAATACCTAACCTTAAGAAAGTTTTACCATATGGATGTCCACACCAAACCTGTAGACATCCAAAATATTGGCAAAGATTCATATCCCATAAAAACCATAAGCACAACCATCCACTATAAAATGCAATCAATGAACATAGTTACTACATAATTCACACTTAACATAATAAATTTGTTCAGGTGTTACAATTGTAGGCTACTTCGAGAGCCTGACTTCCTCGCTTGCAGCCTATGGCAGCTAAATTGAAGTAATGGGCAGGTGGATTGAAAAGCTTCACGCCACTCAATAGTTGCTTGTGGATGAGTTGAGGAGGCATGTGGATCCTCTAGTAGCTCTGCTAGCAGCCCTATCAACAACTCCTCTAGTTGCTCCTCCAACAACTCCGCTAGCAGCTCCTCCAGCAGCCTCTCCTGCAACCCCGCCAATAGTCCCTCAAGCAACCTCTCCATCTTTTGACATCAGACTAGACAGATGCCATTAAGTCTTTTAGTTTATATGGACTTTCCATCTATGCATTAGTTCATTGGTTTAGGCTTTCTGAATTAGATATAACAATATATTACAATTGTACAAATCTCTTATCATCAGACAACTGTCCCCTCTTCCAACCTTGCTAAAGCTTAGAAGATATTGGCAATGGGTCCTTTATCAATTTAATCAATTCTAGGACATGCTTCACATCAAAATTTTCACATGGTATATCTTCAATTTACTTTTGTGCAATGTATTGAATTTACACTTAGTAGTCTGATGGTAGTGCTTAAACTGATCATTGTAGCTTTTTGCACTGATGGAGGATTTCATGATATTGACTCATGCAAATACTAAAAGGAACCTAGAAACATGTGATATTATTGTTGGCATTGTGGTAAGAAACACTATTAGTTGAAAGTTATTCTCATTTTTTATTGCAGGGCTAATACTTCTTGCTTCACATTGTATTTTTTTTCTGGAAAACAATATTTTCAAGATCACAACTCTTATTACTCTGAAGCAAAAGTTAATATCTAACTTTGTGAGAATAACTTTTTCTCAATGTTTAATCAATATATAAGAAGCTGATATGTTAAGTAAATCTCTTGAATTTTTTCTTTTTATGTAGTGTGACACATTAAATGAGGAAAAGATAGTTGAAATCCAAGTGAGAGACTCAATTGTGACTCTTTGGTGGATCCATGTAAGCCACTTTTAATCCTTCTTGTAATATTTTTTCCCTAGTCAAACCACTTCTAATATATGGTTTTAATTTCAGACACACCCAAAATAGGCATGTTTCATGTCGTCAGTTAACTTCCACACTCATTACGGCTACTAGCAGATGTTACGAGAGGCAATTGCAATAGTCATGACCCCTACAGATAAAAAATGGTATATTTTCTCAACCTCTATGCCATAATCATTATTCTTTTAAATTACATACTAATTTAGCTCTTTCTATTTTAGCCTATACGACATATTTTAACTCTGAAATCTTGTCGAGTTTGTTAGTGATTCACAGATATCAACAGAGTGGATTCCACCCTCACAAAGAGCCTTTGGAATCCCTTTTTGAGCACTCCTCACATGTATATATGAGCTCCAATTTGGCGTTCAACATTGTTGATCTCTGACAAGTGTAATTGTTTCATTTCTTATTAATGTAATTTGTTAATGTACATTTTTTTCAACTATACTTGTATATTTGATAATCTAATTTTTATATCTGATACATGCCTTGTAGATTTGGTATTCTCATTGGTTATTTTGGTTGCCTCTTTACTACATTGTTATTTTTTTTTTTTTCTAATTTGGTTATTTTGGTTGTGAAATGGCACATGGATGTCCAAGAATCAACCTTGAACATCCTCCAATGATGAGGAATGTCCAAGGATTGATGTCTTGAACATCTGAAAAAGCCAAGGAACGTTCAAGGCTAGCTTGGTACGTTCAAAAAAATTCGATGGACGTCTGAGGCTGGGCTGGTACATGTGACAAAAGCCCAGGGTCATTCGAGGCTGGCCTTAAATCAGCCTCAGATATCCTCCAACGCCTAGAGACTTCCAAGGTTTCCCTTGGACGTCCAAAAAAAGTAGAGGGATGTCTAAGTCTGGCCTTAGATGATCTACAAAAGTGGAGGACATCTTACACTAGCCTTGGAAATCCAACAAAAGCTGAGGGACATTTGACGTTGGTCATGGATCTGCCTCGGACGACCTCCAATCCCATGGGACGTCCGACGCTAGACTTAGATCAGCTTCATACGTCCTCCAACATCAAGGGATGTCCAACAAAAGACAAGGAACATCCGAGGCTGGCCTTGCACGTCTGAAAAAAGTTGAGGGATGTCTGAGTTGGCCCTTAGATGTCCTCCAATAATGAAGGACGTGTGAGGTTGCACATGCCAACACCGAGGGATGTCCAACGCTATACGTGCCAATGTCGAGGGACGTCTAATGCTGGTCTTAGACGTCCTCCAGCAATGAAGGACATATAAGATTGAACATGCCAATGCCGAGGGACATCCTACACTACCTTGGATCAACCTTGGATGTCCTCGAACGACGAGGGACTGATTATATCAAATGACAGCCATACGAGGGTACATCCATTTATGAATTGATCTAACATGGTTCTTTTATTAATTATTATAGATAAAATCATTTTGCCAATTAGCTAATAATGCTTCCATTAAAATATAATGTCCAATCATTTGCTTTATAATCATTTGCATCAAAAGAAACCCAAGTTGGCTAATTGGAAGTGTCATGATTTTAGTAACTTCATATATTCTTGTTTTTTTCTTGTATGTGCAATCCTTGGAGGTCCATACAGCAAACATTGAAGAATATATAAGGTTATAAGAATTACGACACAATCAATTATTCAACTAAGGTTTGTCTACATGATTAACAAATAAGGCAGCGGTACAATTAAGTACATTTAAGTTAGTAAAAAATAAAATAGTACAATTAAGTGGCTAAATAGGACCAGACTCCTAAGCACTATCTTCACGTGTTAAGCCACTTTCCAATATCTCTCCGTCAAATTAAAGATGTGGACCTGACACGACATACTCCTGCATGACAAATACAATATTGTGTTATAAAAGGCGCACATAGTTAGACTAATGTTTGAAAGTGTAACAATGCACTCACTTACATCTCGGGAGCAGTGGTAAAACCCATAAATGTGTCATGTGAGCTTCTTCTTCTGCCACTACCACTTTTGCCTCTTGCCGTACTACTGCCACTTACCTCGCCAGTAGTTGAGCCTCCACCTTAACAAGTGCGGGCGTTGTGTCCACACCCCAACATCGACTACATGTCATTGTGACATCTCTTCTACTCAGAACTATCAAGCTATGAGACTTATCAACATCCCTTACTCTTCATCTTTGAGGCCTCCCTAGTCGTCTCTTTATTGGAGGTGGCAGAATTTGATCCTAATCCGTTTCAGGGTACATGTGTTAGCCACTAAAGGGCTGGATAAAATGGGAATACATCCTCATGTATGTTTTCTGATGGTAGTATACATGAATGTAATCCTCAACTAGCCTCCTCATAAAATGCATACATGGTATTGCATGCACGCACAAGATTCCAGTCTGCTCCTACCTGTAACAATTACAAATAAGTTGATCCAAATCAACCATGTACTGTTCGTTACCATCACTGACCTTAAATCGACCAGCTCCTGCAAATATTATACACCAATTTCAAGCTGCATCTTGTAGCTTGGAAAGCTTCTTTTTGATCTGTAGACACAATAGGTCTGTCGCCTTAGCCATCTTTCGATGTTTCATAACAATCCTAAATATGATGCCCTTTTTTATCATCTCGACCATAGTTAGATCGGTTTGTTCCAGGCTGATAGGAAGCAAGTGTTGAAGGACTCGCTCAAGTTTTTTAGACTTATGCATACTTTGGGATGGAACAGAAAGCATGTTTCGACCACAATCTCGGGTTAATGTTTCACAAATATGCATGTGTTGTCTAGTCAACCAAAAATAGCTTATTTATCTCTCTCTTAAAGTGCACTGATGTTGTGGCCCCAGATGCGTTCCACATTAATTTCTTATACAAATTCCCTCAAAAATTTTTTTTTAGTTGGCATACAATGTCTTAGACAGAAGTGATACTCAGCTGGCCGTGCAAACTCTTCGATGGCAGACACCAACCCCAAGAAAAATAATCAGGCATTATAATGAACCGACTTTTCATTTACCTTTAAAAATATGTGGAATTTTCAAAACTTTTATACAACGACTAAAACCTTTATTAAAACCCTTTTTCGAGTAAAATTAGAGTGCCTTTCTAAGCCGAATCATTAAGACTCATTCGTGAAGACATAGCGGAAGTAGTTGTATGAAAACATAGCGGAAGCGTAATTAATTTAGTGAAGGAAACTAAACAATTTAATTACAAAACATTTTCTCTTTACTCTCTTTAGCTTGGCCAGTCATGAGTCTCACGCATGCAAATCCTTCATCCTCACTTCGTGATCTATTCATCATTTGTACCTACATCACAAATAAAACGTTAGCCTAAAGGCCTAGTAAGGAAAATGGTTTATGCAGTATGCTATGCCTCTCTTTAGTTTTCTTTCATTTCGTTCGTTGGTTCGTTCGTTCTTTCGTTCTTTTCTTTTCTTTCATTCGCGTTCTTCTTTTCTTTCATTCTTTCTTTTAACATTTTCCTCACAATGCATGTGAGTACCACCACCAAGTTAGCACTCCCTATTGGTTTCTATTAGCATGATGCATGACTGACGGAATGATTCATGACTAACTTAACAATAATAATAATTGAATGATGTAACAACAATAATTGAATAGAAGAAATTGAAAGTGCATAATGTGTAACACCCCCACTTTTTAAAGTTGGACGACTATCGGAGTATTGCCAAGGGCGTGTTCGGAGCATTAAGTTGTGGGAGAATTTTCAATAACTTTTTTCCCATATACGCGATCTAATCAAGTGTTGGGAGTATGGGGATATTACATTGCGTATTGTTATGCGTTAATTGTGATGTGTAATTATGGGGGAGATGTTGTGGGATAAGGGTTAAGTTGGATTTATAGTTGGATTTATAGTGTTCGGACGCATGCGGACGAGGTGAGGACGAGAATTCGTCGTTTGCATGTGTATTACATGGCTGCCTTAGGATTTGGGACGAAGGATGACGAGAGGATGCGTCCTAATGTGTCTGAATGTGGACTTTCGGACGCATGCAGACGACTTCCAGATGAGAAGTGTCGTCCGCAAGTGCTTAGCCATGTCACCCTTAAGCTTAGGATGACTCAGGACGCGACGTCTCATCCTGACTTCATTGTGCTGTGGAGTTGCGGATGAGGTCCCGGACGATGCAGACGAGAGATACTTCATCTGCATCCAATCTGTCCAAGTTTAGAGACTTTCAGACGAGTTCGAAAGAGTGCGGACGAGGTCTCGCATCGTCCGATTTGCCTCTGTCTGATTTTAGGGTACTTTCAGATGATACGCGGATGCCACGTTGCGGACGCAATTTGGCGTCTTCAAGTCACCTACGGACGGTACAGACAAGATGGGGACGCATCTTCCCATCCAAAGCCACCATTTAGCCTACGATATTTTAGCCTTGCGGACGAATGCGGACGAGACCTATGTGTCCGCACTCATCCGAAATAGCCCAGCTCAGTCAAAAATTAGGGATTTAAAATCTGGAAGCTTGTTGTTTAGCCCATAAATGCCCAACATGGAGATGACGAAGTCATCTCCCTCCCGCTAGCGACGCCTCCCCCTGCCTTAGGCCATCTCCTCCTTGTTCCCTTAGGCACTCATGGTGTCCCTTCCTTCCATCCAGGCAATATCCCCCTTCCCCTCTTTAGTCTTCACCATTTTTCCCCTGCGTGAGAAGTCCAGAGAGCAAGAGAGAAAGAGTGAGTGACCAAGAGAGAGAGTGGTCAGTGAGAGTGATCTTCTAAGTGAGAGAGATGGAGAGTGTGAGGGTAGTGGGTTAACTGTGAGGTGTGTGTTGTGAACCGTGAGTGAGTGAAGTGGGAGCCTTGTGAGCTGCTGTGTGCTAGGTGAGGAACCGTGAGGCTGGAGTGCTGTTGTCCCTTAGTTAGTTCTTCACTTAGGTAAGGAAATATGGGTGTCTTGACCATGTGAAGGCCCTACACCACAAGTAGGGGTGTGTGAGTTTAGGTTAAGTTTCCCTGTAATGATAATTGTTAATTACAGTTAGATGATTCCTAGTTGATAGTTCCTTTGAATGATTTCCTGCTGTGTTTACCTGTTGATTTCCTTGTTGTATTATTCTCTTTCTGTGGACTTGCTGATAGTATAGGTTGATAGTACTTTGATTGTTCAGCGATATTTCCTTTATTGTTGACGTAATTTCCTTTACTGCTAAGTGACTCGTGTTTACTAGAAAATATAGAATGATGGACCATAAGTCTAAGATAGGGAAAAATGAGGAAATTAGACTATTGCTCTCGCTGGAAACGTATACATGGCTGCTTTACTTGTTGTGTAGTTACCATTTTAAATTCCTTATGCACATATTTACCTTGTTGCCCTTGTTCTATCGCTATTTGTGCTGTAGGTTGATATCCATGTGTAATTAATGCAATAACAAAAGCATACTTAACATGTTAATGAACTTCACTAGAATAATCAATAAGTTAGCATGATGAATTCACTAGTAAGGTAACTCAACTAAGCCTTAAGCGTGTTTAACTAACAAATCACTTCATCGTAATGAGCATGTTAATTAATAGACACAAGCATGTTGAACTAATTAATGATTACGTTTAATTAGTACGTTTGTAATTAAGTAATGGGTTACGCATGTTAATCTATTAGACCCTTTAAAATTAACTAGCGTAATTACCAAAATTAGAAGTTGAGCATGCAAATTAACTAACATAATTCACTAACGAAATTAATTAAGCATGTTAATTAGCTGGCATATCTTGAGCATGTACAATTAACTAGTTTAAATAATTAATTAGTCATTAAACAACAAATCAAAGCATGTTTAACTAGTTGGTTAACTGACCTGAGCATGTATAAGTAATTAGTTTAGGATAATTGATTAATTAGTCAAGCATGTTAATTTACTAAAATTTCTAGTTAGCCTGTTTATGATAGCAATGACATGTTAATCAATTAGAGTACCCATCTAGAGAATAAATGTAAAGCAGTAACTGTAATTGAAAGCGCATATAAAAGAACAGCATAAATGGAAGCGCACATTAAAGAACAATTGAATATGGGAATTGTAAACGGCGAACTCATAGGGAAATCACCCACAGCGCACTATTAAGAACTTATAGGGACTGAACACACATATCAGCACAATGTACAACAATTCAATAATTATCCTGTTAATTATCCTAGTAGATTTCCTAGTCCATTTACATGCTTCCTACCTTGTCATTCTAAGCGATTGTTCTACTTAGTTATCCTAGATGGTATTTACATTTATTCTCTAGATGGGTACTCTAATTGATTATCATGTCATTGCTATAATAAACATGCTAACTAGACATTTCAATTAATTAATATGCTTGACTAATTAATCAATTATCCTAAACTAATTACTTATACATGCTCAGGTCAGTTAACCAACTAGTTAAACATGCTTTGATTTGTTGTTTAACGACTAATTAATTATTTAAACTAGTTAATTGTACATGCTCAAGATATTCCAGTTAATTAACATGCTTAATTAATTTTGTTAGTGAATTACGTTAGTTAATTTGCATGCTCAACTTCTAATTTTGGTAATTACGCTAGTTAATTTTAAAGGGTCTAATAGATTAACATGCGTAACCCATTACTTAATTATTACAAACGTACTAATTAATTAGTTCAACATGCTTGAGTTCATAAATTATCATGCTCATTACGATGAAGTGATTTGTTAGTTAAACATGCTTAAGGCTTAGTTGAGTTACCTTACTAGTGAATTCATCATGCTAATCTAATTGATTATTCTAGTGAAGTTCATTAACATGTTAAGTATGCTTTTGTTATTGCATTAATTACACAGGGATATCAACCCACAGCACAAATAGCGACAGAACAAGGGCAACAAGGTAAATATATGCATAAGGAATTTAAAATGGTAACTACACAACAAGTAAAGCAGCCATGTATACGTTTCCAACGAGAGCCATAGTCTAATTTCCTCATTTTTCCCTATCTTAGACTTACGGTCCATCATTCTATATTTTCTAGTAAACACAAGTCACTTAGCAGTAAAGGAAATTACGTCAACAATAAAGGAAATATCGCCAAACAATCAAAGTACTATCAACCTATACTATCAGCAAGTCCACAGAAAGAGAATAATACAGCAAGGAAATCAACAGGTCAACACAGCAGGAAATCATTCAAAGGAACTATCAACTAGGAATCATCTAACAGCAATTAACAATAATCATGACAGGGAAACTTAACCTAAACTCACACACCCCTACTTGTGGTGTAGGGCCTCCACATGGCCAAGACACCCCTAATTCTTTACCTAAGTTGAAGAACTAATTCAGGGACAGCAGCACTCCAGCCTCACGGTTCCACACCCAGCACACAGCAGTTCACAGGGCTCCCACTTCACTCACTCACGGTTCACAACACACACCTCACAGCTAACCCACTACCCTCACACTCTCCACCTCTCTCACTTTGAAGCTCACTCTCACTGACCACTCTCTCTCTCTCAGTCACTCCCTCTTTCTCTCTTGCTTTTTGGACTTCTCACGCAGGGGAAAAATGGTGAAGACTAAAGAGGGGAAGGGGGATATTACCTGGATGGAGGGAAGGGACACCATGAGTGCCTAAGGGAACAAGGAGGAGATGGCCTAAGGCAGGGGGAGGCATCGCCAGTGGGATGGGGACGACTTCGTCGTCTCCATGTCGGTCATTTATGGGTTAACAAAAAGCTTCTTGATTTTAAATCCTTAATTTTCTGCTGAGCTGGGCTATTTCAGACGAGTGCGGATGCATAGGTCTCATCCGCATTCGTTCGCAAGGCTAAAATATCGCAGGCTAAATGGTGGCTTTAGACGGGAAGATGCGTCCCCGTCCTGTCCATACCGTCCGCAGGTGACTTGCGGACTCCAAATTGCGTCCGAACGTGGCATCCGCGTATCGTCTGAAAGTACCCTAAAATCGGACAGAGGCAAATCGGACGATGTGAGACCTCGTCCGCACTCTTCCAGACTTGTCCGAAATTCTCTAGGCTTGGACAGATTCGATGCGGACGAAGCACTCCTATCCTCATCGTCCGAGACCTCGTCCGCAACTCCACAACACAGTGAAGTCAGGACGAGACATCACGTCCTAAGTCGTCCTAAGCTTAAGGGTGACGTAGCTAAGCACTTGCGGATGACACTTCTCATCCGTAAGTCATCCACATGCGTCCGAAGGTCCACATTCAGACACATTAGGACGCATCCTCTCATCCTCACTTCGTCCTAAACCTAAGGCAGCCACGTAATACACATGAGGACGACAAATTCTCGTCCTCACCAAGTCTGCATGCGTCCGCAACACTATAAATCCAACTATAAATCCAACTTAACCCTTATCCCACAACATCTCCCCCATAATTACATGTCACAATTAACGTGTAACAATACATAATGTAATATCCCCATACTCCCAACACTTGATTACATCATGTATACGAGGAAAACATTATTGAAAATTCTCCCACAACTTAATGCTCCGAACACGCCTTTAGTAATACCCCGATAGTCGTCCAACTTAAAAAAGTCGAGGTGTTACATACTTCCCACCTTAAAATAAATTTTGTCCTCAAAATTTGCCCTACATAATCCTCTCACTAACATTAACCTACGCATCAAATCTCTTCTTAGCTATCCCATTTGAAGACGTAGTTTCCTCTAACGGTCCTAATACTCCATGTATTCACTCACCACGCTTTCGCTGCACAACTCTAATTACATCCATTCCAAGGAAGAAGTGTTTTAATCATAGTCATTCTTCAACATCAAGAGCAAAATGGCAACTCTATTACGTCCAAACGTCACTTTAGTACGATAATTATGTCATAGTTGCCACCCAACTCTTGAATCAATAGCATTTCTCTCCCCATTTTGACGTTCCACATCAAATTTTCCACTAGCTCCATATGAATTCAACTCCCACTTGATGTCGAACTCACATTCCCTATATGATTCTACCCCGCAGGTCTTACACTCAAAGACTTAACACTTATGCCTCCCATGACTTTGGCATACTCGAATGTACTCTCCATCGTCAAATCCGTCCATTCAAGTTTTCCCAAGTTATGAACTACACAGCTTCTTAGCTGAGTTGGACGCGTTCCGTCTTGCTTCTCTTTTGTATCTATAATCATTTTCGATCTGGTTTTAGTTCATGTTCCTGTATCTGTTCCCGTTTCTGTCTCTACTCCCGTTCCCATTTTCGTTCCCGTTTCTGTCTTCGTTTTCGTTCCCGTATCCATTCCCAGAAATCACTCTGGAAACTTTGTTTCCATTCCCATTCCCGTTTCTATTTCCTTTTTTGTCTCCATTTTCCTTTTTATTGTCGTTTCCGTTTCTGTCTCCGTTTTCGTCTTCGTTTCCGTTTTCATTGCTATTCCAGTTTCTGCTCCCATCTTTGTTTCTGTACTCATTCCAAGAGAAGCTCAACCGATTGAATCGACTTTTTTAGTTGTGCAATCACGTTCTTGGTCACCTTGGTTGGTTTCGTACCGAGATGGAGAACATAATCCAAGTTCGACACAAGTACTCTTATCCCCTCAACCTTAATCCAATATTACTCCACTCGTGCTGGAAATTTCCGTCAAGTCCAAGCTGGTCCTATCTTAAATCTCTCGTCCTTGTAGGAAATCTAACCTAGTGCATTCTCAGTCAACTACCCTTCTCGGTCAACTTCTTACAACGCCACTAGGTTTCTCTTCCGTCTTCTTTCTTAAAATTTCGACCTTATTCTCCAAATCCTTCTTCAAGGTCATACTAAGTGAACAACTAATTGGTTAGTGGAATCCTATTTCTCTGCTTCGGTTTCATCCTAGATGTTCTTCCCTTCTTACTCCCTGGCTAATCTAACATTTGTCTAATTCGTTGTAACCTAGGCGTTCACGCTTAACTATCTAGCTTGTCTAATTAACTCTTGCTACCTAGGCGATCTCAGTTAACTATCTAATTGGTCTAACTTCGCTTGGGATTTCTTCTCACTTATTTTCCAAAAATTTGGGCAGAGTCTCCCCTGTTTTTACACTCCCCCAAAGCTAAAATCCTGCATAAAAATCCCAAACAGTTTCAGAATATTCACCATTCATTCATCCAAAATCCAAAAATCTAGAATCCAAAATATGACATCCCAACAATGTCGGGTACACTTGCGAATCTACAACCCCAAATGCAGAAGAAAATACTCGTCGCGTCTACCTAGTCCAGTGATCCATTAGTCCATACATATCATTTCCTAACAGTACATTGTCAAGATAAAATAAGGGAATCATGTATTAGTAAAGTATTAGGAAGTTACTTACAGTAATGAAGGATTTCCACATCAAGGATCGTGCTGACAGGTAGGCTACCTTACTTAGTCTAGCTTTTACAAAATCGTTTTACTCAATAAATTGTACCAGAGCTCGTTTAAAACACCAGTAAAAAAAACAAGTGGGATACGAACTTTGTTTTAAAAATGATTATCATAGCAGCGTACAAGAATCGTTTTTAAAACCACTGCTCTGATACTATTTGTAACGACCCGGTTTCTCGTAAATCCTTAAAATGCATGAAAATTTGAACAAACAATAAAAAGCAGAGGATGATGGATTTGCACGCGCAAGGAAGTTCGTGTCTGGCCAGGCAAAAAGAGGGTAAAAGATAGTGAGTTGTAATTGAATTAAGTTTTCTAAATTATAATTCAAGGATGTTTAATTGCTAATTTCATTTATTAAACACAGTATTTCAATTGTTTAGTATTTCTTTCTTAAATGATTTAATTACGCTTACGCAACATTTTAAATAAATGATTTCATAACACTTCCGCATAGTTATATTAATGGGGTTTTCATATTGAGTTTTATGAATGGTTGGTAGTGGTCCAGTTTAGGCACGCTCTGATATGTTTTGTTTTGAAAAGAAAATTTTAAATTTTCACGCATTTTAAGGATTTACGAGAAACTGGGTCGTTACATAATGAATGACAGTAAATTGCACGTAAATGAATGACAATAATTAAACAAGTAACTGTAGTTAAGCAGCTGATGTGCCCCGTGGACCGATCACACGTTCACGAGCTAAGAAGCTCATTTCTTCTCTAACACGTTATTATTTTCATATCATAATAAATTATGGAACTTTATAGAGGAGATATCGCATGAAGACAAGGGAGCTCCATTTCATGTTCTCACGTGGAGCCATGCAGAGTCAATCAACTAGCCCTTTTTCTTCCCGGCTTGAAGGATCTGCCTTAGATTCTAGATTTTAAGGTCTTTTGAGAATTTGTTATGTTATGCTTTTATTTTTTTAATACTGGATGTTGTTTGGGTTTCATTTTGGGATTTTTAGATTGTTTCATTAGTTTGCATTTTTGGGAGGTGTTCGGTTTGCATGCAAACCAAGCCCTCATGCCCTATTTTGTATTGCCAAGGGTATTTTTCTCTTTTTTCTTTTGTAAGGTCATTAGAGGGTATTTAGTACCCTCTAATGCATTTGGAAAGGTAATTGGAAAACCCTAAACTTATTGATACTCAGCCGTGTGCTTCCTTAAAGAACCGTGCGCTCCCAGTGTGGTTGTGCGTGTGGTTTGGGAGTAGAAGATCAAGCCAACCCCTTGTTGGAGTGCCATCACTTTGGATTGGCCGATTCTCGCCCCTTTTCGTTGGAAGGGTAGCGGACCAGCTAGGTTCATTATTTCTGTTGGTGGCTGCTTATTAAAGAAGGTAATCTTGTTCTTGATTCGTTGTTGAATTGGTGCAGATTTTATGTGATTTGGACATCGTTTAGTGGAGCAAAGGAAGGAAAGAAAATTACACTGCAAATCTGGGAATTGCGGCTATAGATTGGCAGTTCTGATTGCAGCACGTACAACTCCATTTGTGCGTGCTCTTTTTTGCTGGAAATTGGAAATGTTCTTTTTATAATTGTTGACTACTGGTCCTGTGAATTTGGAGTTAAAAGAGTGTATGCAACAAGAGCTATAAACGTTTTATTTTTTGTTGTCCAGAATTCGAGTAAAGAAACCCTAATTTGGAATCTGTACTCTTTGATGTGTATCTCACTGTGCTTGTTGAATCTGAAGCTCAAAACTTGGTCACATTACTCTTGGGTTTATTGTCTAATATCCCTATAAATTTGAACTCAAAAGGATATATGCATTTGAAGTTACATGTATTTGAAAATTAGAGCTTGGATTTATCACTAGTCGATTTACAGATTTGGCAATTTTACACAACTAGAGTTTGGGACCTATCTTCTGGTATCAGAGCCTAGCTCGCTCTTTTTTTCTGCTGTTATTGTGTTATATTGAGTGCCCTTCATGAGTACAAGAAGTGGAGTGAACTACCAAAAAGGTAGGAGAGCTGAACCGAATGATTCACCACCACCAGAGAGGGAGGCTACTCAAACCGAGAAAAATTTGCAAGCTCAACTTGATGAGGTGAAAGAAGTACTTCAAAGAATGCAACATGAGCATGATGAAACCTATTATGACAATGTAAGAGAGCCAAGGACACCTGGTTCTAGAAGATGGTTGAGTACTTCGAGAGAATCAAGGGGTCGAATGGATAGTTTTGATGAGGAGGAGAATTTTGCAACCGAGGCGGATCTCTCTTTTAGTCCATGGAGGAGATTTTTCAATCGTAATGAGATGAGACATGTGAAAGTGACTATTCTCCATTTAAAGGCTCTAATAATGGTAGTGACTTCCTAGAATGGATGGAAAAGGTGGATAGAATTTTCGATTGTCATGATTTTTCCGAAAAGACTAAAATTCAAATGGTCAACCTAAAATTGTCTGGTTATTCAATTCTTTGGTGGGAGGATACAAGACCCAAAGAAGAAGAGATTGTTACCATGATATTAGAAGATGGTCAACTATGAAAGAATTGATGCAAAAATGGTTTGTGCTACCCCATTATAAACAAGAACTCTATCTTCAACTACAAAATTTGAGGCAAGGGTCATCCACGGTAGAAGAATATTTGACCGATTTTGATTGTCTTAAAATTCGTTGCTCTAATGATGAACCAAAAGAACAAAGCATCGCTAGATTTATTAAAGGCTTACAACGGGATATTGGGGATCTAGTGGAGCTTCAGCCTTTTAACTCCATGGATGACGTTGTGCAACTTGCGTTAAAGATTGAAATACAAAAGAAGAGAGAATGAAGGAAACTACAAATCGGCCATTTCAAAAGACCAATACCCCACAAAAACCGATTCCAAAAGGTGATGATAAAGCTAATCCCATGAAAGCCAATGAGGAAAAGAAGTTGTTTAATGATCTATCCAAGCTAAGATCTAGAGATGTGAAATGCTTCAAGTGTCTTGGGTTCGACCATGTTGCTTCCCAATGTCCAAACAAATGAGTGATGATTTTAAAAGGAGAATGTAATGAAGTGGTGAGTGAGAATGAAGAAGAAGAAGCTTCTAATCTTAGTGAAGAGCCTGTGGAAGAAACTTTCTATGCTCAAAAGGGACCCTTGCTTGTGGTAATGAAAAGATCTATGGCTATACAGAATCGTGATGAGGAACTACAAAGAGAAACTATTTTTCACACTCGGTGTCAAGTAA
>CM039474.1:20748970-20788920 GCA_022433065.1 Begonia loranthoides | reverse complement strand
TCTCTAACATGAGGGTCGAGCACCAAATCCCTACAAGCTTAATGGGTTGAATGACAAGGATCCGATTAGGGTAACCAGGCAGGTTCGATTGACCTTTACAATCAGAGATTATGAAGATGAGGCACTTTTTGATGTGGTTTCAATGAATGTAAGGCACTTACTATTGGGGAGGCACTGGCAATATGATAGAAAGACAATCCATGATGGTTTCACAAACTTTTATTCTCTCAAGTTCAAAAGGAAGACGATTAACCCGACGCCTCTTAGCCCTGAACAAATTGCCAAAGATCACGAAATCATGAGTAAAGGGAGAGCCGAGACTTCCTTAATATTATCCAAAAGAGATCTTAAGAAGGCCTTGCTGGAAGGTGGTCATATAGTATTGATGTTGTTCAAAGAAAGAGTTGAGGAATTAGGGTCTATTCCCGAATCGGTACTAGAGATACTTAAAGAATTTGAAGATGTATTTCCTGAAGAGTTGCCTCAAGGATTACCGCCTTTGAGGGGTATTGAGCACCAGATAGATCTTGTACCGGGAGCTATCTTGCCCAATCATCCATCTTACCGACTTAATCCAGAGGAGTCAAAAGAACTTCACAGACAAGTCACTGAATTACTTGAGATGGGATATATTCGTGAATCGCTTAGTCCATGTGCAGTTCCTTCATTATTGGTTCCCAAGAAGGATGGCTCTATGCGTATGTGTGTTAATAGTAGAGTTATTGATCAGATCACCATTAAGTACTAATTCCCTATTCCCCACCTTGAAGATATGCTTCATGAACTTAGTGGTGCTACGATTTTCTCTAAGGTTGATCTTAAAAGTGGCTATCACCAAATCTGTATGCGAGAAGGTGATGAATGGAAAACGGCATTCAAAACAAAATATGGTCTCTATGAATGGATAGTTATGCCTTTTGGGTTATCTAATACTCCGAGTACTTTCATGAGAGTGATGCATCACCTCCTTCGGGATTTCATGGGAAAGTTTATCGTCATTTATTTTGACGATATTCTTATTTACAATTTCGACCTACTAGCTCATATTGGCCACCTTCGATTATTATTTGAGACTCTCCGAACGGCACAATTATTCGGTAATCTTAAAAAGTGCTCATTTGCCCAAGACAAGGTGTACTTCTCAGGATTCATTATTACCAAAGAGGGTATGGAAGTGGATGAAGCAAAAGTGGAAGCAATTAAAGAGTGGCCTACTCTGAAGAATGTATCCAAAGTGCGCAGCTTTCATGGTCTGGCTTCTTTTTATCGTCATTTTATTAAAGGATCAGCTCCATCATGGCCCCTATTACTGACTGTGTGAAGAAATGAAAAGAGTTTGTTTGGTCTCCAGCTTGCCAAACCAGTTTTGACTTGATCAAGGAAAAATTGTGCAATGCTCCTCTATTAGTACTAAAAGATTTTGCAAAAGTGTTCGAAGTTGAATGTGACGCCTTGGGGTTAGGCATTGGTGCAATGCTCATGCAAGAGGGCAAACCAGTTGCATATTTCAGTGAAAAATTAAAGGGAGCCACTTTAAATTATTCGACTTATGATAAGGAGTTCTTTGTGGTTATTCGGGCACTTGAGGTATGGCAACACTATTTATTATCAAAGGAGTTTATTATACATTTTGATCATCAGGCTTTGAAGCACATTCGCAGTCAAGGAAAGTTAAACTGTCGGCATGGCAAATGGGTGGAATTCCTAGAACGCTACTCGTATATCATTAAGTATAAGAAAGGTGAAACTAATCAAGTTGTTGATGCCCTCTCAAGATGATTTGTTTTAATGACCGAGCTTAATGCGCTACTCTTTGGTTTTAATTGGATCAAAGAGTTGTATGCCAACGATTAAGACTTTGAAAGTATCTATTGAAATTGCATGGATAAGGCTGAAATGCCTTTTTATTTTGAGGACAGATTTCTTTTCAAAGGAGGCAAGATATGCATTCCTATTTGTAGCCTTCGAGAAACTCTTGTTTTGGAGGCTCATTATGGGGGTTTAGCGAGTCATTTTGGTTGTAAAAAGACGATGGAGCCAATCCACAAGCATTTCCATTGGCCTCATTTACGATGGGATGTCCAAAAGATTGTGGAACGTTGCATTGTTTGCAAGAAAGCTAAGAGTTGTATCCTTCCGCAAGGTTTGTACATGCCTCTACCCGTAGCTTCACATCTGTGGGTGGAAATCAGCGTCGACTTTGTCTTAGGCATTCTCAAACACCGAGATCCAAAGATTCTATCATGGTGGTGGTAGACAGGTTCTCTAAAATGGCCCATTTTATAGCTTGCAATAAAACCGATGATGCTCATCATGTGGCAGATCTATTCTTCAAGGAGGTCATTCGCTTACATGGAGTGCCACGTTCTATAGTTTCTGATCGTGATACAAAGTTCTTAAGTGCTTTTTGGAAGACTTTATGGCGAAAGTTGGGTACTAAGTTGCTTTTCAGCACATCTTTCCACCCTCAGACCGATGGGCAAATAGAGGTTGTGAATCAAACTTTGGGGCTTTACTTCGAACTATCCTTAGCAAGAGGTTGACAGATTGGGATTTGCAATTGCCATACATTGAGTTCGCTTATAATCAGAGCGTGCATGGGTCTACACAACACACCCCGTTTGAGATAGTATATGGATTTAACCCCCTCACTTCGATGGATCATATTCCCCTCCCAATATCCGACTATGTTAGTGAAGACGGAGCTACGAAGGCTGCAAGAGTTAAGTCTTTACATGAGTAAGCGCAAAAGAGCATTGAAAAAAAGAATGCGGAATATGCTAGACTTGCCAATCAGGGACGTAAAGAAGTTATATTTGAAGTGGGTGACCTTGTATGGTTACATTTGCCGAAAGAAAGATTTCCTTAGCAAAGAAAGTGCAAGTTACTACCAAGAGCCGATGGACCTTTCAAAGTTCTGGAACGAATCAACAATAATGCCTATCACATAGAACTACCCGAGGACTATGGGGTATCATCTACTTTCAACGTACAAGATTTATCGCCATATCTAAGAGGGGACGAACAAGCCACAGAGGATGTCATGGAGCAATCAATGGATTTGAGGTCAAATCCTCAATCACCCCGGGAGGATGATGTGCCCAGTGGACCGATCACACGTTCACGAGCTAAGAAGCTCATTTCTTCTCTAACACGTTATTATTTTGCAAATTATAATAAATTATGGGACTTTATGGATGAGATATCGCATGAAGAGAAGGGAGCTCCATTTCATGTTCTCACGTGGAGCCATGCAGAGTCAATCGGCTAGCCTTTTTTCTTCCTGGCTTGAAGGAGCTGCCTTATATTCAAGATTTTAAGGTCTTTTGAGAATTTGTTACGTTACACTTTTATGTTTTTAATACTGGATGTTGTTTGGGATTTCATTTTGGGAGTCTTAGATTGTTTCATTAGTTTGCATTTTTGGGAGGTGCTCAGTTTGCATGCAAACCAAGCCCTCATGTCCTATTTTGTATTGCCAAGGGTATTTTTGTCTTTTTTCTTTTGTAAGGTCATTAGAGGGTATTTAGTCCCCTCTAATGCATTTGGAAAGGTAATTGGAAAACCCTAAACTTAGTGATATTCAATCGTGTGCTTCCTTGAAGAACTGTGAGCTCCCACTCTCGGCCATTCTCTTATCATTCAACCTGTTGTTCCTACTGGATCTTGGATAGGTTGTTAGTTGCTACTTCTTCCAGCAATCTCCTAGTGTGGTTGTGCTTGTGGTTTGGGAGTAGAAGATCAAGCAAACCCCTTGTTGGAGGGCCATCTCTTGGATTGGCCGATTCTCTCCCTTTTTCGTTGGAAGGGTAGCGGACTAGCTAGGTTCATTGTTTTTGTTCATGGCTGCTTATTAAAGAAGGTAATCTTGTTCTTGATTCTCTGGAATTAACACTGCATTGTTGTTGAATTGGTACGGATTTTATGTGATTTGGACGTCGTTTAGTGGAGCAAAGGAAGGAAAGAAAATTACATCGCAAATCTGGGAATTACGGCTATAGATTGGCGGTTTTGATTGCAGTTGTGCGTGCTCTTTTTTGCTAGAAATTGGAAGTGTTCTTTTTATAATTGTTGACTGCTGGTTCTATGAATTTAGAGTTAAAAGAGTGTATGCAGCGGGAGCTATAAACATTTTATTTTCGTTGTCCAAAATCCGAGTAAAGAAACCCTAATTTGGAATCTATACTCTTTGATGTCTATCTCGCTGTGCCTGTCAAATCTGAAGCTGAAACTTGGTCACATTACTCTTGAGTTTATTGTCTAATAGCCCTATAAATTTGAACTCAAAAGGATATATGAATTTGAAGTTACATGTGTTTGAAAATTAAAGCTCGGATTTATCACTAGTCTATTTACAGATTTGGCAATTTTACACAACTAGAGTTTGGGACCTATCAGCAGCGCATATAACAGAGAACAATTATAGTAACAGTTTGAAACAACGAATGAAGTACTTAAATTTAGAGTACAGTAATAGAGAAACGGTAAAGTAAACATGCTAATAATTGCGAATAAACTAAACCTGCATAGAATTAGCTAACAGAATATGCTTGGATTTTCCAGGCTTATAAATAAAAGATATGGTAAAGTGAACATGCTATTTATTACGAATTATTTGAATAACTAAACATGCTTAACAATAGTAATGGAGGCATGCTCAATAATTGAATACAACTGAAAATGTGCTTGATAAATTGAAACTAGCTAATAACGAAATTAACCTCTTAGCTATCAACTTAGTTAGTTAAACGTGCTCGGACTAGTTGATTAAACATGCTGCTCCAGTTAATTAACTACAATTATTATCCTATATGATTAACCATGCTTTGATTCTAGTTAATTAATCATACACAATGGAGTAATTACAATTAATGGTTTAATGGATTAAACATGCTTAGCTAATTTATTAAACATGCTTGGGTTCTCGAGGAATAGTCTAATTAATGATTAAACAGAATTCTAATTAATTAACGATTAGACATGCTCAGATTAGTTAGTTACCAACTAGTTAATTAGTTAAGCTAGTTAATTAAACATATTTAAGAATAGTTTAGTTAGTTAGGTGTGTTTAGAATTCTAGTTATCCTAGTCAATTTAAATGCTCAAAAACTAATTCAATTATTATGATTAAACATGCTTTTATTCAGTTAATTAAACATGCTCGGATTAACATGCTTAAGTAAGATTATAATTGTGATTCTAGTTAGTTACTCTAGTTAATTAACATGCTCAAGTCTAGTTAATTGCTCTAGTTAATTAACATGCTCAATTCTAGTTGATTACTCTAGTTAATTAACATGCTTAAGGAAGATTATAATCACCAATTAATTAGTTCGCATGTTTAGATTAACTAATTAGTTCGCATGCTTAGGTTAATTAATTGATAGTTAAACTACGATAAGTTGATTAACCTGCTCAGAGAAAGATTCCAAGTTAAACATTCTAATTGATTAGTCATGCTCGGGTTAGGATTATGGTTGTAAGTTGATGCTAATTAATTAGACATGTTCAAGTGATGGTTTATTAGGAGATTTCTCAGAACAATGTTGAACTATTATTACAGCAAGTAAAATAGGGGACAATTCAGTAAAGTATATTCTCATAACAAAATCTCTGTTAAAGAAACTCTAAGCAAGTTCCTACTTAACATAACTTTCTTCCTAATTACAGGGCTTATAAAGATTATCATTCGACAGCAAGCATTCATCAAGCATTCATTACTTTTTATTAGTATTTGCAGTAAAGGAATTGCAGAAATTAACAACAAAGTAATCTATAGAATAACAACAAAGGAATTAATGACATAATATCATTCAAGGAAACCAACACTACTTGTGGGTAGGGCTTTGACGACCAAGACACACCTAATTCCTTACACTAAATGACGGATTCACTCACGGATAGCAGACTCCATAGCAGCAACTCCTCCACAGCAGCTCACTCCTTCCTCACGATCCACGCTGAAGAGCCAGACTCACACTCAATTTTACAGAGAACTCTCACAAGCTCACAGACACTCACGGAGGATTTTCTCTCACGCAGGAAGAGAAGCTCTCTCACTAGAACTCTCTCACACAGAAAATGAAATGGTTGGGAGACATAATCTGGTGATAAGAGAGGGAAGGTTGACCTAGAGGGAGACCATCGTATACCTAATGGGATGGAGGGCGTGGTTGGAGGCATGGGCTTCGGCATGGGGTCGCGTCCTTGTGTCTCCAAGAGTGGGGATTAATTAACTACACCACAACTTTCTATTATTTTAAACCCTAATCTCTCGCAGGTCTGGGCTGTTTCGGACGAGGGCGGACATTCTGGTCTCGTCCGCATTTGACCAAAAGTCACTATACCTAAGGCAAATTTGTACATTTGGACGAAGGATGGCATCCGAAAGTGTCGCGAAATTGTACTGATTCAAAATTTTCATGTCTGCATGCGTCCACCCTCGTCCGAACCCACCATTCGAACGTGATATGGCTTCCGCATTCAAAGCCCGCATCGTCCGAAACTGTCCAGGAATTGCACAGATTCAAATCGACTGTGTCCTCATTCGTCCGCATGCGTTCACAAGTGCCCAGCGATAGACACATTAGGACGCAAAACCCCGTCCTGGTGCATCCCAAAGCACAGGGATGACTTTCCATGCAATTGCGGGTGACATTCCTCGTCCTCATGTCATCCGCATGCGTTCGCAACACCAAAAATCCAGTTTTTCTGTCATGTATTCCTACTTAACTTCCATCCCATAATATTTTTCCCATAAATACACGTCGCAATTTAACACGTATCAATACGTAATGTAATATATAATTATCCCATGGTTTAATTACATCGCGTATACTAGGAAAACGTTATCGGGATATTACAGGCATAATAAGACAAACGTTCCCACACAACACATAACAAAAACAAACATTAAAAAGGCAATGCACCATACATTTTTTTGGTCAAAGATAAATGTCTATCCCCTGCTCGAACCACTGTCTACATTCATGAGCAACAATTGCCGAAACCAAGACCATAAGTCTTTACATTCTACTTTAACCATTGCAATGGCATTCCATCATTGCCATTAATGCTGACAGTGATGAGCAATTGTCTTGGGTAAGAGCCCTTTAAGTGGCAGTCATTCCAGCAAATGAAAGGTCTACCACACTCCAATTTACCTCTCTTGCACGCAGCCAAACTCATTTACATCAATTGAAATATTGGATAGGGTGTAAGATTGTTCCTATCTATGCTAACAACTAATATGTTGCCATGATTGGATCTGCAAATGTCCTCTCTGTACAACCATAGTTTCTTATACTATTTTTCATCAGCCCCTTCATTCAGTTTTCGGGTTTCATGCCTTGCTCTTTTGGCAAGACTCGGGATAATGTTGACATTAAAATCCTTTCTGACTGTCTCAATGATGGAAGGAATATCTCATGTGACATGACTTTTGAACCTATCCAAATTTGGGTTGCCACCCATTTGGCAAAAGCATGTCGACTTTCCATCTGTCGTGAACATGTATGAATATCATTATAGCTCTTTATTTGAGACATAAGTTCACCATGCATTTTTTAAGCATGAATCCGCCAATTGCATCCTTCTTTGCACTCAGTTGTCAACCGATGGGATTCACTTTTGACAAACTTTATCTCATACTCATTCTTCAACACATAAACCATGAAGCTCATCGGCCTGAAATTCCAAAATTGGGTCCACGTCCATCCCGCAATTAACAGATTCTTGTCATTGTTTCCTTTCCTCAATGCCATTTGATGTACAACATTCAAACACTTGATTTCTACTACTCTTTTGCTCTTGAATTGTGTTCAGGGATTTAAGGTTCACACAGATGGGTGAACATCCTTTCATGTTTCAACTTACATAGTTGGAGTTGAAAGGACGTCCGCTCTATGTGTAGATGTTCCCCCTTATGCAAAAAATACACAAAATTATATATTTGAAAGCACGAATATTATTCTTATTAACGTTCACAGATAATAGACGTTCTTTCTATTAACGTTCATAGATAACACATGTCCTTCCTAGAAAGCAGACGTCCACTCATTTTAGTATGGACGTCTGCTTCTGTGTGCATGGCTATACGTGGACATCTGTTATAAGTACAGACTTCCACCTTCATGTAAAGAGGTATAATCAAATGTTCGCGGGTGGCGCAGACGTTCGGGAGACGTCTTTTAACAAAAAAACATAACTACGAAGTTTGCGTTATTCATTTTTCATAGTTTAGGGTCTTGGTTGTTAGCTAATTTAGTTTATGATTTATCGTGTGGTTGACTCCAAAGTTTTGGGTTTCTTTTGTTAATTAATTTTTTTGTTTTTGAAAAAAAAATTAAATGAGAGAAATTATATAGAAACTAGGAAAATTAACTAAACAACCACTGAACTATAGAATCAATGACAAGTCAACTACTGAACAATTTTTGCTAACAACTTAAACACTAAACTATTGGAAATGGATGACGCAAACATCACCATTACCTGTTGAAAGAAACGTTTCTGCGAAGACGATGCAGAAACATTACTCTGCAATTCTAATTCTACTTCAGTTTTATGTTAAAATCTCAATAATTGAAGCAATCTTACCGTGAAGACGATGTCGGTAAGCTCCGACATGATTTTCTCGTTGTCAAAAACAATTTTCACATTTTCAGTTTTCTGAAAACGTTGTCGGGCGTCGGCATGGCTCACCCATCCTCTCGATTTCCCTTATCCAGTTCTCATCACCATCTTCTCTTCCCTCTTCCTGGTTCGTCGTCATCGTCTAGTGCTCATCACCAATATATCACTTTTCGCTACGAAAAGTACTCATTCCGCAGTGGAAAGTTGTCATTCCACTTGCAAAAATTAATTTTTTAAATATGCTTAGTGGAAACACAACATTTTGCAATGAAATGACAATATTTTTTAACGGAAAACGTAATCGCGATGTTTCTTCCGTCTATTTTTCATAGTTTAGTGTTTAAGTTGTTAACTCAGTGATTAATGTATCATTAACATCATAGCACTGTGATTGTTTAAGACAGAAAAAAGTTATAATGAACTTTAAATAGCAAAATTAATTATGATATAATCATAATCACTTTGAATGGTTAAAAAATAAAAAACAAATTAACTACTAAAAATTATTGAAAAACTTAGTTAACAAGTATTTTTAATTTCCTCAACTTCAAAGTGAATTCAAGTAACCAACCCTCCATAATACTTTAAGACGAAAAACTGGTTAATATTCAATTTTATATCAACAATTCAAAACCAAGGCGTTATGCGCTTTTTTGGGATCAATCAAACAAAGGATTTATATTTATAGAAATAATTGAACGTATTAAGATAATGAATTATTTCATATGAAATTGTGAAGAACAAATTTATTTGTGGAAAACTCCAATAATATCTTACAAATGTTATATCAACCCTAACTAAATAGATTTTGGCAACTCTAATCAAATTAAACTAAAGATATTACGGTTGAAAATTTTAGAGGGTGGGTACAAAGGAGAGAAATGGAGCGAGGGGAAAGAAGACATTATTGAACCATTCCATTTTTAATTTAATATTTTCTAAAATTATACATCTTTTTCCTAATTTTCACTTTCATAAGAAAAAAGGAAACCACTGTCACGGATTTGTTTCATAAACAAGGAAAATGCAATGGATTCAATGTCGTGTTCTTGATTTCAGGAAACAACCACCCACCAATTCTCTTTCTTAAATAATTGCAGATGGATCCCATCATGTACCATAAACTAATACAATTGTTATGTTTTGATACATAAAATTGTCGTACCTTGTAACCTTCATATCATGTGTCATCTTGCCCCATTCATTGTACTATTAAATCCCCACCAAAACAACACTCATACTTCACGTCGCAAATTTATTGGAAGCCAAAAGAGTAGAGCTTTTTAAATTTTACAATATTTCTATAATGAATGAGTCAAAGGGCATATAAAAATTAATTTTTTTGTCCTAAGACATATTAGATTATTTAATTATAATCTATATAAATGTGGTCGATGTTAATTAATGTTACATTGACTTAATATTAATGTGCTTAATGTGATGGTTGTTAAGCATTAAAGACATTAAGTTAATTGGATTTTAATTCCCTCACCTTAACCTTATTAAAAGTGTATAATATAAAGTTGAAGAGACGTGATTGAAAAGACATGAATGTAGGGGTATGTATGGAGAGTTGCCTTTATATGGGTGTCTTCTTCAATCACCTAGGGGAGAGAAAAGAAGAGATTCATTCAAACAAGAACAAACTCTCTCTATCGAAAATCCTCTCAACAAGAAAAAGAATTTTACACTTCGTTTCCAGATCATCGAAAGAGACGAATTAAAGAAAGGTTTTAAGGCGATAAACAGAACTCAACATCGTCATCAAAAGCGTTTTATATCATGGACCAAGGTTGGTATTTCTTTTAAACTCGAATGGTTAAATCAAACTCGTTGTATGGGAATTAAAGTATTGCAAGCATGTATAGTAAATAAAAAAAAATGGGATTAAAGTCTGAAAAATTGAATAGAAAATATGCTTAGAATTGGTATCAGAGCACGGTTAGAAATACGAATTGATTTACCATGAAAAACGAATTTCTATGAAAGTGATATGCATGAGAAATGATAGTTTAAATTTCGAATAGTTCTGCATGACATGAATAAATGAAATTTGTAGAGAATATATGTTTTCTGTTGAATGATTATCGAACTGTTCGTCGTGCGGATGATGGGTATTAAGGTGCGGTCGACCTGAAGTGTGGTCGGACGCATGATTCATGTTGAAAATGCGTATGCGGACGCATATGTGAAAGGGTGCGGACGACGCGGACGCATGCAAGTATCGTCCGCATTGAATCTGTAAAACGATTCACCCGGACGATATAATGCGGACGCCACGGACGCTACAATTTGCGTCCGAAATGAATCTGTAAAGAACTCATTCGGACGAGTCATGCAGAATGTACGGACGAGAAAAGTTTGGGTCCATTTTGAATCTGTTTTGATTCATGCCATGCGTCCGGTATGAATCTGTAATTATGATTCATGTGGACGCATCACATGGACGCAGCGGACGGTAAAGTTAGCGTCCGCTATAGGCAGTTTCGAATGACAGTAAGATATTGCGGACGCCATTTAACGTCTGCATAGTCGTCCGCAACGCCTAATTATGCAGTTCAATTAAAGAAATTGAGTGACTGAATGTTTATACAATTAATATATTGTTGTATAGAAACTATGTAGTCACCAAAGTGACCTAGTTTGAAAGGATCAATATTAAATTGTGTAATTTATTTATTTAATTATTATGATATTATTGAAATGTGTTTATTAGTTATAAACTAGTAGGTCACCCAAAGGTGGACCATTGTTTATAATTAATAACATTAAAGTGACATGTTTACATACTTAATTGATGTGTTTAAACATCCAAAGATGTTAAACATATTATGTTAAATATGTTTATAAGTAAATTAAATATTATAATATCATGAATTGTGTATTTCTTTAAGTATTACCCAAAGGTAAACTTGAAGAAATTTTATATGCTTTATTTGGGATCTGGTTAGGATAGATTATTCAATGTATTGATATATGAGCATGTTTGTTATTTGCAGCTACTATGAATTTGTTTGCTTCTGGCAATTCATCTGTTAAGTTCAACGGTCTTAACTATGCTGACTGGTCCGAACAAATCCAGTTTCAACTCGGTGTATTGGATTTGGACTTGGCACTAGTTAATGATAGACCACGCTATTACTGAGACCACTTCGGAAGCTGACAAGTCTTATTATGAGGCTTGGGAGCGGTCTAATAGGCTGTGTTTGGACTTAATGAGGATGACGATGGCTGAAAATGTTAAGTCATCGATGCCTAAAGTGAATGATGCAAAGGAATTCATGTTAAAGATAAAGGCATACTCCCAATCAGACATTACTGACAAGTCTGTTGTGGGAAGCTTAATGAGTGAGTTGACGACCAAGAAATTTGTTTGGTCTCAACCCATTCATGACCACGTAACGAGCATGGCCAATTTGGCTGCTAAGCTTAAGACGTTGGGTATGGATGTGAATGAATCATTCTTAGTTCAATTCATCATCAACTCACTTCCAGTTGAGTTTGGTCAGTTCCAGGTGAACTATAACACCATCAAAGAAAAATGAAACTTTCAAGAAATAAAGGCCATGCTCATTCAAGAAGAAGGAAGGTTGAAGAAGTTAAAGTCCCATACCGTCAACTTAGCTGTGCAAAAGGATGCCAAAGGTAGCACATCAAAGCAACCGAGTAAAAAGAACAAGAAGAAGGGAAAAGACCAATTAAAGATTAATGATGGTCAGATCCGTAAGGAAATCAAATGCTTCTTCTACAACAAAGCCGGACATGTAAAGAAAGATTGTCCTAAAAGAAAGGCTTGGTTCGAAAAGAAAGGTACACTATTTGTTTTAGTATGCTTTGAATCAAATATTATAGAAGTACCTAATAATACTTGGTGGTTAGATTCTGGTGCTACTACTCATGTTACGCAGGGATTTCTTTCGATCCATCCCATAAACGGAACTGAAAAGTTCCTGTATATGGGAAACAGAATGAAGCACGCATTGAAGGAATTGGAACGTATAGACTGATCCTGGATACCGGATACCACCTGGATCTAGAAGAGTGTCTTTATGTTCTTGAGTGTGCTAGGAATTTGATTTCTGTTGCAAAGCTAGATTGTAAAGGATTTAATGTTAAGATTGGTGATGGTTTGTTTACTTTGTACAAACACAAATACTATTATGGTTGTGGTATTATGAAAGATAATTTGTACTGTTTCAATCTTGATATTAAATTTATGAATTCTCTGTTTAATGTGGATCATATGATTGGCTTAAAACGCGGTGCAACGAACGAAAGTTCGGCTTTCTTATGGCATAAACGTCTAGGTCACATTTCTAAAGAAAGGTTAATGAGGTTAATGAAAAATGACATTTTACCTCAATTAGATTTTGATGAATGGGACGTGTGTATAGATTGCATTAAAGGAAAGCAAACTAAACACACATCAAAGTATCCTGCCACAAGAAGCAAAGAACTTTTAGAATTGATACATACCGATATTTGTGGTCCATTCGACATTCCTTCTTGGAATGGAGAAAAGTATTTTATCACCTTTATAGATGATTTCTCACGTTATAGTTATATATATCTACTGCATGAAAAATCACAAACGATGAACGTTATAGAAGTGTTCATCAATGAGGTGGAAAGGCAGCTAGATAGAAAAGTAAAAGTAGTGAGATCGGATAGAGGTTGTGAATACTATGGAAAATTCGATGAAAGTGGACAAAACAAAGGTCCATTTGCAAGGTTTCTCGAAAGTCGAGGCATTTGTGCACAATACACAATGCCGGGTACACCACAAGAAAATGGTGTAGCTGAAAGGCGGAATCTTACTCTTATCAAAATGGTAAGAAATATGATTAATAATAGTAATGTACCTATATCGTTGTGGATGCACGGTTTAAAAACTGCTGCATATCTGCTGAATAGGGTTCCTAGTAAGGCAGTTCCTAAGACTCCTTATGAACTGTGGACAGGAAGGAAACCTAGTATGAGACATATACACATTTGGGGATGTCCAGCAGAAGTTAGGATCTATAACCCACATGAAAAGAAACTCGATGCAAGAACCATTAGTGGTTTTTTCATCGGTTATCCGGAAAAGTCTAAAGGGTACATTTTCTATTGTCCAAAGCATAGTACAAGGATTGTAGAATCTGGAAATGCTCGATTCATTGAGAATGGCATGTTCAGTGGGAGTGATGATTCACGAAATGTGAATATCCAAGAGAATCGGGTGACGGAAACGACACCTGATAATTCTCATTAAGTTGTTGTGCCATATGTTGTATCACAGTCTAACAACATACCGGAACAACAAATGGATATTCAACCCACGCAAGGTGAATGAGCTAATGATGAGCATGTTAACGTTGATCAAATCATAAGTGATCAACCACAAGTAACAGAATTGCGAAGGTCTGTAAGAGAAAGAAGACCAGCAATTTCTGATGACTATGTGGTTTATTCATTAGAAGAAGAATGTGACTTGAGCATCGATAAGGATCCAGAATCATTCAATAAAGCTATGGAATGTAATGATTCCGAAAAATGGTTTAATGCTATGAAGGAAGAGTTGAAATCTATGGATGATAACAAAGTTTGAGAACTTGTAGAGTTACCTGAAGGAAATAAACGTGTTGGTTGTAAATGGATTTACAAAACCAAACGCGATTCGAAAGGTAACATCGAAAGGTATAAGGCCAGACTTGTCGCCAAAGGTTACACTCAAAAAGATGGCATTGACTATAAAGAGACTTTCTCCCCGGTTTCGAAGAAAGACTCTTTAAGGATAGTTATGGTTTTGGTGGCTCATTATGATTTAGAGCTTCACCAAATGGACGTAAAGACCGCTTTTCTTAATGGTGACTTAGAGGAAGAGGTTTATATGGATCAACCTTTGGGATTTTCCTTTCTGGGAAATGAAAAGATGGTATGTAAGCTGAATAAGTCAATCTATGGATTGAAACAAGCCTCCCGACAATGGTACATTAAATTTAATGATACCATTTTGCCATACGGTTTTATAGAGAACACCGTTGATCGGTGTATCTATATGAAGGTCAGTGGGAGTAAGTTTTGTATCCTAGTATTGTACGTTGACGATATTCTGCTTGTTGCAAACAATAAAGGGATGTTATGTGATGTGAAGGATTTTCTCTCAAAGAATTTCGAAATGAAAGATATGGGTGAGGCATCCTATGTTATTGGAATAGAAATATTCCATGATAGAAAGAAAGGATTGCTAGGATTGTCTCAAAAAGGTTATATCGAGAAAATTCTTGAGAGATTTAGAATGGATAAGTGTTCCATTGGTGTTGCTCCAATTCAGAAAGGGGACAAATTCAGTTTGATGCAATGTCCGAAAAATGATTTGGAACGTAAGGAAATGGAACTTATTCCATATGCATCAGCAGTAGGAAGCTTGATGTATGCCTAGACATGTACACAGCCAGATATAAGTTTTGCAATAGGAATGTTGGGCCGTTATCAAAGTAATCCAAGATTGGATCATTGGAAAGCTGCAAAGAAAGTACTCAGGTACTTACAAGGAACAAAGGACTTCATGCTCATGTATAGAAAATCGAGTCAACTCGAAGTGATTGGATATTCAGATTCGGATTATGCCGGTTGTGTAGACTCGAGGAAATCTACATTTGGCTATGTGTTTCTGTTAGCTGGAGGAGCCGTATCATGGAAAAGTGGAAAGCAATCTACGATTGCCACTTCCACTATGGAAGCTGAATTTGTAGCTTGTTTTGAAGCTACAATTCAGGCATTGTGGTTGCGGAACTTTATTCAGGGTCTTAGCATGGTCGAAAGTATAGAAAGACCGCTAAAATTATATTGTGATAACTCCGTAGCTGTATTCTTCTCAAAGAATGACAAGTACTCGAAAGGAGCAAAACATATGGACTTAAAGTACTTGGCAGTCAAAGAAGAAATACAAAAACAAAGGGTGTGCATTGAGCATATAAGTACAAGCTCAATGATAGTTGATCCGTTGACAAAAGGATTGCCACCTAAAACCTTTAAAGAACATGTTGTAAAGATGGGTTTAGGTGACAAGTCTATGTGATTGTAAAAGCGTAGCTTGTATCTTATAACACTTATGAATTCAATGAAAAGGAAATGTTTTTGTATGTCTAATTATTATTCATATTATGGCTATGTACAATGATTGTTTATGAATAATATATGATGGGTTTATAGTGTTCCTCAATTACAGAATTAATGAATTATATAGTTTGTGATACATGGGAAGAATCATGTTGACATAATTCACATGTGCCTGCCATGATTCAATTATGCAATTCATTATGAAAAGATAACTTGATATAATTCACATAAAAGTACACTATATTAATTAATTGTGAATTCAAGTTATGTCAGCTGAAATTAGCTGAAGCAGCTAAAAAATACTAGCTGGAATATCAATTGATATTAAAGTTTATAACATGGCCTAAGTGGGAGATTGTTAGATTATTTAATTATAATCTATGTAAATGTGGTCCATGTTAATTAATGTTACATTGACTTAATATTAATGTGCTTAATGTGATGGTTGTTAAGCATTAAAGACATTAAGTTAATTGGGTTTTAATTTCCTCACCTTAACCTTATTAAAAGTGTATAATATAAAGTTGAAGAGACGTGATTGAAAAGACACGAATGTAGAGGCATGTATGGAGAGTTGCCTTTGTATGGGTATCTTCTTCAATCACCTAGGGGAGAGAAAAGAAGAGATTCATTCGAACAAGAACAAACTCTCTCTATCGAAAATCCTCTCAACAAGAAAATGAATTTTACACTTCGTTTCTGGATCATCGAAAGAGATGAATTAAAGAAAGGTTTTAAGGCGATAAACGGAACTCAACATCGTCATCAAAAGCGTTTTATATCATGGACCAATGTTGGTATTTCTTTTAAACTCGAATGGTTAAATCAAACTCGTTGTATGGGAATTAAAGTATTGCAAGCATGTATAGTAAATAAAAAAAATGGGATTAAAGTCTGAAAAGTTGAATAGAAAATATGCTTACAAGACACTCACATGATAATTTTAAAAATATTTAAAATAACACGTAATGCTAAAACTTCTTTTAACTATGGTTTATGGAAAACTAAGTAAATAGAAAAAGAGTGATGGTGAGATATAGACACATGGGGCTCAAACCTAATAACCTATTCCATTCTTGGTTCATGTTTGATCTCCTCCCTTCACACACACACTAACTAGTTCTTTCAAACCCTTCTTACTCTTCTTCTCTCTCCTCTGCTCCTTCTTCTCTCTTCTCTCCTCTCTCTTCTTCTCAGCCTCTAATTCTACCTCCATCTTCAAGCACACCTGATCAAATATAACGACAACTCAAATTCAAACATAAATGAATTTGTTAATAATAAGTGTTGTCGTATAGTACGATAAGTCCAGTTGAGACTGACATATCTAATAATTTATCTGAATGGACGTTACCTTTAGTAAACGATCCTCCATCAGGTCGAGCCTCTCGACGAGGCTACCCTTGATCTCGGTTTCCATGACGACGTTGTTGATCGGACGGCAATGCTTCTCCAGGCTCTTCGGGGAGAGATCGTCGCTGGTTAGGGTCCCACTCGTCGGAGTCGATGCACAAGAGCTCTTGGGTGATCTGCTAACTCCTCTCATTTCCTCCAGCTGCCTCAACTACACACGACAGACTTTTGATTGATTAACCTTAAAAATAAAAAGTAAAAAATAGAAGGATTAACATGAAATTCACTTACCATAGTATCCAAACGATCAACCCTAGAGAGGATTGGCTCTTCACCTGTGGCTACAGCCATTTCTTCTTCTTCTTCTCTCTCGAACTGTACTAGTTTTATGGGTCATACTCATATATAATAGCCAGGGAGGTTGAAGAAGCAGGTGAGGAAGAAAGAGGGAGGTGTTGGCAGGCACGTGGCGAGTAGTGGGGGTGGAGGAGTGATAAGGTTTAAAGGCATACGTAATAGGAGGCATGCAGGGATGAGCAGTGGGCACGTAGAACAACAGCACAGGGCATTTGATATTTTATCCATTTATGCCGAGTTTAGTTTTGAACATAAACTGAACCCAGATCAAACGGAGTTTCAGATGCTTATTCGAGTAAATTACTTTTAGAAATGATCAATTCTCATATATAATAATATTAATGGTGGAGTGTCCTCGTAATTGAACCCAGTTTTTAGTTTTAACTTATTTTTTTAAAAAAATAAATCCCCCGTGTCAAGTTTTAAAAAATAAGATTAAATTTTATGAAAATTATGTGGTTTGTGTAAGTTTTCATTTTCTTTATGCCAGCCAAACTGAATAGTGAAGATGACGTGGAATTTCATTTAAAAATTAATTAATATTTGTACATAAAATTGGAGGAAAACTAAACTAAGGGTGATTCCATCTTTTAATGGGCCTGCCAGCCCAAGTCCATTTATCCAGTTGACTTAAAGTGATTGCTGGGCACTTTTTTCTAACGTGGTTGTTTATGACAACAAACAACCAATCAAAAATTAGAGATGCAAGTCCAATCCCCCAAAACTTAATTACAATAATTTTCTAAACTAGAATAAAAACAAACCTTTAGTCCAGATGGAGTGAGCTGCCCTTCAGAATGTTGCTGTGGTTTGGACCGGTACTCAGATGGATATACCCTCCTCAAGCTATTTTGATTAGTTTCTCAATTCTAAACTCTGAGTTCAGATCGAACCAAACCATTGGCCCGGTTTTCTTTTCCCCCTAGACCTCTTAGTCAAATGAAGATTTTAGTGATGATCTTCCAGTGCAATAATCAAAATTACGAAAGTTAACAAGCAAATTGATAATATTTCAAGCTGAATGTATCCTCGCTGAACTAATCTGAAAAAGAGTAGTAGAGCCCAGCACTAGAAAGTTGGTAAGCTAATTTTGAGTTCAGATCTAGTAAACTAATACCTAGCAAACCCCACCCACCGCTGCATACACTCGAAAAATGTTTCAGAAGCATTTGCGATGGACGACAGAGGGTCCGGTTTCATCATAGTCTGCTTTGGTTATATGCTGATTTTGCGGGAAAACCACTTTGGCAAGAATCGCACCTCCGACCCATGCCGAATATAAGGACAGATTTTCTGGCATATATTCGGGAGGCTGTAACAAACAGAAGATAGATTGATTACGAGCCTAACAACCATAGATAGGCTTACAAACTTTTAAAGCGATTAATTCTGGTTCTTTTTTCTTTGGCCATTGAGATTATTACCTTCACGAGAGTTGGACAAATAGCCGATGAGCATAGGCTTGCCTCCTTCTGAAACCGATCTTCAAAACCTATACACCATACATCGACAGTTAGATGGTGCTGTTAGAATGTCAACCACGAAGTAAATAGCAACAACTTCAAGTTTGTAGCTTAGCTAGAAAGATTTTCCACGTCCATTTGACAACCCAACACAATATCTTACCACATAAATTATAGGAAGCCAATTAGAACATTGCCTAATCATGTTTCCAAATAGTTATGACATTGCTTAGTTATTTTCTCTACAAACCAAAAGTGGGTGTGCCTCAGAATTGGTAAATTTTATTTATGACAGGATGCGTAGAAAAAGACATGGGGAAAAAATCAAAGTCATCAGAAACTAGTATCAACGACTCTTCCAAGGCAAAGTAAGAAGAGATACAGGATTAGTGAAAATCAACATATTCAAAACCCACCAGTCATAGAAGCAGTGCCACCACAAAGAACTGTGTTTTCCAGAAGTTGCCTGTGATTGTCAGATGAGACAGTAGAAATAGTCCGAACTAGCTGCTCAACAATACCATGAGCTTCTAAACCTAATATAGATGGTTGAAATAAAGCCTCCCCAACAGTATATCTTTCCCGTCCAATTGTTATCACCTGAAATTATAATTCAAATACTAAAACCACAAAGTATAAAAAGAAGTTTAAGAGTTGTTGCTCCGGACAAGGATTGCATATGCTGCTAGGTACTGGAAAAAAGGCACTTAACTTTGACGATATGCAAGTAGTTATGTAAATAAGAAAGTTCACGAGGCCGTGATTGAGAATGGCCTCAAGTAGAGCTATATACGACACGCATTGCTCCATATTTCTTTTGAAAGGATATTTCAACCTTTTCCCCTTAAACATACATTTTCCTTTTAAGAATCTCAATTAACCTATACTACAATATATATATATTATCCTTTCATAAATCTTTGAAACTTTGTTTTAGAGATCAAAATTACCCCTACACTGTGCGCCTCATTTTTTACTATTAATCAAAAAATGTAAATGGAGGAAAAATTTTAAGAAAATGAAAAACAGACAAGAATAGACAACTGCCATGCACATGCATGCATGGTGTTTACCGAGTTTGATAATGGAATATATATAACTATAATCTTAATAACTAGGTTCAAACGGATCAGAACAACTGATATAAAGTCAAACAGATCTTAAATCTCAAAACACAAGAAAGAAAAAACTTCAAGGCTGACCTGTCCATCAGGAAGGGTATGTTTCTCAGTCTGGTATGAAGCTTGTGTTTTCCCATAAGCAACATCATCTTCAACACAACACGAGTATTGCTCTTTTATTTTCTCCACGTCATTCATATTGATATTTATTGAGGGATTGGATTTTTTGAGTTCTTGAGCAAGTAATCTTGTCAGATCAATGCCTCCAATTTCAAATCTTCTCGAAGCAATGTGATGCACAGCACCTTCAATAACTGGCGCAATATCTAGAAAAAAATTCAATAGGACAGCATTTGTGAATTATTTCAATTCTCTAATAGATATATGAGAAGCTTACTTTTTGAGAAGACTTTTCCACAATAGAGCAGAGTAGGAAAATCTTTAGATTTCAAGATGACATGACGTTTATAGTTCCATGGCTCGACATTCCTTTTTTTTTTATCAGTGATAAAAAAATATTTTAAATAAAAAAGAAGTACAAGACTGTGAGTCAAGGATGATGCTCAAAGATCGTCTTTATCGACGTATACTCAGTATATATTATAGCTCTACCTAAAAACACAACTTGACGAAAAGAAATTTTAAGGAATGAACATCCTTCTTTCATTTTGTAAAACAGGTTCTATTCTTTGTATTCAAAATGCACCAAAAAAGGCAATGAAGTACCAATTTTCATCGTGATTCTTCCCCCATTCCAACATAAAAATGTCATTGTCCTCAGCATAACCCAAAAAACAGGAGCTATCCCCACACCCACGTCCAGATAGAGGACACAACTGGACAAACTAATAAAAGATGGTTGGCATCATCTTCATTTTACAAAACAAAAACACAGTGACAGAAACACTTCTTTACTGTCTTTACTAGCTGTCCAATGGGAAAGGATCAAAGTTTCTCGAAGTGAGAGTGCATGGGACAAACCAAGACATAGCCCAACCCATGAAAGAGAGAAGAAACAAGATTTCATTAACAGTAACAGAAAATCTAATCAGATAAGTTTCAAAACCCTAATATCATTTTTGTTTGGGTCAGCCTTCAAAATAAGGCTTGTTATATGCCCACCCTAAATACTATGGTCTTTGAAACGTCCAAATGCTGAGGTTTATAACCACAGTTTTTAGAACTAGCTAAATCATAAATTTTAGAGTCCAAATTGATCATGAGCACAATAATTACATAGATGAAAGTAAAAACATAGAAACAAGTATATATTACCAATTCTTTTAACACTGCAACTATCCAATTATGACAATATATATTTCTTTAATTGAGGATAAAAAAGAACAACAAATAGCTCCTTTACAAATAACAAAAGTTTTAGACATGATTGAATTTTTCATGCAATACCACAAAGAGAAGATTTCATCATAAAATTTAAAGAGACATTTAACAATTGAGCAAGCATAAGACACATAACATAAGCTCATTCAGACATTAATGTACCAAGTTTCCCATGACCGATACCAACAGTGCATCCAGAAATTCGTCCTACGGCATATAGTGAGAGGACAGATTGCTCTGAAGCATAAAATCCTGAGATGTTGAACGTCTCAAACATCAGCTGCACAAGCTGTTCCCTAACAGCCTGGAAAAGATAAATCATCTTTACATTTTTTCTCAGCAAAACAATGAAGAGGTACATTTATAATAGTTGAAATTTTGACTTTTGAAAGTAATTAGTTTCATTTGACAACTAAACATATTTGTGAAAGAGAGAAAGGGGGGCACGTAACAAAAAAAAATCCATGAGGAATGAAATGAAGGTACATGCCACAACTTCAAAATTATAAATTTTATGATAAGGGTAGATATTTCTCCAAATAATAGCATGAAGAACAATTGAGATGTGAACGAAACAGGTGCTTGCAGTAGGCCATAAAAGGACTAACTGACCTTGGGAGTAGAAAGTGGATCTGTAAATAATATCTGTCCTTCATTACCCATCTCCCATCCGAGACCAGAGTATAGAACATGGTGCAACAAATCTTCCATAGCATCCCAATCTTTTATAAAACCTCGCTCAACTGGATCAATAATTATATCTTCGAGTAGTGAACCATCAGCCACTGTTCCATCTTCAGACATACGTTGCATTTGGGTGGGAATAATCTACATCACATGGGGAAAATGAGAACAAATAGAAATGCCTATTTGTACTCTTTGGCCAACTACATTACGAAAGTTTAAACAAAAAACTATCTTTTCAATCAACTGATATAACTAGCTAAAATTCCCCCTCATGTAAACATATTTAATTGTTATTGAAACAGCTTGAGCCTCAGATGAGAAGAAACTTTCACATCCCAATTTGAAAAGGGGGATTCAATTAAAAATGAGTCAGCAAACCCCACCAAACGCTTTGACTGCACAATATGACCCTGATAAGTTAACAGTTTCCAATCGAAATGGTTAGAAACAAATTCACGTTTTGATGACCACATCGGGTAAGACTCGCCCTAGAAAACTAACTTGCAAAGAAAGCTTGCCCAAGCAGTTCTAAAATTACACGACCAGCTTAAACTAAGTAATATGGAACAAATTAAATTGTCACAAAACCTCCTTCTATCATTCCAAGTAGTTCAAAGCTACAGTACAGCATGAATAAGGGCTACAGCTGAAAATATGACTTTTTTTAAATTAGAGACTCGAAATTGAAGTCTGTCAGTTCTTTGTGTTACTTATCTCCCCAAGTAAATAGCCCAAAATAATTCAGACATAAAAGAAGAGGGCATTACGATGGAAGGAGCCTGATCCGGAATGGCGGTTCCAGCTTTCAGAAGTTTCGAACCAACGTCGACAACCGCTGCCTCCATTTTAGCTATAAATTACGAAACACCCAGGATTTTCGATCTTTAGTCCAAGCAATCTGTAGAACCTGTTTAAAAAGTGAAAGTAGAAGGAGGTTTTCTTCCCATATCTCCTACTCCATGCCCGCCACTGAATACGAGCTGAACCTCCACCTCCCCGGCCTCTAGCGGTGAGACAGGGAGGAGAAAACCCCAAGTAATTAAAAAATACTTAAACGTGGCATCTTTTTATTGGTAATAATAAAAAAAATTAGAATAAATATAGTTTTGATCTTCGGTTTAAACATGATTTCAAATTGCTATCATTCTTAATTTTCATATTTTCTATTTTGTTTTTAAATAATCCTCCAAATAAATATTGATCCACCTGCCTCACAAAATAAGAAGATTTTGATTTGGTTTTTAAAAAATGAACAAATTTCTATCATTCTTAAAAAGAGAATGTTTTATATTTTCTCCGACTATTAAAGTAAATAAAATAGAATTAGAGATGTTAAACAAGGGGGCTGACTTGCTCATTGTAACAATTCGGGCTTGTCCAGGACTTGTTGTCCATGGTCGCCCCTACTGCTTAGTTAGATTTATTTCCATTTATAGTAATTTCTTTGTATTTCTTTTATTTCCATTTTGGGCAAGTGACTCCTCACCACTATAGCATGTTCACTCCTGCCATAGTGGAGATGGTCCAGAATGCTCTTTAGGGGGAGAGGCATGACTGCACGTAGACCCCCCGAACCAATGTAATTTGCCAGCAATCAATGATAAAGCTTTTTACATTCAAACTATACTCTTTATACTCAATGACGCTTTCGATGAATCTCGGTCGCTGCTCGCTCGCTCGTTAGACACTCAAGCTTGTTCTAGCGTCGTGGGCAATCGGTACTGTTGGCACACTTAGTAGGCTAACTCGTTGTTCCCCCTAACAACGAGTGCCGCACGGCCCTTTTGAAAAGTCTCTCAAAAGTAGGACCGTGACAGTTGGTATCAGAGCCAGGTTGGCTCAAGTTGCAAGAAAAGTCATGCCGAAAAAAATTCCGTCAGAGAAGATGAACCCGTCGATGGACCAGCTCGAACGGCTAATCGCGCTGGAAGAGGAGATGACGTATCTCCAAGAAATCCCTGATAATGTACGTTTCCTAGAGGAACGAGTGAAGGAAATGGCTGAATTTCTTGTTGAAATTGGTGCTGTGCATAGCAGGATAGACACTATCCCGATCAAAGAGCCGATGGATCGGATAGAAAATCTTGAATCCCGACCAGAGAAGGGAAAGACAATAGAAAGTGGAGAGAGCTCCACAAACATGATGGTGGGGTTACGAGAACACGTAGAAGAAGTAGACCATGCTCCCGTTCAACTAGCAAACACTGTAACCAATACAACAAAACACTTCAAAGTGATGTTCGACTCTCTGAAAGCTGAAATCACCGAGATAAACCTTAAACTGAACATCACCATGAAAGCGATGGGTAACCAGACTCAAGCTACTACTGTAGTTGAGTCTAGTCGGGTGAAGATACCGGAACCGAACTCCTTCTGTGGGACTCGGGATGCGAAGGAAGTGGAAAACTTCATCTTCGATATGGAACAATATTTCAATGTAACCAAGACTAGTGAAGAGTCTAAAGTCACATTGGCTACAATGCATCTTACTAGAGATGCAAAACTTTGGTGGAGATCAAAATACAATGACATATCCAATGGCACTTGTGTCATTGACACCTGGGACGAATTTAAGAAACAGCTGAAAGACCAGTTCTTCCCCGAGAATGTTGAGTCCAATGCTCGTAGATCACTACGAGAGCTGAAGCAGACGGGTAGCATCCGTGACTACGTGAAACAGTTCTCGAGCCTAATGCTCAACATACATGACATGGCTGAAAAGGACAAAATCTTCACTTTCATTGAAGAACTCAAACCATGGGCCAGAACTAAGTTATATGAACAAAGGGTCCAGAGTCTCTCAAGCGCGCTTGCAGCGGCAGAATGGTTATTTGACTATGCCAATGAGAATCCTAGTCCCCGGAAAAATCTCCCTGCTACAAATAATTCGAGACCATAGAGACCAAACACGGGTCCTCCAGAAAGGAAGCCATATGCCCCAAGAGAGGGCCAAGAAACGTGGAGGGCACCCAGAGAAAACCAAGAACCATGGAGAACCCTGAAGGAAGGCTAAGAAACATGGAAAGGGAATAATACACAGCGGCCTATGTCATGCTTCTTGTGTAAAGGACCTCACCGAGTTCTCCAATGCCCGCATAAATCGGCTCTAGCAGCTGCACGACCTTACATTCAAAGTGGCAACTCAACTGAAGGAGTTTTCGAAGAAGCGCCCGCAGAAGTGGCAGAAGTTGGCACTATGACTTTCTTATCTGCAGTCCAACAACAAATGGAGGAGCTTAAAAAGACCCCAGACAAAGGCCTCATGTACGTGGAAAGCATTGTCGATAATAGGGCTACTAAAAGCACTATGATTGACTCAGGAGCCACACATAACTTCATCACTGAGAAGGAAGCTCGCCGTTTGGGCCTAAAGTGGGAAGAAAATGTGGGCAAGATGAAAACCATGAATGCGAAAGCAATGCCGGTAGTGGGAGTGGTGAAAAGGACTCAGCTAAAGTTGAACTCGTGGACTGGGCCAATTGACTTTGTCGTTGCACGGATGGACGACTTTGATATCATCCTGGGGATGGAGTTCTTGATGGAGCACAGGGTGATTCCCATTCCTTCGGCGAAGTGCTTGGTGATCACAGGAAACAATCTGACAGTGGTCCCTGCAACACTTCGACAACCTGTTGCTAGTGGTGCAAAAATGATCTCAGCTATGCAGTTCAAGAAAGGCTGAAACACCAAGATCCGACCTACATCTTGGTTCCTTTGATTGTAGATGAAGGAACTAAAGAAGAGATACCATCAGAGATCTTAGAAGTCTTGGAGGAATATCAAGACACCATGCCCGAATGTTTGCCCAAAACATTACCTCCGCGTAGGGACATTGATCATCAGATCAAACTGAATCCAGGTTCTAAACCTCCTGCAAAGGCACCCTACAGAATGGCTCCACCTGAACTTGCTGAATTAAGGAAACAACTGGATGAATTACTTGCGTCTGGAATCATCAGACCTGCAAAAGCACCATTCGGAGCACCTGTATTGTTTCAGAAGAAAAAGGATGGTAGCTTACGACTATGTATTGATTATCGGGCACTCAACAAGGTCACGGTACGTAACAAGTACCCAATTCCACTTATCACTGATCTATTTGACCAGTGGTATAAAGCAAAATACTTCACCAAACTCGATTTAAGATCGGGTTATTATCAAGTTCGAATTGCTGAAGGTGATGAGCAAAAGACGACATGCGTGACTCGCTATGGAGCTTTTGAATTCTTGGTAATGCCGTTTGGACTAACAAATGAGCCAGCAACCTTCTACACCCTTATGAACCAAGTATTTCATGACTTCCTCGACAAGTTTGTGGTGGTTTACTTAGATGACATTGTGGTCTACAGTGAGACCTTGGAGGAACATAAAAGCCATCTACGACTTGTCCTCGAAAAACTAAGGAAGAACCAGCTGTACATCAAGAAAGAGAAATGTTCTTTTGCCCAGAAGAGCATTGGGTTCCTTGGTCACATCATCGAGCAAGGGCAGTTACGCATGGATCTTGATAAGGTCAAAGCAATCCGAGATTGGAGGGTCCCCACTTCTGTTACTGAACTGCGCTCATTTTTGGGGCTTGCGAACTATTACAGACGTTTTGTTGAGGGATTCTCGAAGAGGGCTGCTCCTCTTACTGAACTGCTGAAGAAGGGTACTCCCTGGGATTGGAACCAAAGATGTCAAAATGCATTTGACAATTTGAAAGATGCAATGATGCAGAGTCCGGTCTTAGCCCTCGCTGATGTTAGTCAACCATTTGAGGTGCAAACAGATGCGTCTGACTACACATTAGGAGGGGTCTTGTTGCAAAATGGCCACCCTATTGCGTACGAAAGTCGCAAGTTAAAAGAAGCAGAAAGAAGATATATTGCTGCTGAGAAAGAAATGTTAGCAGTAGTACACTGCTTGCGAGTATGGCGACCGTACCTGCTGGGTTCCAAATTTACAGTGAAGACAGACAATAGCTCCATATGCCACGTCTTCAATCAACCAAAACTGTCGGCCAAATCTGAATTTGATTTTCAGTTCGAACACAAGTTGGGTCAATCAAATCGGGTAGCTGATGCCCTTAGTCGAAAAGCCGAATGAGCCAGTCTTTGTTACCTATCCCAACTCCAAGCAAGTAGAGTTAGTGGATCCATGAAAGATCAAATTCGAGACTGCCTACAAGACGACCCTGCTGCTTGGGCCGTAATGCAATTGGTGCAAGAAAAGAAGACTCGACAGTTTTGGATCGAAGAAGACCTATTGCTAACCAAGGGCAACAGACTTTACGTACCCCGAAGTAATGATCTGCGACGCTCATTGTTACGAGAATGCCACGACACCCTCTGGGCAGGTCACGCAGGATGGCAAAGGACTTATGCCCTTCTAAAGAGGGGATATTATTGGCTAAAGATGAAGGAAGACGTGATGCAATACACCAAGACCTGCTTGGTGTGTCAACAAGATAAGACCGAGAAAGACAAAATTGCTGGTTTGCTAGAACCATTACCAGTGCCAACAAAGCCCTGGGAAAGCGTATCGCTCGACTTCATCACAAACTTGCCACCCATCAATGACATTCAGGCAATACTGGTTATAATTGATCACTTCTCCAAATATGCTACATTCATAGCCGCCCCAAAATATTGCTCTGCAGAAATGATAGCCCAACTCTTCTTCAAAAACGTGGTAAAATTATTGGGGATACCTCAAAGTGTCATCAGTGATCGGGACACAAGATTTACTGGAGCCTTTTGGGTAGAGTTGTTCAAAATATTGGGATCAAGTCTGAATATCTCTTCCAGCTATCACCTACAAACCGAAGGTCAAACAGAACGCTTCAATAGCTTACTAGAAGAATATCTTCGGCATTTTATCAACAGCAGTCAAAGGAATTGGCCAAGTTTGCTTGATGCGGCACAATTCTGCTTTAACTGTCATAAGAGTTCCTCGACAGGAATGAGCCCATTCGAGATAGTCTGCAGTAGGCAACCAACAATGCCACACACCCTAGATCAACCTTACTCAGGGAAGTGCCCAAAAGCCTACAATTTCTCAAAAGAGTGGAAGCAGAATATTGAAGTAGCTCATGCCTACCTGGAACGAGCTTCAAAACACATGAAAAGGTGGGCAGACCAGAAGCGACGACCGCGAGAGTTCAAAGCGGGAGACTTGGTGTTAGTAAAGTTGTTGCCTGAACGGCTTCGATTCAGAGGTAAGAGAGACAAGCGGCTTGTACGAAAATATGAAGGCCCAATTGAAGTCCTCGAAAAGACTGGATGGACATCCTATAGAGTTAGTCTACCTGGGTGGCTTAAAATTCACTCGGTAATCCATGTCAGCAACTTGAAGCCGTATCACCCCGATGATGAAGATAGCACCAGGAACAACCTCATAAGACCAGACATCGCCCTCAACTACCGGAAGAAGAAGAAAGTTGAAGAAATTCTAGTAGAAAGGAGCGTCAAGGCAGGCGGCAGTCTACAGACAGAGTACCTGGTCAAATGGGAAGGACTTGGAGATGACGAAGTGACTTGGGAGAAAGAAGACAACCTATAGAAGGAAGCACAGAAGATTGAAGATTTCAAGCTGAAGACAAGTTGATGAGGGCGTCAACAGCTCAGTTGGGGGAGAATGTAACAATCCGGGCTTGTCCAGGACTTGTTGTCCATGGCCGCCCCTATTGCTTAGTTAGATTTATTTCCATTTATAGTAATTTCCTTGTGTTTCTTTTATTTCCATTTTGGGAAAGTGACTCCTCACCACTATAGCATGTTCACTCCTGCCATAGTGGAGATGGTCCAGAATGCTCTTTAGGGGGAGAGGCATGACTGCACGTAGACCCCCCGAACCAATGTAATTTGCTAGTAATCAATGATAAAGCTTTTTACATTCAAACTATACTCTTTATACTCAATTATGCTTTCGATGAATCTCGCTCGTTGCTCGCTCGCTCGTTAGACACTCAAGCTTGTTCTAACATCGTGGGCAATCGATGCCGTTGGCACACTTAGTAGGCTAACTCGTTGTTCCCCCTAACAACGAGTGCCGCACGGCCCTCTTGAAAAGTCTCTCAAAAGTAGGACCGTGACACTCAGCTTAGTATCGTAGCGAGTCGAGCTTGACTTGGCTCATTAAACTCATGGCTCGTAAGTTGACTCGGGTTGAATTTTTTTTTGGCGAGCTCATTGAGCTCGACTCGTTAAACTCACTAAGCTCGTTAGCCTCAATTAGTTGAACTCACTAAATTTGGTGGACCAAACTTTTTCAAGCTTGGTTTGACTAACTCATTTGTCACATCTACCTTCAAATGTACTCCATCTATTTGTATAAATGCCGAGATGAAATTTCATCTATAAAAATAAGTTGCTCAACTAATTTTTATTATTCCAAGTGAGCTTTTTTATTTTCTACCTAGTTATTTTAGATAAATCTCATTGTTAACTAAACTAATTAACTCGAGATTGGTCATTGAAATATAAATTTAGCAAAATATGATATTTATATCTTTTTTTTTAGTCAATAGTTTCTCGAGCATACCTGAACACACTAATTATAATTACGTAATGTGTCTATTGGATGTGTGCTGTTTGATGAAAAATCAAGAAATGTTACAAAGAACTCATGAGCATTGCTACATTCCTCAAGCAGTCACTGCAAAACCTCAAAAAACAATACAAATCTAATATTCTGGATTGAATTGTTTTAGTCAAGACTGACTTTACAATTCTTACCAGAAAAACTAGTGCATCTAGACAATCTGAAGAAGATTAGAAAATTCAATTGATAAAATGCAGACATTCTTTAGCAACTGACCTGCGAATAACGGGGCTTCAGTTCAAATCAAAGCGCTGCAAAACCCAGATGGCGAACTTACTAAGTCTCCAAGAAAACAAGATAATTCAATCACAACAAAAAGGAGTAAAGACTTACACAAATGCTCAAAAAAGAAAACTTGTTCAATGGTAAAACATATATGTTCAACAATGGTAAAAGAATACAGACGAAGCCATTAAAGACACACAACAAGACTTTTCTTCGCTACTTTCATATCTCTAATCTGTCTACACTCTACAGATCTCATGCTTACCAAACACACCCACATGAACAACATGAAAAGAAAGAAGACGAACAAGAACCGAACTGAACTAAACCGAAGACGAGGATGAAGACGAACAGGCAACTGATGACGGACGAGAACTCGAACAGACAGGCAGCGGAGGATGATAACTCAGGAGTCGGGGCTCGCAGGTCGAGAGGAGGGAGCTGCTGGCGACCGACGATTGCAGATTGAAGACTGCAGAAAGAAGAAACCCTAAATTTAATTTTGGGCCTAAATTAATCAAAATTTTGGTTCTTCGGTCAGTACCGGTTCTGCGGTACTGAGAACCGAGAACCGGACCGTGAAATTCAGTTATGGTTACTTAAAACCAAATTCAATTTGGTACCCACCAAAAATGCATAGAATCGAAATCGAAACAGCCGATTCGGATCCGGTTCGGTTCTACACACCTCTAGTGCCTGCTCGTTGGTCAACTTCTAAATCCTCAATCATTGAGAAATCTCTTCAGCATAGTATGATTGCACTACATCGATAGTTTTTTTTTTTCATTCTTTGGTTACAGGCCCGTTCTATTAAGGTAGAAACAAAGGCACAAAAGGACAAAGAGAAGAAAGAGGACAACTACATAAAGAATGATACGACGCCATTCTATCTAACATGGAAGACAGTTATGATAGAGGAAGGGTATAAAAACCCAATGTGTAACAGTGGGAAGAGTGTGATGTTAAGAAATCTCTTTCTATTTTTCTCTTCCTCCTTTGTTGTTCTTCTTCTATGTAGAATTCTCTTTGTAACCTACTTCTTCTACTCAATATATAATAGTTTTCCACAAAAAATGTCTAGCATTCTTCAATGTCATAACAAACTAGTATCAAAGTACCCATGGATCCATATGGTAGAAACTCGATCGAAGACCAATGAGGACACCCCTAAGTGTTTAGAAGGCAACATGCTCTACTAAATCCACTGTGTTTGCTAGATTAGATGACTTTAAAAAAAAAATTCACCTATTGTGCGGTGAAGCGAGAGCGACTGGAGAATGCATTCAAAGCCTTCAAGCAAAATTTCTCAACCAAGCATGAGGCGATCATGGTAGCACTTAACAAGCTTCTTCTAGTTCGACCATATTTGCTACAACGACAAGGCCTCTTACTAGATCCCAATACCACTTCAAGCTCAACAGTAAATACCCCATTGCACATGGCTAACACCAATCGAATGAATTCGTAGTTCTAATCTTGATTACCATGTTTGGATTTTCCATGCTTTTCTAGAGATAACCCTCGTGAATGGGCCTAAAAAGCCAATAAGTATTTCTCGATTCATCAGACTCCTAACCATTTATGAGTGGGAATAGCATAATTGCATTTGCAAGACCAAGCAGATATTTGGTACACTAGATTTACTACTAGCTTCCCTAACGCAAACTAGGAACAATTTACTCTTGAAATCTGCAAACGTTTTTCCCTTGTTGCCGCAGAAGAAGTTATCGAATCATTAAGCAAAATTTTCCAGCCTACAACAGTTAAAGAGTATATAGACTGTTTTGAAACCCTCAAATCTTTAACTCAGCCATCCTTACCTCCAATGTTCGAGTTCTTCTACATTTTAGTATTTTCTAGTGGCTAAAAAGAAGAAATTCGGGCTATGGTTAAAATCACACGATCCCCAAACACTTTCCCACATTTTAGAAGTCACCCTACTACAAGAATCAGCTATGGCTACCATACAACATTTTCCAAAGTTTGTTAAAACTTACGTAGCTACAATGTTATATTTGAGGATAAATTGAGTTGTGATTGGGGATTTTAGTATTTAATTAGTATATGGTGGATTATGGTTTAGAAGAAGAAAAGTGTTAAATTAATGAAGTGGCAAGGGGTGGTCGATCTCAATAGATGTTGCGGTCGATCTCCTTCTACACGAAACATTGTAGAGTGAAAAATGTGGAGTTGTGGTCGATCATGGGAAGGGAGTTGATCGACCGGCTCTAATACAACATCTAACAAGTTGGAAATGGTCGATCATGGGGTCGACCGTGCAAAATGACTGTGGTGGGCAAAATGCTGAACGGTCAATCGTCGACTACGTTGGTGATCGATCGATGTTCACGAAAATTGTTCAAAATGAGTTCTTGCGGTCGACCGTCTTCATGAAGTTGATCGTCCGGGAATGCAAAACGTCGCCTAAAAGTTTAGAGATGTTGTATTCTAATTGGACGTAGTAAAGGCTGGAGCTCCATGGATGTCACGTGTGTGTCCATCTGGCCTTCACTAACTTATGGCTGCTGGAGAATGTGAACGGTTAGGAGGAATATTATTGAGAGGAAGAGAAGGAGCCTGAAAAGGGAAGGAGGGCCGAGAGAGAGCTTGCAGGAGAAAAAGAGAGAGAAAGAGGAAGAAACAAGGAGTGAGTTCTGGGTCATGAGAGTGAGGGTGAGAACAGGAGATAGTGTGGGAAGCTATGAATCAAAGAGAAAGGATCCGTGAGGGAAAAATAGGAGGAGTAGAAGGTTGTCTTCCAAGAGGTAAGAAGTTGCATGTGTTTTCCCTCTTTGAGGGCTACATCACAAGAAATAAGGGTTGTCTTTGGAGATGCTTGCATTATTATGGATTTAAGTTCTGAATATATTGATGAGGTCCTATTCGTGATAAATCGTATTTCTTTGGGTGTTGATGTTGTGTTTAATAATATGTTATTGTTGTATATATTAGATTGTTGTTCTGTCAAGTTCTGAAAATAGTAATTGATGAGGCTATTGTTGAGTGTTGGTCACTGTAGAGTTATAGAAAATGTTGAATTAGTAGAATGAGTTTCCTGTTGTGTTTTGTTTGCTAAATACGATTTGTTCTTTGATGTGTTTAATAGATATTAGGTTTGATCATTCTTATACTTGGAGATGTACTGCTTTGATGTGTTGTTTGATGTTACTTTTGAGAACTAGTGGTAAATGTTGCACTTAGTAAAGGTTAAGGATTTTATATGATTAAAGAAGTGTGGAAATGTGTTCATTCTTACATGTTCATGCATCGTGATTCTAATAGAAAATGAAATAGTTTTAATTGCATAAGTTTTATAAAAGAAACATAAGAATGAAAAGAAATACGTAAGAAAAATTAGAAGGGTTTGAGTTGGGTTTAAAGTTCACCGCTCACTCCTGAGATGTTAGCTAAAAGGAAACGGTATAAGTTCATCATGATGGAATAAATTCACCATCATGATACAAGTTCACCATTGCGGTATAAGTTCACCAGTCTGGCCCAAGTTCACCAGTATGGTACAAGTTCACCGCCATGGCTCAAGTTCACCAATACAGCATAAGTTCACTGATATAATTAAAGTTATTAAAGTTCATCACAGTTTTTATAAGCAAGTAAAGTTCTTTGTGATCAAAGTTCGTCACCAGTTTTTATAAGTAAATGAAAGCTAAGAAAAAAAAGGAAAAATGTTTTATAACGTGCATATCACGTTCATTTGGCATTTCACTTCTTACTGAGCGTTGGGCTCATAGTTTAACTCTTGTGATATATGTACACGTGGTATCAAGGACAGGAGCAGTTGATGGAACATTTATACGTTGCGGACTTGGTGGCTGGCTAGGCTAACGTGTTAAAGGAAAGTGGTTTGTAAATGGTTTTGTAAAGTATTTAAATTGTAAAATAAAATAATTTTATTTATCGTATTTTTAAAGGGTTTGTATGATTAAGAAATCTTCTGCTCTGTTTTACAAAAGAAAAAGTCTTTCAAATTACACATTTTAAATGTAAGAAAAATCAGGTCGTTACATAGATAGACCACAACTGCAACGCATCCACCTATCACTAACGATCCTTCAAAATCAACAATAAAAATGAAACAATTTCATAAGATCTCTCAAGCAGACTTGCAACTCAAGAAGAAACTAGGGCTATGTTTCAAATGTGATGAAAAGTACTTTGTCGACCATGTTTGCAATAATTAGATGCTACATTATATCTTCGTAGACTCCATGACAGAGCTAGCTCTACAAACTGACACCGTAGATGGAGTAATTACTAATGAAGACTCAGATGTGCTGGAAATTTCCCTCAATGCTTTAGCTAAACAAGTTGCCCATCCCATTTTTTGCATTGCCAGAATTCTGTGCAACACACCAATCTCTATTCTCATTGACAGTGGCAGCACCCACAAAATTGATGAAGCTTTAGTTCAACGTCTACATTTTGAAATTGATACTTCATGCTATCTACAAGTCACGGTTGCTAACAGAGAATGGTTATCCAATGCCCCTTTGTTGTCCCCAAATTTGTGGAAGATGCATTCAATTTGTTTCAACTTTCTAGTGCGCTCTTTACAGCTGGTTGGCAATGATATGATATTAGGCATTGACTAGATTAATAACATTAGTCCGATTACCTTGACCTTCCCAATGGATATTTAAAAATCTTCTACTTCAGTAACGAAGTCTTACTACCGACAGTCATCCCTCCTTCTCTGCTTGAACAAGTATAAGCTTGCTTACTTTCCGCTTGGGCACAACATCAATCCTACTATCTTGCAGCTCATTTTTCATCATTTTTAGTCATGGACATGGCTCCTCTTCCACAATGTATGAAGCAACTCCTAGATTAACACCAAGATGTTTTGGCCACACCGCATGGCTTACCACCACAGCGTCAACATGATCATGAGATTTCATTACTTTCAGATGTTAAACCCTTTATACTTCACCCCTATCGTCATTCATTTATGCACAAATCTAAAATCGAGTGTTTGGTGTTCTTGAGGAGAAGTCTCACGGATTTATCTCGGGTGTTCTTCTCTGGTGGTAAGCTATTATCCACCTCTTCTATGGAAATTATTGTGATGATGAGGAGAAGATCATTAGGTCAAGAGTCTAGTTTGGTTGGATGGGTTTACTCTAATATGCTTGCTGTGAAATATTTTCTGCTGCCATTAATGACTTTAGCTACTATAAATTGTTGTTGGATTAGAAACTGAATGATATTCTGTGATTTATTGTGGGTTGTGATGTATTCACCCTTTGGATATATGTATACCGTTGAGGATTCCTATTTGATTACAATGATTGGAATTGTTAGGCCTATTGTAGTTAAGCTATTGCTCTATTGCTCTGTCAGCTGATTAAAGTGCTAAGTTAAGAGGAATATTGTGATATGTGATATATTGTTCCACTGCATGTATGTTAATGTTGGGTACAGAGTGTTGGCATGTTATTTATGCTAGACAAAGGAAGGTTCACTGTTTTGATTATAGGAGTTGCTCTCTGAACATAAATATAAGAAGATGATAATTAGTTGAATCAAGGTTTCTCTTTTATTGGTTATGGTATCAATGGATATAGTGAATGGAAACTTAGCTGTTAGTTGGGATTATTTATTGATTCTATGTTGGTTGTTGAGGATGTAAAGACTTAACTATTGTTGTATGGAATGCTCTTCATTGGTTATTACCAGAAGCATGAATATGTAGGGATTGGTTTTGGTTACTGGAGATATTCATGTATGTCGGATTTAAATTCATGTACTGTGAGAATTAAGTTAAGTGTTCTGCACGTTGATACATGCTCTATACATTTGGATGATTTATTTACGGCCTTTCTAATCAGATAAAAAAGATAAATAAATGTGCTATATTAGTTATCGTTTGGACATCTGTGAATATGTAGGGATCGTAATTATTATCGTTAAACAATTGCTACTATTTGGTTTTGTGAAGTAAATTCTCTGTATTATCATGTGACATTGATGGAATGAGCAACTATTGTGGGTTATTGTTATCCCGTTGCACATGTTAAGATATTGGAATTGTTATGGCAAGGTTGCTAAGTAATTAAGTTGACTAATGAGATTTGTTAAGCATTAAGGTTTATGGAAATTCAGTGATTGTTATTAATGAATAAATATCGGTTAAATTGGACAATTGTGATTTAAGGAAAAATGTATATATTAAAGTTATTCGTTTACTGACCATGAAATTAATTAAGATAAATTAATAGAAATTCGTTAAGCAATAATTAAATTATTAAATAATAAATTATGAATAACGGTATCAAAGTTAAGATTTATGATTGATAAAAATATTAATAAATAAATGATAATTATTTTGAAAGTATAAAGGGAAGAAAGACAACGTTAATTTTTGAATCGCGCCAAGGACGCTAGGTAAGTGATACGCATATGTTTTGGTCCTTAGGGTTGTACATCGCAAGAATAAGATATACACGTTTCGTTTTTACTACTTTATTAGATAATAAGTATGTCTATAGTTTTTAATAACATGTTTATTACCTTAAAGCATGTTTACTGTCTCTATAAGTATGTCTACAGTTTTTACAAGTACGTTCTGTGAATTGGGTGTTTATTTATATTCCTTATTTATATGTTAGAAATTGTATGCATTCACGAGCATCATGCATTATAGTCTTCAAAAGATACGAAAATGATTTCCCTACATGCTTTTGAAAAGAAACAAAGAAGAAACAAAACAATTATGAAACATAAAGAAATGAACATAAATGGGTGTGACGAGATGTGAGGTTGGGTTGACTGCTCCTCCTCATCAAGTTTAGACATCTCTAACACTTTCAAGATATTTTTCCACTTGACTGGGTGGACAGTTGACCGATAAACATAAACGGGGTCGTCTAGGGATGTGAGGTTGAGTTGGCTGCCCCTCCTCGTCAAGTTTAGACATCTCCTACGCCTTTCAAGATTAAAACAACAATAAACATAAACGAAGTCGTCTGGGGATGTGAGGTTGAGTTGGCTGCTCCTCCTTGTCAAGTTTAGACATCTCCAATGCCTTTCAAGATTAAGACAACAATAAACATAAACGGGGTCATCTGGGGTGTGAGGTTGAGTTGGCTGCTCCTCCTTGTCAAGTTTAGACATCTCCAGCGCCTTTCAAGATCAAGAAAAATATAAAGGGGTCTTCTGGGGATGTGAGGTTGAGTTGACTTGTAACGACCCAAATTTTTTTTCATAAATCCCTTTTTAAAAATGTGTTAAAATTCAAAGCTTTTATGAAAGAAATATCAGAGTGCAAGCCGGGCTGTTAGAAACACTTCAAACATTTCTTGCGGATGTAAAACGTTCATGGCGGAAGCGTAAATATTTTAACAAAAATAACTAACATTAATTACAATTTAAGAAAAGAAAACTTAATTTAACATGCTTCTTCATTGACTGCTTCTTCATTGCTCAAGGACTCCGTGCGTCGTGTGTACCTACACCGCAAGTAAGACGTGAGCCTAAAGGCCTAGTAAGAAAATGAGTTTATGCATATGAAATGCCACTCTTTAATTCTTCGGAATGGGTCTGCCCCAAACTAATCTTGTAATTACGTATATTAGGAATAGTTACATGTTTTAGGAATAGCTCGTATATGGAGCGTGGAGTTTGGGGAATCTTTTGGTTTCTAATTAATTATGTTATTTAGCCTTGTAATCCCAATAAGGGAATGGTAATTCTTTTTCTCACTCAAAGCGTATGACCACCCCGTGGTGATGTTCCTAATTGTTTATGTCGTCATGAAACTACCCAAAAACACACACGAGTAATTAACTAAGGGCGCATACAAGAGAGTTCATATAACGACCATAACGGACATATGAACGCACGACAATAACATACATTTCAAATAATTAATCAAACAATACATTAGAGAGTGATAACATGCTTGAAAAGTTTATAACCTAATTTATTAACATGCTCATATTAAATAAATTGTTTACATGGTTGGTTGATTAACATGCTCGGGATTCTAGTCTATTTAACATGCTTGAATTAACTTACTTGAAGACTAATAGCTAATTAACATATTAAACATGTATCAAGAGAAGATCCTAGCAATTAAATATGTCTGATTAGATAATTAACATGCTCAAGAGTTAGTTACTAATTAATCAACTGGCTAAACATACTCGAATTTAGTTGTTTAACGACTAGTTAATTAGATTGGTTACTTAGCATGCTCAACTTCCAATTAATTACTTCAATTAACAAGCTCAAGAATCATCAACAACTAAACACGCTCAAGAAGATACTTATACTTAAATTACCTTCAATTAGCTGATTAGTTCACATGCTTTGGCTTAACAATTTGTTTACATGCCTAGATTGATTAACATGCTTAATATATATTGGTTAATTACACTAGGTATAATCACTCAATTAAATAGCATGCTCAAGGATTTATTTACAGCAGCAACGTAAGGAAAGAACAGAACAGCGAACATATGCTTTTTGACGACTAAAATATAGTAGTGTATATGGAAAAACAGAACAATGAATACATGGTTTTTAACAACTAAAATATAGCAGCGTATACGTCGAATTAATGCAGCGAAACATGCTTTTTAAACATCTAAAAACAGCAACGAGAATGGAAAAACATAACAGCAAATAAATGGTTTTTAACGACTAAAATACAGCAGCAAAAATAGCAAACCAGAACAGCGAATACATGGTTTTTTGACGACTAAAATATAGCAGCGAAGATGGCAAAACAGAACAGCGAATATATGGTTTTTAACGACTAAAATACAGCAGCGAAAATGGCAAAACAAAACAGCTAATACATGGTTTTTGACGACTAAAATAGAGCAGCGATCATGCTTCTTAACAACGATAAATAGCAGTAAAAGTTGCTGAAACAGGACGTCGAACAGCAGTATTTAATCACAAACAAAGCAGCAAATTAGGTCTATGAATCATGCCTCTCAACTACTATAGTCTACAACAATAATATCAACAAGGCAGCGTAATATGCTCATGAACGACTAAGAAGAAATAGCAGCAACAATATTCTAATAGAAGTATATCCAAAGTACAGTAACCAAACGTATACAACATGCAGACTCTACCACTCACGCACATGTTACTTGCGGTGTAGGGCCTCTTCAAGCCAAGACACACCCAAGTCTTACCGGATGAACAACACACTCCATGGCTCACGTAGCAGCAGCTCCAGCTCCTGGACAAGGACAGTAGCTCACGGTTCAGCTCCATCTCCAGATTGCAGCACTTGAGGTATTCTGTTCTTCTCTCTCTGTCCCTCTCCTATGTATAACTAACCAGAAGACACTCTCTGCCAGAAGACAACATCCTATCAATTCTTCCAGTCACTGTCAATTCCCAACAAAACACCTGTCATTATCCCTTGTTCCTCCCTACTTTTCCAGAAGCTGCCGAGTATAGTTTTGTTCTCCAATTCACCAACCAAGTGCAATGCCACCTGGAAAGGAGAGCAACGTGCGAACCGAGTCACAGCTGGACCATGGCCTTCAGCCGGTCCAACCCGAACCGCCAACCGACAACCCAACGCTCCCCTGCCCAATGCGAAGATCGCCAGAACACCCCCCTGCATCGAACCACCAGCCAATGACCCACAGCAGAAAGCAAAGAAGGAGGATGAGTCGGCTGGCTTACCATGAATCGTCACCGAAAAAACCACCCGAGGGGATCGCCAATTTTGTGCCCTAACCCGACATTCGCTCGCCATTCATCACCACCCGTGGAAGTCGTCACATCGTCATCGCCGGCAGCTGCACTCCCGACGCTTCTCTCAGCCAGAACCTCACTGTCGATCCCGCTCTCTCTTCCTTCAGGTCTCTCTCTCTCTCTCTCTCTCAGCAAAAATGGTCGAGCGACATTCATTTCGTTTCACCCTTCTAGTGCGCTCTTTACAGCTGGTTGGCAATGATATGATATTGGGCATTGACTAGATTAATAACATTAGTCCGATTACCTTGACCTTCCCAATGGATATTTAAAAATCTTCTACTTCAGTAACGAAGTCTTACTACCGACAGTCATCCCTCCTTCTCTGCTTGAACAAGTA
>CM039474.1:20584384-20748693 GCA_022433065.1 Begonia loranthoides | reverse complement strand
TTTATTTCTTTTCCCCCTTTTTTTCTTCTTTCATTTCTAGCCAATTAATTGGCGTGACCCAATAAACCAAGCCGAACCAATTGCGTGAACCGGTTCTCTCTCTAATTTCAATTAATTTTCTCACTTAATCCCCATCAATAATTACACTTACATTTAAATTCCAACAATTAATAACCTCATAACATTACTCTGCTAATTTAATCTTAATTATTGCCCAATAATTTTTATTAAATTATAATCTAACGAATACGTCCTTGGTAATACCTCAATAATTAACCCACTTAAAAAGTCGGGTTATCACATGGCTGCTCTTCCTCGTCAAGTTTAGACATCTCCAACTCTTTTCAAGATAAAGTAAAGAAACGATCAAGTAAACAAAAGAACAGTAGAGTAAAATCAAGATAAAATAAAGTTAAGATAAAGAAAACGATAAAAGAAAAGAAAAGAAAAGACAGATAAGAAACAAGAACAGAAAACGGAAAGAGATTTAAAAGTTGCATGACATGTGCATCATACCTTTCATTTTATATCACTTACTGAGTCTTAGGCTCATTAGTTAAGTCTTGCAATGTAGGTACACGAACATGTTAAGAAGCAGTTGATGAATGATTTGCACGCGCGGATCTTGTGGCTGGTTAGGCTAAAGGGATTTAAAAAAAGATGGTTTATAAAAGAGTTTTGTAAAGAACTTTGTAAAGTAATTAAACTATATAATTGTCTTATTTAAAAAATGACTTCTGCTATGTTTAACAAAATGTTTTACGAAAAAAATTTTATTACTGTCTTTTAAATGGTTTTGAGAATGAAATAATCTTCTGCTACGCAACTGCAAAGGAAATGATTTAAGTAAAATAGAAATTTTAAATTTTACGCGATTTTTAAAAGGTAATAAAAAACTGAGTCGTTACATTTTAAGAAGTGAGGGACATCCCTAATGGAAAGTGGGACGTCCGAAACGAAAGAATAGAAGACGATGTTAGTATTAAGTGGAACGTCATCATTTAGAACTAAAAAGGAAATGAGAAGGAAGGGACATTCTTTATGGACAAAGGACGTCTGAAAAAGAAATAAAGGGGATGACGTTAAGATTTAAGTGGGACGGCGTCGTTTGGAATGAATAGGAAAGACTTTTAGGAAGGAACGGACGTCCCTCATTGAGGAACGGACGTCCCTCATGGCCAAGAAGTAGACGGATGTTTCTTAGAAATAACGGATGCTACATGAACATGTGAGAAAATGGACGTCCCTTGTAGGAATGGACGTCCCTCGTGGAAAATTATCGAATGAAAAAAGTCTACACATTCTGCGAAAAATGTATTTTTCTGCCGTAGTCATTTCACATCTCTCCCAATGATCTCCATCCTATTATGATAAGGAGTTTTCACATGGTGTTGCAATATTGGACAGAACACCCCCCCCCCCCCCCCTGATCCAGGTGATTGTCCATCAACCATTGCTTCTCCTGGGAGCTGCTTCCTTGTCTTTAAATGGAGAAGGCCGATGTGGGGGAAGCAGTTTTGCTTCTGGTAGTGAGGTTTACAAAGAGTTGAGAGAGTGAAAGGGTGAGGACAGGAGTAAACTCTACCATTTTTACAGAAAGTGTGCGTGTGTGAAGGTGATATGCCCCAAAAATGCAAGGAGGCAATTCAACTCTTGGTCCAATTGGCTAAGGCAATAATCTATCCACTTTTAATGAAATGATAATAACTCCCAACGTATATAGCAAATTGGTCTCAATTTTGGAGGAGAGTTAGAGAACACAAGAAAACTAAGGCCCTCTAAAAATCACGCTCAAACTCATAGTACAAACGGAGTTATGGTAGAAATACAGAGTTGCTCGAAAAGTATCTTCTAAAAGATTAAAAACAAATTCGCGGATATCTCAAATAATGGTTGAACAACTCGATCCCAAACAAACTCTAATCATCAAGTAAATACCCAGCAGTTTAAATATGACCAGAGTATATTTGTAATCTAGAAATTTAGTCAAATAAGTTACAAGAAATCAACGAAATAGATCAGAATCCAAAACTAGACCAAAACAAACAAGGCTAAGTGGCTAGCCCTAATTCCGAACACCAGAATTAAAACAGATAGAACTCCACTTGCATACATGTCTTGAATCTCAAATTTATAGAACAAATAGCAAACTAACAGAATAAGGACGCCTCCAAAAATCACCTTTAAAAGTGTCGTATAAACAAAGTTATGCATGAGACAATCTGGAACTCGGAAATGGAAATTGCGGAAAAAAAGTTTTGCGCCTCTCTTAGCAAAACGAGCATGTCTTTAAAAATACGAGTCCAAATCAAAAGAAATTACCTAGCATTTCACAAGGATAGGGAAGCCAATAATCTTAGAGAAAATTATAGTAGTGACCTTCAGGGAAAACGGAAGAAAATTGTGCACCAATTTGATTTGCTGATCTCCTCAGATCTAGGGCTTGCGACCAAAAAACAGATTTGCGGCAATAAGGGGAAAACAATGTATGGTTTCGATTTTTCTTTCTCCAAATCACCAAATATCCTCCCAAACTTCCCAAATACAAATAAATAACAAATATGGAGTGAACTTACATAAGCACATTTTTGGAGAATCAATAGAACTAAAGGCGCTAAGTTGGTCCGCGTTCTCCCACTCGGTAGAGAGAGGCGACTTGTTCAGATGTTTTGGAAACACCACTCCAACCTAGTTTTTGCCGTGGTCTTCTACCTCCACACCACAAGGACAACCTCAAGATGAAGTTGCTAGAAGAGGTAGTATGAGTCTCCTCCCCTAGGCCACACAAGAACAAGGAGAAGACTTTGAAAAGATGGAGGCGAGCCATGAAGCAAACCACACACCATGAGAGAGAGCTCTCTAGAACAAAGTTCAATTTTCAATTTGGGGTTTCAAAAGTCCCTTACAAAAGACAATTAGGGATGCTTAAATACTAAGCTAATTAGGGTTAAGCCCTAATCACCTAATTACACAATTGACCTTAAACTAACAAAACAACAAACTAAGCAACAAGTCCAGCACAATTAAACCATTACAAATTAAAAGAGTACTAAGTCAAAATAAAAAATACAATAAAATGAGGCAGAGCCGGGGCACATCAGAAGGTGTAGCAGTGAGGGCCTTGGATTTTTGCTAGTGCTCGTCGTGAGTAAGGAAGGTGCCATGGGTTCTCTGGAGTTCCACTAAGTGACGTTCTTCTGAGTAAGGTAAGAAGTAGGCAAGTCGTGGCCAGAGGAGGCCTACACTACAAAGCAGGGTCTCTCGAATTATTGACTGAATATATCTTATGTGAATGGTTTAATGTTGCTTCTGCCTGGATAACTTTTTGTTAATTAATGCATAATTTTGTAGATTAGTTGATATTGCTCTCTGTTTAATTTAGAGTTATTAGTTGTTCATTGTTGACTTTGCTCTTAGTTGCTAATATACATTATATTGCTTTGCTAGAACACTAAACTGCCGAAATAAATATTGTTAGTAGACTAGAAATATTATTCTGCGAATGGTTAACTCTCTCCATTACTTGATACATAATCTACAAATTTAAGCGATATTGCTCTCGGGCTTGCTAACTAGAATATTAGTTATTAGTTTAACTCTCGCATATTAGTTGCCTATTTTAATCACTCTGTTGCTAATAATCACTGTGATGCTAATGGTCACCTTGCTGTTAATAAAGGCTTACCCTGTGGTTTAATAAAATGAATTGTTGGTTTTTTATCCTTGAAATATCACTATGTTGTTCTAATAGTTTGGGAAATTGTTCTGTTGGATTGTGGATGACTATCCCTGCCAATTTTAATCAAAGCTAGCATTCTGTCAAATATACTTCATGATATATTACTCTATCATTTTATGTTATACTATTGAAACTTTGTGTTATACCATTATTCATCTGTTTGAAATTGTGTTAAGCTAAATGCAATCATATAATATTGCCTCATGATAGCTCTCTATTATTTAGATTATTACTCTCTGTTATTTAGATTATTACTCTTAATCATTGTGACCATATTAGTCTACTTGAGGATATAGATTGTTGACATACTGTTAATTAGTGGTTTGAGCTTTGATTAATCAGAATTGTTTCATTACCAGTGATATGATATTGATATATATATATTGTTGTGATTAATATTGTAAAGCATTGCTATGAATCATGATAATAGACATATGGGTGATGTCATGTTTGGATTAGTATTCACATTTCATGTGAGAGACATTGCACGAGAGAGATCGGACTTAATAAATGTAATGAGAATTGGGGGTTGGTGAGGTAGTTCGGATGTTAACCGGGAAACTCGAGATTAAACCCTTCCCTCGTCGGGATGCGAGAGTCTGTCTCTTATGAGTTAGTTCCAGCTAGAAACTATTCTCCTTGTGGGAAATATTCCCAATGTCCTAACTCAATGTGTGAGTTTAATGATATGAGACTATGAGTAAAAGACAAATTACGTGGATTTCTTTATGACACAATCAGACATATGCATGTATCATATTGCATCTTACTTCTTGCTGAGTGTTAGGCTCACAGTTTGCTTGTAGTGTAGGTGAGTGTCTGGATATCAGTGTTCTCGATGTGGAGGAGGATGTTGAGCACTTGAATTACCCAGCTGATTTGACCTGAGGGTTATGGCTCATGAATAGTAAAAATTGAGTTTTGAAATAAGTTGTAAATGATTTTGAAAGACAGTAAATGTTTTGTTAAGAAGTGGACTTTGGTTAAAAATGTTAAAAACCATATTTTGAACTTATTCTTAATTTGCTCAATCACTCGGATTTACTTTCCCCTCACATGTTTTAAATAGATTAAAGAAAAATTTTATATGACTAAAGTTTATACAATAAAGGAAAGAAAAAAGGTTTTTAAATGTGGCTCGTTACATGTTGGGCTGATATCATAGTAACCTAGGAATGGATCACTGGAAAGTTGTAAAGAAAGTTCTTAGGTACTTGTAAGGAACAAAAGACTACATGCTCACGTATAGAAAATCAAGTCATCTTGAGGTAGTGAGATATTTGGATTTAGATTATGCTGGATGTTTAGACTTGAGGAAATCTACATTCAGTTACATGTTCCTATTAGCCAGAGGAGCTGCATCATGGAAAAATGGAAAACAATATTCCATTGCTACTTCCACTATGGATGCATAATTTGTGGCATGTTTTGAGATAACTATTTAAGTATTGTGGTTGTGAAACTTTGTTTTGGGTTTAGTAAGGGTGGAAATCGGTTTGATTCAAATCGGGTAACCGAACCAAACCGATAAAAAATGATCGGTTCGGTTTCGTTCTCGGTTGTAAGTGAGAAAAATCGAGAAAAACCGAACCGAACCAAAAATAAAACTAAACATGAAAACCTATTTGAGTCATTAATTTAATTTCAATTTTTTCTCTATTTGAGTTCATTCCAATTCCAATTCCAATTTAATAAAAAAAAATTTCTTTTTCAAAACCGAACTGATTTCCATCATTTTTAATATTACTTTTTATGGATATTTGTTGGGATTTTTGGTAATGTGGATGTTTACTTGGTACTGTATGTTCTTGGTTTTGGTTTTTTGTAGTTAAATAATTGTTTGATTAAATGATTGTTTGATTAAATAATTTTTTAATTAAATTATTGTTTAATTGATATTTTTTTAAGGCTATAATATGGAGCCCAAAACAAATTCTTTAAACCTATAAAATGGAGCATAAAAGAAAGCTGTTAAACCCCCCAAAATAGAGCTGTTAACCCCCAAAATTGAGCCTAAAAACTGCCAAAATCGAGCCCAAAATCAAATACCCAAATTTCAAAGTCTAGAAAAAAACAAAACCAAACCGATGAAAACCAAAATCGAGGTTCGGTTTCCCACTCAGTTTCTTGTTGTCCTCGATTCGGTTTTAGTTTTAAACTTACAAAATCGAACCAAGACGGTTCGATTCTATTTTAGCCAAAAATTGAACCGAACTGAACCATTTCCACCCCTAGAGTTTAGGTATGGTCGACAATATAGATAGATCGCTAAGACTTTATTGTGATAATTCTGCAGCTGTATTCTTCTTAAAGAATAACAAGTACTCAAAAGGTGCAAAACATATGGATTTAAAAGTACTTGTCAGTTAAAGAAGAAATACAAAAACAAAATGTGTGCATTGAGCATATAAGTACAAGCTTAATGAAAGCGGATCCATTAACCAAAAGATTGTCACCTAAAGCCTTTAAGGAACATGTTGAAAGAATGAGTTTGGGTGACAAGTCCTCATTAATGTGATTGTAAGTGTATAACTTGTATCTTATGACACCTATGAATTCATTAAGGACATGTTTTTTTGTATGTTTATTTATTATTCATATAATGGTGTATACAATTATTGTTGTTTACGAATAATATGTGAAACCTTAAGAAATTTGCAGTTGAGAGGTATATAGTGTTATTCAATTAAAGAAGTGATGAATTGAGTTAGTCTGTAATACATGGAAAGAATCATGTTGTTAAAAACTTGTGTCTGCCATGCCATGATCCAATTTTACAATTCATTACGAAAAAAGAACTTGATAAATTCACATTTATGGTCCACTATTGTATTTGGTTGTGAATTCAAATTGTGATGGATTGACATTGATTTTGTATGGTTTCTAGTCAACCGATTATGTTCTGATCGCCCCGATTGAACTCTCTGTAATTTCCAAATTATGGAGCCGATCGACGGATCAATGTTTTGGCCGTTCGCTCGAACTTTATGTAATTCCAATTTGGGAAAATCAAGAATAAAAGTTTTACAATGAAAGTACAAGAATAAAAGTTCATAACATGGTCCAAGTAAGAGATTGTTAGATTATTTTAATAATCTATTAAAGTGATCCATGTTAATATGCTTTATGTGATAGTTGTTAAGCTTTAAGGATATTAAGTTAATTGAGTTTTAATTTCTTGGGTAAATGACAAATCAACCATCGTGGTTTGTAGTCAATGACAAGTCAACCACTAGGGTATTTTTTTTAACAAATTAACCACTGACGTATGGGAAAATAACAAAGCAAACATCGCAGTTACGTTTTTCGTTCTCTGTTAACAAGTTAAAACGCGGTGTCACCGCATTTTTACGTGAGGCACCGTGTTTTTACGCGGTGTCACCGCGTTTTTACGCGAGGCACTGCGTTTTTACGCGAGGCGCCGCGTAAAACGTTGTGACGCATTTTTACGCGAGGCACCGCATTTTTACGCGGTGACACCGCATTTTTACTCGAGGCACCCGTTTTTACGCAATGTCTCGCACCAGACACTGTCTTTTTTGCAAAAGACCAGAACACTTGAAATTCCAGGAACCCGCGACGAACAGATCCCGCGTAAAAAAACACACCCGTTGTAATTGATCTATAGTTCAATGATGTCCGTTGTAGTTTATACTTGATAAAAAATGTTTGTGAAGATACTGAATGTATGAGAATTGCGTTGGGGGAGTAAAGTAACAGAGAAACATTTTCATACTAACACATCTTACACTTAACTAATCTAACCTTACAATAGCCTACCAGAACCACACTCATACCTAGAAATTACATAACATAAAACTTACCAATCACCTTAAACTCAACCCAATCAACATCAGTTCATTATTATTCACCGTAATATCATTACAAGTAGACAAGTATTAAATAACATGCAATTATCCATCAACTGAAATTATAAAACAATTGTGTTCCCTCTGTGTCACGGAAGGTTAAGGTCCACGTTTGTGTACGATTGTGTGTGTGGACCTTGCGCATCAGACTCTTGCACAACACAATGCAAATGAAATTAGCATATTTCAAACATCAATTGAAAACGAAAATGTGATAAAGGGCTCACCTGCGTGTCAGGAACTCTGTCGGGAGCTGTCTCAGGAACTAGGTCAGGAATTGTCTCGGGGGCTGTCTCAGGAACTCTGAACCCCATAAATGTTCCCTCTGACCTGCCTCTGCCACCCCTGCCTCTGCCACCCTTGCCTCTGCCTCACCCTCTGCAAGCCCCGGCACTTGACTCACCTCCACCATCGCATGTGCGAGAATTGTGCCCAACACGCCCACACTGACCACAAGTGACGTTCACATTTCTTCTGCTCAGCACTGTCCGGCTTGGAGCCTCGTCCACATCCCGTATTCTACGTTTACACGGTCTTCCTGGAAGCCTTTTAAATGGCGGTGGGATAATAGGATCAAGATTCGTCACCGGCTGTCACTCGATCGGTCCATTGACGGGCCGGATAAAGTGGGAGTACATCACCATGTATGTTTCCCGATGATAGCACGCATGCACAAACTCCTCACGGGATCTCCTCATGAAGTGAATGCACGGGACTGCATGGACACACGGGATGCCGGTCAACTCCCACCGGTAACATGTACAAGTACACCTGTCCAAATCGACAGAGTACTGTTCGTTACCATTGGTGACCTCAAACTGGGCAGCTCCTGCAAACTGGGGGCTCCAATTTCGCCCGGCAAGTTGTAGTTTGGCGAGCCGAGTGCTGATCTTTGGACACAAAAGGTCCGTCAAGTGAGCCATCTTTTCATTTTTTTCACAATCCTACCCATGATGCCCTTCCGGATGATCTCGAACATACTAAGAATTGGTTTGTCCTGGGCTGGTCGGAGGCAGGCGTTGAATGACTCACTCAGATTGTTAAGGCTTATGTCGCACTTCGGGATGGAGCTGAAGGCATGTTTGGCCCAGGATGTCACAACTATTCCACGTAAGTATTCGTGGGCTGCCTTGTCAAGCATAAATAACTTACCCATCTCTCTCTCAAATTGTCTCACAGTAGTGGCTCGAGATGCGGCCCACATTGCATCCTTTAATAACCTGCCTTTAAATTGTTTTTGGAAATTGGCATACAGGTGTCGGATGCAAAATCGATGGTCAGCTTGCCCTGCCACCACGCTCACAACTGGCACTAGACCCTGTAAACATTCATAATATTAGTCATATTCCTGCAAAATGCATAACTTTTACACATAAGGCAAAAGCAATGAACTGCACCTTTTGACGGTCGGAAATGATTGTCCATCCATTGCCAGATGGAGTGTTTAGATCATCGAGCAACAATTCTAGAAACCAGCTCCATGAATTCCTATTTTCTGCTTCGACCACTGCTACAGCAATTGGATACATGCCATCATTCCCGTCGATGGTCACAGCTGTGAGCAACTGGCCTGGAGTGGCTTCCTTCAAATGGCAACCGTCCAAACAAATAAGTCGTCTACCACAAGTTAGCACAGCCGTTTTGCATGCAGCCAAACACATGTACATTCTTTTAAATACACTCATATCGAGGTCCACACGCACGGAGCTCCTCGGATTAGACCTCCGAATCTCCGCTGCATACGACCATATGAGTTTATATTGCTCATTTCCATCACCTTCGTTAATTTTTTTGGCTGCACTTCTTGCCCTTCTAGCAAGACTGGGTGAGATATTGACATTAAAGTCCTTCCTCACTGTCTCAATTATGTTCGGAAGGTCCCAATCTGCCTGACTTTTAAATCTGTCTAAGTAATGAGTTGCAACCCATTTGGTAGTAGCAAGACGACTTTCCATCTTTCTGGAACATGTGTGAATGTCGTTGTAAAATTTTATTTGGAAGGTCATCTCATCTTTTAGTTGTGAGGCGTGCAACCGCCACAGGCAGCCTTCCTGGCAAGCAGCCCTCAGTCGATGCGCATCACTATGGGGGAATTTAATTCCATACCCGTTCGTCAATGCATGCTCAACAATTTCTTCTCTAATCTTCTTCAATGAACTGTACTTTTCACCTAGGCCCAATCCAGGGAATCTGTCTTCTACTTGTGTTGGACGTCTAGGCCTACTCTAGGCCATGTCCATGTCTTCATCACTAGTTGATTCACATAAAGAACGGAGGTCGTCATTGTCCTCCTCATGTAGAGTTATTGATACGGAATGCAAAACAATCGCATCTTCATTTCCAATTTGACGTACCTCATTTTCATTGAGCGCATAAGTGATTGTGGGTCCCACTTCAAGTTGACGGTTGATACCAGGCTCTTCACTCGCCATTTGCTTCTGAACAAATTTTTCACCTTCGCTAATCGCTCTTTGAAGCTCTCAAGAATTTTTAGGGTTACTTAATAGACTCCGAAATGCGTTCGAATATGCCAATTTGACTGGAGAAGACAAAGTTAAAAAGAGTAGAGTAGGTGTCTTTAGAGAAGACACCGCATAAGAACACTGTGTCTCGCGTTCGACACACTGTGTTCTACCCGGTGTCTTGAACGCGAGACACCGCATAGAAGGCGGTGTCTCGCAAGACACCGCATAGAACGCGGTGTGTCAAACGTGAGACACCACGTTCTACGCGGTGTCTTGCAAACAGATCGCATTTTTGCGCGGCCTCTTGCGAGCGAGGGTGAATTGCGTGACGTTATTTCTGTAATGAGAGAGTTTAGTTCATGAAGTTATTTCTGTGTCATGAGTGTTTATATGCAAGGTGTCCAAAAAAACTTTTTACCAGAACCTCCTCTATTACTTTACTCCCACAACGCTATTTTCATACATCCTGCACAAAACTTCACAGCAATTCCAGAATGTACAAACATTAAAGTAAACATAATCAACCACAGAAATCCTTAAACTACACATAATTTACAACGAAAAAGAAAATGTACACAAATTAAACTAAACATAAACTACAAAAATACTGAATGAACTATATTATGGCGCCTCCTTTCTGGACTGGGGCGGTGGCCGTGGCTGAGGCGGGCGCAAATCCTCTAAAAGACAACTTCCGTTCGGGTCCAATAGAACCCCGTCTGCAACATCGTATAACTCACCCTTATACTTAAAGATTTCACGGTCGTGCTCGTGGAAGTGTTTTTCATTTCTGCAGTTGGACATCACCAACATCCCTTCTTCTATAAGCCGGAAGATGCCATACGGCCTGCAATGTAAAGTTAATAATTGTTTGTCAGTGACGTGAAAAGCAAGATTAAGAATTTACACAAGAGACAGTACATACGTCTTTTTGTCTGATGGAGTTACAATGATAGAGATGGACTCCCACAACAATCGCTGGTATCCATATTGGGTGTGCAAGTCAACGGAGGACATAAACAACCCTTGCTTTGGGTGTGTCTGCAATGTAAACAAGTCATAAGATCATCTCAAGAGAACATGCACGATAACTCGGAGAAACGAGATGGTGACTTACATGAATCCACCCTAATTGCAATAGATTCTTTGACTGATGAAACGCCAATATGGCTTCTTCATTGCTCGCAATACACTGCATATAAGTTCGGATGAGTAGTAAGATAATAGATTATACACTAACATACAAAGATGGGTTCGCACCGTATTTGGCGTCCCTTCTTGTTCCGGAAAGATGAGATGTGAGACAACGTAATGTTCGCCCTCCAACTTTCCCCCAAGAATTGCGCACGTCTCCTTGTTGTAACGGGTATTTGTCTGGACATATATCTTGAACGAGGACATGACCGACACAGGCTGCAAACAACGCCGAGATCATAACATTTGCATGAACATGATTGAACACACATATAACGAAATGAAAGACGTACCACACGCACAACTCTTCTGGGCAGAGGTTGGAGCGCCCCAGCTCCAGGTGATCCTTGGCGGCGTCTGACAGGGTCACTGCAAATCAACAACACATCATCACGTGAAACAAAAATAAAATAAAAACCTGGACTTTGCGTAAAACATAAATAACTTACAGGTGGAATGTGGCATCAGGTGCGTCATTGGGCGATGACGAGGATGATGATCGGGCTAATCGCCTCCCACGTCTCTTGAGTGCGGCCAACACCTCACGGTGTCGCTGCTCTTCTCGAACATGTCGCTCCTCTTCTCGAACATGCCATTGTTCGGATTGGCGATACCTCTCTGCTGCGAGGTCCGCCTCTTGAAGATGCCACTGTTCAACTTCTCTATGCCTCGCTTCAGCGAGCTCCGCTTCTTGCATACGCCATGCTCTGCGGTGCGTCTGCTCTCTGATGCTTCCACCTCCCACTGTTGGGCAATGGCCCACCTCTCTGTTGCGAGCTCGTTAGCTCTTTGTGGCTCGATTTGTTGCCTTTGCATGTGCTCCTCCATCATTTGCATTCTGGTCATCGACGCATGATGGAGCTCCTCCATTCTGCTCATCGAGGCAGACGACTCCTCAGGCATCGCAGTAAAGTGTGATGATTGTGGAGGAGGTGGCATTTCATATTCGGGGCTGCATACGCATACTCAGGCTCTAAGTGGGGAGGAGGCGGCATATCATAAGAGGTGCCTGCATACTGAGGCGCTCTAACGGGTGGAGGTGTTGCCTTCTGTTTGGACTTGCGGAACCATCTGCCATCAACTTGGGTGATGCCCAATCGATCCAAGTTGGCTCTTTTGTAGGTGTCAGTGGTCGTCGCTTCAATTCTTGGCTCATTCGCAGAAATGGGAACCCCAAACTGCTCAACTATAGTCTGGATAAGCCAATTGTACGGTAGGCTCATTGATGGATTGTTGACGACCTCTTCCATTTGCTTCGCTATGATATATCCAATGTTCACTTTTTTTTCCCTGAACACCTTCTCTAAAATATATAGATCCATGCTTGTAACATGGTCTCGATGCCCAATCCTAGGCAAAATTGTGTACGTCAATATCATGTGGATTACTCGGGCCATTACATTCAACTCATTAGCCTTTGGCCTCTTGTAATGGGCAATCTCAGGATCCTTGTGCAACAATCTAAGAACGGCTAGCCCATCTCCTTCCTTGATAAATGGTGGCTTTGTCTTAGCTATGCCATAATATTCCTCACTTGCCCCATAACATTCAAGTATTGTATTGATATGGTCGGGAGTGAATCTCAACTCCCATCAAAAAATATAGGTTTGCACCTCAACTGGCTCCTCAGAAAGTTGGAAATCGTAAAACATCTTAATGACTCTCTCGCAATAAGTGCCCCCCATCCGACACAACCCGAGTAATCCAGCATTTTTCAGCATATGTTGAATGCTCATTTCCGTGAAAGAGTCAAAATCGACTACTTTGGAAACAATAATGCCACGGTGTTCAACATCTTCTTCATACCGTCTTCTGGCATCGTCTGTACTGAATAATAACTCTGTTTCTCCTTGTTCAGGCTCGGCAGTGTCTTTGTCTTCCACCGTCGTTGCTTGTTCAACTTCTTCAACCGCCTCGTGTTGAATATATTCACCCCACGCGGCTTCCACCGCCTCGGTTGCTCGTCTTTCACTAGCCTCCCCCCTTCTCCTCCCACGCTTCTGCATGAATTTCCTAGCTCGGTCCATTGTGCTCCCTGAGTGATTCGCCAACCTGCAGTATAATAACCCAACGAAATGTCATAAGTCAGTATAATAGTATTTATGCAAATAGTCTATCGTATATAAATCAATCAAAATAAACAACTTGATTGCCAAGAAAAAAAAACAAAACTAGAGAAGAGATTATTTCTTCAATTCAGTACATATACTCTTTAATAAGTCTTCAAAGATAACACAATCACCAAAAGCAACACAAATCTATACATTGCATTCCAGATTGCAATCTGGAATGCAATCTGTATTACAAATTGCAATTGCATTCCATATTGCAATCTGTAAATCAATCTGTAAATTGCAATTTCCATATTGCAATCTGGAATACAGATTGCATTCCAGATTGCAATCTGTAAATTGCATTACAGATTGCAATTGCATTACAGATTGCAATCTGTAAATTGCATTACAGATTGCAATTACATTCCATATTGCAATCTGTAAAATGCAATTTACAGATTGCAATCTGTAAATCAATTTACAGATTGCAATCTGTAAATTGCATTACGGATTGCTCTACAACCAAAAATATTTCATCGACATTGCTGGGTATCCCAACTTAAGTTAATCAAAGCAATGAAACTATCTGTAATGCAAATCGGAACATGGGAGCAAATCTGTAATGCAAATCAATGAAACTATCTATAATGAAACTATCTGTACCACAATCTCTGTAATGCAAATCTGTAATGCAAAACAACGAAACTAATGAAACTATCTGTACCACAATCAGAAATTGAAACTAATGAAACTATTTGTACCGCACTCGGATATCGGAACAGGGGAGCAAAGCAATGAAACTATACCGGAATCAGTTGAGAAATCGCACTCGCCAACTCGTCGTCGCAAATCACAGTCGCACTCGCCAACCCGTCGCGTCGCAGTCGCCAAACCGTCGCGTCGCAGCTTCGAACTCTCGTCGTCGCGTCGCAGCTTCGTACTCTCGTCATCGCGGGTCTCGCAGATAGCCAAATCCAGATTTGGATCTGCTCGATCTGTGTAGATGGAATTTAAAGGCACTGTCACCGCGTAAAAACGCGGTGCCTCACGTAAAAACGCGGTGACACCGCGTTTTAACTTGTTAACGGAGAACAAAAAATGTAACTGCGATGTTTGCTTTGTGATTTTCCCATACGTCAGTGGTTAATTTGTTGAAAAAAATACCCTAGTTGTTGACTTGTCATTGATCACAAACCACGATGGTTGATTTGTCATTTACCCTAATTTCTTCTTCTTAACCTTATTAAAGTGTATAAAGTATAGTTGAACATGTGTGAATGAAAATACATGAATGAAATTGTATGTATAGGAATATACCTTTTGTAAGGTTGTCTTCTTCATTAATAAGAAAAGTGACTTTTCTACTCTCTCACTCTCAACAAGAAATAAAAATTATAGAAAACTATACTGAGTTTCTACATCATCCAAGAGACAATTAAAGAGAAAAGAATTAAGGAGAGATAAAAGTTCAATATTATCAACGAATAATAAAAGCTTTTATCATGGATCAATTTAGGCAACTAATATAAATGAAATTATTGAATCAACACGTTAAATATAAGACGAAAGAATTGTTAGAAAAATTTTATAAGTGGGGCCACTACTTCTGCCGGGGAATCAGACGGGTGGGTTTGCGGCGAGAGGCAAACCCAGTTCAGTATCGGTAGTGAGAAAATGGTGAGGCTGCGTTTGGGTACTGTGATCTCAAGAAGCTGGAATCTGAAGCATCCTTTTATAAAGTGGCAAGCTTTGCTCTAAAAGTACTACTTTTACTCATTTTATTCAGGTTGCTCTTTACTAATTCAAAAATGTTGAAATTCTACGAGTAAAATTCAAATATCTTTACTGATCAAAGGATTGTTATGAGAGATTACAATTATACACTGATATTCCCTTACTTCCAATTTCCCATCGAGAATCAGGTTAGAGCATGGCGTGTACAATCTCTCCCTGATAAGGGAACGCCACCAACAGATACAGAGGTTTTCAGATTCCCATGGAAAGGATGCTTGACAGTGGCATTGTGTAGCCAGGTAACAATTCAAATCATTTCTATTCAAATCATTTTGAATTTGTGCAATGATGGATCAGATGTGAAACACCCTTTATAAATAAAGTTGTTTTGTTTGTTTTTAATGGAATTTTGAACAAAGTTCTTGCCATCTCTCATTACTTTCGGCAAATGGTGCCACCATTGTCTTCCTGGTCTTGGAAGAACATGGGCGGATTCAAGGAAGGAGAACGATTCAGTACAGGAAGAGAAGAGTTTCGCATGGATAAAACTCGGAGAGAATCAAAGAAGAAATCACAGAGACTGCTCATTGAGAAGTCTGTTCATCACTGGAGTACTCTGGATGCAGTCATTGGTGTGGCGTCGTGCATCATCTGTTATCACAAACGCTATCTTCTCACCCATTATCACTCCCTTCACCATTCTTCTCCAGTACCTTAACCCTATACAGGTACGTTTAAAGTCAATTTTTCCATTTAATTTTTTACCCATTCCAATTCATTTCCCTATGATTGGTTTTGTATCATGATCTGATCTAATCTATTGTTCTTTGTCTACCAACCTTCTTCGGTTGGAATTGATTAATGTTGTTTCAGTGAGGGATTTAAAGATTTATGAATGGAGGATTTTGATAGTGGAGATGGTTTATATTGTTTGAAAAGAGTGATGAAAATAACTATCTTAGAGAAAGATTCTTTTCTGTTTTTTGATATGGAACTCTTTTACTTAGATTAACTAAATGAAACCTTCAACATCAATTGCCACACCCTGTTATGCGAAGTTGATTGAGTTCTTGCCATACTTTGGGTTCCTAAGTATTTGGTGACCAAAATACATTCAATTACTAACATGATTTGAACTAAGATTTCATATTGGAGTTTTTTTTTAATAATACTGAGAAGGGAGGATCTGTTTACTTCTTTTGTTTTCTGCATTGGTGAATCTATTCAAGTTTTCCATTCATCATTTTAGTATTTATCCGTATGCTGATTTGAAAAAAGAGTGGGATATGCATACAAAGAAGTTGGTTTACAGCAATAATCATACTCATTTGACATGTCTGATCTGACACAAATTTTCAACAGTAGGAAGTTAACTTCTTCCCACTGTCTTGAATTGCTACAAGGAAACGACTAATTCAGTGAGAGAGCACTGGCCATTGTTTTAATATGCTTTACATATTTGCGTGTTGGAGCAAATAAACGAGACTAAGAAGTTAATGCTTATTGGGTGCTTACTTATGTTTTTTTAAGCATAAAACTTGCTAGCATGGTACTAATTATTAATTTATATAATGTGAGGAATTTAAAATTGACTAAATTAATTTTTCCACTGCTTTATGGGACAAATAGACTAAAAGATTCTTGCTCAATATAGTATGTACTTTATGTATAATATGTAGTTAAGTGAAACTCAATATACCATCCTTTTAAAATTTCTAATCAGCCAATGATGAGCATTGGAAGTTTCACTTTCAAAAGTAAAAAATATGCTTCGTGGTAGAAGTTGCGTTGATAACATCTGTTGGAAAAATGCAATATCTTCAGTCCCTTCATCTTTTGCCCATGTACGTGTTAAGGGAATAGGTTCTAATATAAGTGTTATACATGATGGTGTACATAATTGTAATTACTGTGTTGATACAAAAGGCAAATCCCCGCGTAGAGTAAGTTAGGATTTAGAGATTCTATTATGGTGTATGTGTGAGGTTGTCACTCTAAGGATACAATACTGAGAATACAAACCATCTTTTACTATTCTCTTCTTTTTCTACTCTCAATTTTTAACTGTACAAACCATGCAAAAAGGTTCGGTTGACCATCTTACAGTCAATATAGATACAGAATATGAATGTTTGATCAAAAACATGGAGGAAGTCGACGAGGTAAAAGGTTTGTAAGCTTAGGTTTGGCATAAATTACTTGTTTTTCTTCATCTTGTTGAACTGAAAAACGTCTTTTTGGGATTTTTGTTTTTCAGGTCACGTGTTCAAGTATCTCAACACGTTGAGTCTGATTCCAACACAAGGAAAACTTAATGCAGATGGAATAGATGGAATGTGGTAAAATGCTTATAACACATTTTTTCAAACATGGGTAACATAAGGACGTTTTTCCATTAACACATCAATGAAAAGTTACCTAGAGAATAGGGTAAAAAATTCAACCAAAGATTAATGAGAAGAAAGAAGTTTTGAAGTATGTGATCACTATGATTAGATCCAACGAGAATTGCAATTATGATTGTTTTGATCTCCACATGCTTTGTGATAAGAACTACAAATAATGTTGTATTTTGATCTTCTAGGATTGCCATTTACTCAAATCCATGAATGTGAGTTTGAAAACAACATTCATTAGCTCTTAATCTTCATTTGAAGGGTATCGGAGGGTCGAGTTCTGATGAGGGCGAGGCTTGGCCTTCTAGCTTATTTGATTGTCTTGCATATGTGACTATTGGTATTCGTCTTATAACTGTCCCATCATTTATCTCCTTCAACACACCATCAGCTCTGCACAAGTAAGCAACTTGTATCAAAGAAATGGAAGTAGTGTCTTCTCAATTCTTTTATTCTTTAATGCTTCTTCCTCATAATAATATGTTTATGTGTGTTCTCACCCTCCATATGATACTCTGCAATAAAATTTTTAATGTTTTAGAGAATCCAATCAGGTGTTTTAGCTTTCGGTGCAGAATGTTCAACCTTTTTTATGTTCCATTGGATTGGTAATACGCAATAATTGAGTATATTGTAAATGATGTTATCTATTCTTGTTCTTCATTCCATGAGATTAGACTGTTGCTGTGACATCCCGAAAATTTTCAGGAATTTTTTCATAGGTGATTGTGACATTTTAGAATATTATTGAAATACTAATGTCATAATAGGAAATACAAATAGTGTGTAGTAAAGATTAATGAGTAATAAAATATTAAATTTATTAGGCAAGTTATAATATTTGAAGGAATTATATTTTATGAAAATTTAAGTAGGATACAAAATAAGGAAAAACTAGTAAGAAGGATCATGTTTTAACAAAATATAAGATTTAGTGAATTAATGAAGGAATTAGGAAAGTTGGTTGTATAAGAATTCGTAAAAAATAATGTGTATTGTGTCGACATTGGAGTATCCGTTGATGTGAAAGGGGCAATGTCGTTTAGATGAAAGAGTATTTTAATTGTTGGTTTATTTTATATTTTATGTTAAAGGAAAATTTGTGTGTGCTGCTGGGTTGCCACGAGAAACAATGGAATCGCGGATGAACAACAACTGTTGGATAAGGTCAAGAAATGGTTGAGATAAAAAATGAAGAAAAATGTAGAAGAAGGCAAAATAAAAAATGATTTTACGGAAAAGAAAGATGTTGCTTGGAGAATATTAAGTAAATAAACATTGTCGTTTAGCTGAAGAATCCGCAAAAAAAAGAAAGATGCTTATGCGGAAAGGAATGATGCCTTGAGGGTGCGGGAGGAAGGAGGATAGTTGGATCAAATTAAAGTGAAATGTGAACCATCAGATTTAACGAAAGATGCTTCCACGGAAAGGAAAGATTTCTCGTGAAAAAGAAAGATGTCATGCGGAAAGAGTTAAATAAAATAAAAAGGGCATCGTTTATGTTAAAGAAGCGTATCCGCAAGAGCGAATTCGTCCGAGGCAAAGAAGAAGGATAAGTGATGAAGAGAAATCATCATTTTATGTTAATGAAGTGTTTATGCGGTAACAAACTTGCCCGTGGTGACGTATTAAAGAGAAGAAATGTCGTCGTTTGGATTAAAGAGCCATGACTAAAAGTGAAGGTGTGGAAGCGTACGCTTCCACGAAAAGGGAGATGTTTGCATAAGATAAATAGACGGAATAAAATGTCGTCGTTGAAGCGAGCAAAAGGTACGCGGAATGAAGTATCTGCAGAAGTGTTGCCTTCCGCAGAAGGATTTTTGACCGCGATGTTGACAACTTCGAATATAAAAATAAAGGCTTAACGTGGCAGATTACTATTGGACGAAATAAATGAAGCAGGCGACCATAGCGGTGGCTTACACGTCCGCGGCTGCTGTGAACAGATTTAAACGAGTTTGTTTTCTAGAATATTTGTGAGTTGCAACTTGATCTTCAGACAGTTAGAAAAAGATAAACTTAAGATATGACTTCCATGAGATTTTCTTCTGTGGGATGGACGATCTAGAAATTGATGGGGTGGGTTGAAACCCTAATCACCTTGGAGCCGCGAGGATGAGAGGATCTTTCTCTTAAGCTCTCGGGTGAATTCTTCTTCAAGTTTCTAAAGGTATGTTTTTTACTATAAGGATTTCTAAACTATTCCTTGGATTGTGAACCGTGTATATTGTTAGAGGTTTATTCTATTATTATTGTTTACTTTAAGGAAAATCTAGTGTGTTAGAGAAGAGCAGGATAGTTAGGCTTCATTAAAGTTTCTAGGTAAGTGATGTTTGCTTGTGTTTTGCCTTTGGATGCATCACAAAGTCTATAGGTCGTCAATCGAAGATATGATTTATGTTGAATTGTTTATTGTTTACTGTTCACATTGTAATATTAATTAAGGATATGATTTCTATTGATCATTGATCGAGGATATGTTTTTACTTTGTTCATGATGATGATATGTTGTGACACCTACGAGCTGATGATTGAGGATATGATTATTATTTGTTTACTGTTCATATTGAGACTTTGATCGATAATATGTTTACTGTTATGTTCATGCATATTAGATTGTCATTATGTGTCATGTATATGTTTTATGTATCAAAACTTTTTCATGAAGAAAGATAAGAAAGAATGAAAGATAGAATAAATATATGCAAATAGTCGTTGTGGGTGAGGTTGCTGTCTCGCATGAGGTGGACCAAATGATGTTACTTTCTCCCCTAAACTGAATTACCCACAATAATTGAGCTGTTAAGTGAAAGAAAAAAAAACGTTGACTGAAAAAGATACGGTTTTTATAAATTGCATCTCATAGTCATGTGGCATATGCATATTTGTCATGTGACATATGATTTTTATGAATGGATTTAAATGAGTTAAAAAAAAATATGAAAAAGAGTTTTACATTACAGGGTATTACAGTTGTTTGGTGGATGTTTTTAAAAACTATTTTTGGAAGTCAAAAACATGTGGAGATAGTTTGTGATAAGATCAAAGACATTGTTCGTACTTGGTAGATTAAAACTCTATTTACCCGAAAAGGAGCAGTTTTGATGTAAATTAAATGGTTTTGAATCTTGGTAGGTGTGATTTGCACAAGAAAGACTTAATCAAGTAGACACGATATTAATCAAAATGAAAAACCAATTATTGATTCGTAAAGGAAGCTAAACAGAAAGAAGGTGGTTGGTTTGTGAGAGAATCACATTGAGGCAACTGCTTTGTACTAAATCTTGTATTACTTGTTGATTAGAGCAGGATAATCATGATCTCTCATTGATATACAAATTACAAATTAGTATTGACAACATATTTAAATATGTATTTTTATTTTTATTTTTTAATTTTCCCGGTGAAATGCACAATCTTGTCGTATTTCAAAAAAACAAACCAATTAATTTTCTTCTGCCCTGTTTCTTCCATTTCGTCATTTGGAGCTACACCTTCACCCTCACTCTTGCCGTCTTTCTTTTCTCAAAGTATTACCGACAATTAGAGTTTCTAATAAAACAGGAAGGCTTGGCTTCTCTTAAGTTTGGAGATGATCAGAAGTCTTTCTGAGACCCAAAATCCCTCTCAGCGTTTTAGGATTATTGCTCCAATTTGGCATCGAAGGAACCGACTCTAAATTTTAATTTTGGTATGTTTGAACGGCGATGGAAGGTTTCTAGAGTCTTCTATTTTCGGCCTTGTTCCTTCTTTCTCCCTTTTCTCCTATCTTAATACCACTCTTTTGTAAAATTGCTATTTTATTAAATATAAATTTTACTTGTAATTTATTCGCTCAAAACGTTAAAGGGTTAATCTGTTTTGTCGCGTAGCAGTTACATGTGAATTTTTTATCATATGGTCAAAGTCGATAATATTTGATGTTACTAAGTGATAAATATTTGAGTGAATAGAATTGATAAATGAAATTGGTTCAGGAATCGTTGTCGGAATAAAATTAAGAAGAATCAAAATTTGGAATACATTTATTTAACATATAAATATATATATATTATTAAATAAATAAATTGAATAAAAAAAAAACAGGAAGAAGGAGGGATACCACAGGAAGAAGGAGGGATACCTCTTTCTTGCGTTAAGCTCGCACACGAGAGAGAGAGAGAGAGAGAGAGAGAGAGAGAGAGAGAGAGAGAGAGAGAGAGAGAGAGAGAGAGAGAGAGAGAGAGAGAGAGAGATTGAGATTTAAACTCTATATTTGAGTTCGCAACGTTAAGAGCAATAATAATGTTTGTAAAGGCAATTGGTGAGCAAGTCTCTTTCTCTTCTTCGATTTTGAGGTTAAAGTTTGAAATATTGTTGGTTTCAAATTCGAGTTTGAAAACTCGAATATGAGGGATATTTTTAGTTTATGTTAGTAGATTTGAAGTTTATGCAGGAATAATTGCCGTTTAGAGGCAAAAAATGGAAGAAATGACGCGTTTTCGTCAAGGAAACAATGCTAGAGGGTTGTCCTAGTCGACCTCTGGTTGTACCTGGTTGACCGTGGGTGAGATAGTACGATTGGGTGAAGCACAGGTTGAGGATATATCCAGGATAGTTATTGTCGAGAAATGGTGCCATGGTTTATAAAACTCTATAAATGGATGTTGTGAGAGTAGTGGGATGAAGATAAAGAAATTTGAATGTTGAATGAAAGGTTTTGTGGTGTGTTTGGACAGTTTCAGATAATTGGGAAATGTTGAATAAAATTATAATGTGTATGCTTATTGTCTTGGGTCTGAGAATTTAGTTAGTTGATTAAATGTTATTTATTGTGAAAGTTAAATTGAAGTGCTAAACGCATTACAGACGATAGGTAAGTAATATGCATGTGTTTTGGTCTTTAGACCCTACATCGCAAGAATTAGGGTTGTATGCTGACTGTTTATTGCTTTCATAGAATATTTAGGTTGTTTATTACTTTACTAGACATTGAGCATGTTCCGTAAATTGTACTGTTGTTTGCTGAATGTTTATTAGAATTAAGTTATTTTAATTATGTGTTTAATATATGAGCATGCTTAGAGATTATAGTAATGATATGATAGAATGTATGCATTCGCGAGCATCACGCATCATAGTTTTCAAAAGATTACGAAATTGGTTTTCAAGCATAGTTTTGAAAAGAAAATAGAAAATGGAAAATGAAATTAACTATGAATAAAAGTCAAGTAAAGAGGTTGGATCGGTAAGTAATGCTCGGCAACCAAAGCATATAATTAAACGGTTTTTGTGGATCGGTAAGTAATGTCCAGCACAAAAACAAAAGAAAATGGTTTTTGTGGACCGGTAAGTAATGCACAGCACAGAAACAAAAGATAACGGTTTTTACGGACCGATAGGTAAAGCCCGACACAGAAACTAAATAAATGTAATTAAACTGTTTTTGTGGACTGGTAGATAAAACTCGGCACAAAAACAAAAGAAATGTAATTTAACGGTTTTTGTGGACTGGTAGGTAAAGTTCGGCACAGAAACAAAAGAAATGTAATTAAATGGTTTTTGTGGACCGGTAAGTAATGCCCAACACAAAAACAAAAGAAATGTAATTAAATGGTTTTTGTGGACCGGTAGGTAAAGTCCGTCACAGAAATAAAAGAAAAGAGATTAACATGTATAAGATAAAAGAAAAACAAAAATGGATAATGACACATGGTTTTAAAATATGCATAGCATGTTTACAGTTTTCTTTTATATCATTTACTGAGTCTTAAGCTCATTAGTTAAGTCTTGCGATATAGCTACACGCACAGGAGAACAGATTAAGGAGCAGTTGATGAAGGATTTGCACGCGCAGATCTTGTGACTGGTTAGACTAAAGAGATTTAAAGAAAGATAGTTTGTAAATAATTTTGTAAGGGGTTGTAAAATATTAAATTGTAAAAGAAAATAATGATATTCCTTTAATGCTTTATTTTAATTATATTCCGTTGTGTTTCATAAAAGATTTTAAGAAAAGAATTTTATTAATGTCTTTTAATTGGGTTTATGTTTTATAAGAATGTTTAAGAAAAAGAGTTTAATTATCATCTTTTAATTGGTTTATGAAAGAAGAATCTTCCTCTGTTTTTATAAAAAGAAAAGTTTTAAATTTTATGCGTTTTCAAAGATAATTAAAAACCAGGTCTTTACGTCTCTAGTCGACTGTAGGAGGTCCCAATTCGACCTCACAGTGTAAATTTTCATGTTTTTTAGTCTTTTACACATTGGTTGGGTTCCTTATCCTGGTATAGGACCCTTCCACTTATCCCTTATGATTTATTGATGGAGATTCTTTACTTTTGATATGTTTCTTGGATAGAACAAATTCATAGACTTTGAACCAATTCTTGAGAAGACTGTTGTTTTGGTTGGTAAGAAAGGTCGCCGAAAAAGTAGAGATCTTATACTTTATGCACGGCATTGCATAACATGGTTTTCAAAATGTATTTTGTGGGTTGCTACATATGAAAAACACGATGGGCACTGTTCGACAACATATCGGTTTTTATATTACGTATGTAAGTGAGTTTTACACGTTTCTTTTACGTGTATGGTATTTTTCTTGGTATTCTTTGGTTTTGATATGAGAGACTGAATCCTCTTGATACTTTGGACAGTCTAGGTGTCAAAGTATTACGAGAATATCTTGATACATCTTCTATTGCATGAATATGTTTGTTTTCTCGCTATGTGAAAATGGGAAATAGGACAGTATTCACGCGTCTTTTGAGTTTTGAATCCCTAAACTTGATAAATGTGTTTATGTTTTGAGTTGTGTCATTGCTGACTGGATCACCAACAACCCTTGTGAATCGCATTCATAATATCTTCCTCTAGGCTTATGAGGCGTTGCCATCTTCGAATGTCGCCTTTCCGTGTGTTTGTGTCGGAGGGATCCTTGTGTGACCCTTATTTTTCACGGATCCTCATTTTTCATGGATCATCATTTAACTGTTGAAAAATAATGGAGGCTTATTTTATTATAGTTGGCTGGGTATCCTGCGAGGTTTTGATAATTGCCTCATCGATAGCTCGTGAAGCCTGTTTTGATAACAAATCATGTTTGGAAATGATTTTAAAATCAATGCACTGTATAGTAGTGTTTTGATGAGAAAATGAAAAATCAATTTTACATGTATTGCATTTAGTACAAGTTTTCTACTGAGTTAATCATTTACTCCAACTACCCCTTCCCTTTAGGTAAAGGCAAAGCAGGTAAGAGTTAGCTGTTAGGTGAAAAGATTTCCGTTTTACTCCTTTTTCCCTTAAGTGTTTAGTTGTATTCCCTAGTGAGGATATTTGTGATTTGGGCCTGTATTAAATATTTTGATATTGTTTGGACTATTTGTTGGATACACAATATTTATTTAGTTTATGTTATTATTTCTTCATGATCACTATGTGAGCCTAGACCCATTTTGGGTGGACTATGGATTTGATTTATGTTTAAGTCTTCCGCTGCGAATCAAGATTTGGGCTGGGTAATCGAGTCCTCTCCAAGAATCGAGTCACTCAATCTGATGTTTCTATTAGGCCGGTCTCCTGGTCATCACGCCTTTTGCCTCTCAAACAGCTCTCACAATTTCTTACTTGGACATTTGCAGCTACCAAAATTCCAATTGGACCGACTAGAGGACTCCCTTTTCCAAGGAGATCATTGGAAGAGGAAATTGGAAATTCTGAATGATTTTTGGTAGTCGATCACCATGGAGGAGATCAGTCGTCGTGATCATCTGCCATTTACGAAAGCCTTCTAGAGATGAAAGGATTCACTATTTGGAACGCTTGGAATTGTAAGAGATGTCGTTAAACGTGTCTGAAGTTGAAAGGTTTAGCATTATACACGTTTGTACAATGAAAGGTTGTTGATCATTGATGATTTGGCCTTCTGTCTTTACAACGGATGGATACTAAAGAGTCATCCGTGATTGCCTATATATACAGGGATGCAGCAACGAATTTTCAGAAGAGAGAAGGAGTGGGGAAACTCTACCAAAGTGTCGCGAGAACTTTGTGAATGCAGTGAGTGTGCTGCTGAGTTTGTGAGATAATGAAGGTGAAGGTTTTTTTAGGAAATGCGAGTGTGAGAATAGAAAGCCATGAGCGTATTCTGGACGTGAGTTTATGGGAGTCTTCTTGAATTTTTTTGGTGATCGTGAAGTGCAAACAGTGGGAAAAAGAGTTTGTTGAGGTTTTTGATGAAAGAGAAGGTGATAGAAAGAGAAAGTTGTGAGTTGTTGTGTCTTCGCCATTCTTGAATATAGTAGAAAATTGTGAGGAAAGTATAGGTAGGTATGTATTCTTCTGTTATTTTAACACGTTAGTTAATGGATCTGTAGAGGTAATTAGTGGTTTTGATAAAAATATATGTTTTGGATTTGAGAGATATACTACTATGGGATTAACATGTTACTGGTTAAGATATTCTCAGCTTGTTAATAAGGTTATATGATGTTGGTTTTACAGAGTCATAGGATTGGAAATTATACTTTGGATATTAGGAATTATTGGAAAATACTAGTGGAAATATTAGTTGAGTTTTCGATTGATTATCATGGGAATTGAGCTGTTGAGTTGAGGAATTTAGAATGTTGGATAAAGTGATTGTTGGAAAACAAGGTTCTTTAATAGTTTGGACATAATAGGAAGTTATCCATTATTGGAAGTATGAGTATGTTAGTTGAAGCTAGGAGAATTTATTATTGAAAAGTAATTATTAATAGCTATATGTGTTAATTATGATTAGGTTTCTTCGTGAAGAATCTTAAAGTGTTAAACCATTGAAACTAAAGACTTCAGGTACGTGGTATTGCATGTGTTTTGTCCGAAATGGCCTATATCATGGGAATTAGGGGGTGTTTACTAGTTGTGTTATTGATTGTTATGAATTGTATGTTTATAGATTTAAGTTTAGTTCCTTAGTTAGGACGGATCACGTTTTAAGGATACGATCAAGGAAACACGTTAGATAGAATTGTATGTGCACGACAACGTTAAGACTTGGAATCCTAAAGTACACGAAAATAGAATATATGTAAAAAGCTATGGTCCGGTTAGTTACGCTCGGCACAGAAATCAAAGTATACGAAAATAAAATGAACGTAATTAGTCATTTTTGTGGACCGGTTAGTTACGCCCGGCACAGGAACCAAAGATAAGTAATAACTGTGGTCCGATTTGTCACGCCCGACACAGATGTTTATGTGGTCTGGTTCGTTATGCCCGACACATAAACAGTAAAAGTTTGAAAACAGTATGAGACAACAGAATGAAACAGTAAGATACGTAAATAGTTGTTTTTGTGGACCAGTTAGATACGCTTGATACATAGACCAAAGATAAGTAAACCAACTGTGGTCTGGTTAGTTACGCCTGGCACAGATGTTTGTATGGTCCAGTTTGACATGCCCAACATATAAACAGTAAAAGACAGAAATAGTAAACGGATGTTTGTGTGGACCGGTTTAATACACCCGGCATATAAACAGATGAAATAACAGTAAAAGAAAAAAACGGTAAACAGATATTTATGTGGTCTGGTTGGATACGCCCGACACATAAACAGATGGAAAGACGATAAAATACATTAATAGTAATTGAGAAACGAAACAGAAAACCATATGCGATGCTATAGAAATTATATATGAATTTCATGTTTTATGTTTATATCACGTACTGAGCGTTAGACTCATAGTTAGGTCCCGTTGATGTAGGTAAGGAGCCAACGAATGGATAAAGCTATTAAAGGACGAAGTTGATGGAGTATCACTGTGTGGGCGTTTGTGTTGTTGGAGACATTGACCTATGGTAATAGCTCACGGAAATAAAATAAATATTTTAAAGGCTTTTAAATGTTTTATGACTTCATATAAATGTTTTAAGTTTATTTGAGTATTTATTTAAGTAATTAGTTTGTGGTATTTAAATGTAAAAGACTTCTGCTGTATGTTTTATACGATTAAGACTTCTACTGTTTATTACTCTGGTGTTCTATATGTAATGGTTTTAAAAGAAAAGAAAATTTTTCTACGGAAAAGGTTATGGGATGTTACATGTCCAAAGACTAATAATTTCTCTAAAGAATGGAAGTAAAATGTTGAAATAACTCGTGCTTATTTGGAACAAGCCTCCAAACACATGAAGAAATGGACAGATCAAAAGTGGCGACCCTTAGAGTTCAAAGCTAAAGACCTAGTATTGGTTAAGTTGTTAACTGAACAACTTCACTTTAGAAGAAAGAGAGACAAACGACTTGTTCAAAAATATGAAAGTCCAATCCAAGTTATCGAAAACATAGAGAGAACATTTTACAAAGTCAATCTACCTACGTGGCTAAAAATCCACAAGGTGATTCACATCAGCAACTTACAGCCATGTCATCCAAATGAGGAAGACGAGAAGAGGAACAACATCACTAGACTAGACATCTCCATCAGCCACCAGAAAAAGAAAGAAGTTGAAGAAATTCTTGCCGATCAAAACATCAGAACAGGTCGCCGCCCACGCACAGATTATCTTGTTCAATGGAAAGGGCTTGGAAACGACAAAGTAACATGGGAGATGGATGAAGACTTGAAGAACTTTGTGCAGAGGATTGAAGAGTTCAAGTAGAAGACAAGTTGATGAGGACGTCAACAACTCAAGTGAGAGAGAAAATAAAAGTACGGACTTATCCAGGACATGTTGTCCATGACTGCCCATAGAGTTAGATTAGAAATACTTTCCTTTTATGTAATGCACTGGTATTTCTTTTTTCTTTTTTTTTTTTTTTCTATTTTGAGCAAATGACTACTGGCCACCATTGCATGTACACTCCTATTATGGTGGAGATGGTGCAGATTGCTCTAGGGCGGAGAGACTTAATAACATGTAAACTCTCCCTACCCACTAATGTAATTTGCTGCCAATGAATGAAATTTTTTTTTATATATACGAACTCTTTTCATGCTCAATGACACTCTTTTCAATTAATCTCGCTCGCATACTGTTCGTTCGTTAGACACAAAGTTCGCTTTAACATCGTGGGCAATCGGTGCCGTTAGCACACTTTGTAGGTTGACTCGTTGTTTTCTCCAACGAGTGTCGTATGGTCCCTCTTTAGTCCCAATGAAAATAGGACCACGACACCCGGCAATGTGTTGCTCTTTAAATTACTAAAATACCCTTAACTGCTCTGAAATCAACAATAGTTCATCATGATATCAAAAATAGAATAGGTTAAAATACTCGTGAATTACCATCGTACCACCATCAATGATGTATGTACAGAGACAGGGTATCTCATGTAAAGTCATATCAATTGACTCGATGGTCATGTGCTCTGCATATGCAGAATTTAATGATTGAATGGAATCTAATTTGGTGGTCAAAGATTAAGATCCATTACCTCCACAAGAAAAAGTTTAGAGTATTAGTCCTCGGAGCGTCCGGAAAACAGTGTCAAATTAAAGGTTTATAAACAACTGATCATGAAAAATTACAGATTAACTTGCACTCCCTTGCACAAAAAATTTTGTTGCCCACCTATGTATATGTGTCGGAATAGTACACATTGAATTTGAACCATCGGGTCTGCTTCTAAAATATTTTCTAATTGAGATTACATTGGTAGCTAAATAAGAAATTAAGCCTGAAACACCACTTCATCCCTCGCTTCATCATATGGAGGTGGCAACAAATTATGTACCTCAGAAAAGAGATCTTCCCGGCTGGTGGGCGGTTTGGATCTGCCTACTGGTGAATCCAACACATAGTCGGGTATTGCTACAAGCGTTTCCTCAAAAAAGGATGCGATGGTCTACGAAATTAACAGCTTTATTCAGTAAGAATTGAGTGTGGAGAGACTGCAGAAATTTTCATTCTCAAAGGGGAAAAATCAGTTATATCGGGTAAAAGGATCATTTCCAAAAACATCGACATCAAAAGTCGAACAAAAGAATTGGATTTTTGGATACACTCAATTGTAGAAGTAAAATTCAGTGGATTATGCAGGATAGTGGTTTTAGCTTTTGTTTGGGTACATACTTATCCTCTCCCATTTGTAAGCTCTCCTTTCGAGCAAGTTCATTTTATGAATTACCATTCTGTGATTCAACATGCATATAGTATGAGACAATAACGTGAATTTTATATCCTAATCCTGAAGAACTAGGAGGAACAATTTACATACAGTGCATCGTCGAAAAGCAGCATCAACTTTACGCTTCCACAGACCATTGCCAGACTCTGAATGGAACAAATGAAGCAAAGGCTGCAGAAGATGAGAAAACCGTATAAATGCCGTAGACAGGAAAATATTATGGGACTAACAAACTACTGTATCAATTGTCATTCTACAGCAGTCTAACTGAGCAACGAATAAAGCCCAAAAGAGAGCAGCTCATCATTTGAAATATTCAAAGAGAAAGATATCAAATACTTTTGAGTTTCCTTTTGAACATTACATGATAATCATATCCAAAAGGATCATGACTAAGAATTGTATGATCATTTTCTCTTCAGAAAAGGCTCAACAAAATCAGCTTCAATTCAAGACAGCTATATGAAATCTGAGAGAGAAGACTGGATTTGTTATCTTATATGCTCTTCATGAAAAAATAACCATTTAAAGCAATGACCATCTGGATCAGTGACTATCCATATTACAAGCCAGGAATGCATAAAACAATATATATAGAATGCTATTCCATCAATTGTACTATGGCTAATACAAGTTAAACTAGTTTTGGACGTGAAAAATCAAGCAGGTCTTGTCACAATGCCACAAAAACACACATCATCTGGGGCGCTTCCGATTGAAAAAGGCAGTCTTAAAATTACTGGGTCAACCAAACAGATAACGACCCTTGCATATCTCCTTAAAAGAGTTCCTTATGCCAGGAGGAATTTCAGATGTTCTTTCACTTTACAGGCTACAATCTCTATGTTGTGACCAATAAATCAAGAAAAATAGTACTTACAAGACGAGTTCAATGACAAGAAAATTACTATATTGAGTCTAGTTTCTTTAGCAAATGAACTATGCAATTGAAATAAAAGCCCCCAATGAAATATTAGTATGTGATAAATATACGTTAAAAATGTGAGATATGTTACCAAGATAGTTAGCAGAACCTGTTCTTCTTTTCTTACCTTGATCACATCTCGTATATTTGGCTTCTGTCCATATTTTCCAAGAACAGATTCCCCATATATTTCATAATGCTTAAGGATCTAAAAGTAGGGGAAAAAAAATCACATAAATGATAGCAGGTGAATATGAAGCAGATGGATCCATTTGATATCCAATTTTGCTACCAAACCTGACGACGAGTAAGACCAGAACTTGATGCACCAAAAATTTCAGTATCAATATGTCCTAAAGTTTGCCAAGGGCTACGAAATGTTAAAAAATGTTATCAGTCAATCAATTATAAAGCAAAAACTAAACAGACATTCCTAGATACTTAAAACTTCGTTTGGGCTAATAGTTTGCATTTAACAATTTATGGAAAATGTTTTTCAGTCTGCTTAGTGCCATCTCCCTCAAGGGGTGTTTTAGTAATAGGCGGGATAACTGAATGATCCTATTTGATCAAATACCTAGTTACAATATTTAAATACAGTATTTTTGTACATGTTACTGGATAACAAGCTCAAGTATTTTCTAAGGAAAAAGTGGAAACATGGTTTAAAACCACACCGAACATGATGCTCTAGATAAATGCTGAAATTATGTACCCATTACTATAATCTATTTTCTTTAAAAATAATATATTCATAAAAATTTAGTTGAGAAAAGAACTCATAATAAAAAAGGTGTTTTTCTGTTTCATCCGTATATATATTGTTCTTTATGTTTATATATACAAAATATTTTCCAAAGAAGATATTTTTCTATTTTTTTTAGATGGCGAAGTGAGAGTACGATGGCTCCTAGTGATTTTCATTATCATCAAAATATTTCTACAAATACCCCAGGGAGCTGTAATAAAAAAGTATAGAGATGTGATAAAATACGGTCAACTCATAGAGTTTGTCTCTTTCATTATTGCTTGTTGCTATTTATTTTCTTTAATGACCTCCTTTGATCACCCAATAAAGCATAGAATATTTTGAAAAATCAAGAAGAAAGAACGTTCGCAAAATGTATCCATTACATACTTATTATAAGCAGCACGTCCAACCATTACACCATGAGCTCCTAAACTTCGAGCTGCTTTGACCTGTAACAGCCCATGATAAATAGGTAAAGGAATAACCACGAGTCCACACGAAAAGCTGCAAGCAAGTTATAAACAATGATGGCCACAAAATTTAATGGTCGAAACAAGCAGCCAGAACAATTCATCAAAAGTGCAAAAGCCAAACGACATTCACATAAGTATATTTTACTTATGTCTGAGATAATGCATACACTTTTACACTGAAGAATATTATCAACATCAGCAACAATTGACAAGTTATCACCTCATCAACACAATTTATGCCTCCATTTATTGTGAACCTCAAATCTGGAAAGTCACGCAAGAGACCATAGAAATACTCGTATCTGTAATAAAGCAGGCACTCTTAAACATCACACCTAGAAAGTTAGTTATGGTGTACATATATAAACTAATATGAATGATAAAATCAAAGCCATTATATAGTTTTCATCACAAGCACAAAATCATATGGATCAAATTGTGGATACTTCAAGTACAGAATGCGTACTTCAAGGGAGGGATACTTCGATTTTCAGCTGGGCTAATGCCATTAAGCAATGCCTTTCGGGAATGAATAATGAAATGCCTTGTTGGTGATAAAGAAGAAACCTTATCAATAAAATCACCTAAAATTGCAAAGGAGTGGTGCGTGAGGACGGAGAGAGAACAAATAGAAAACTATATGCGAGAAGTCATGCAGATTGCAACAAGGCAGAAGAAAAATAAGAAAAACTTTAATAAGTAGCACATTAAAAGAACCTGCCTACACATTGTCTGAAACTAAATCACTATCAGTTGCAAGTGAGGAGGTTTCTCAAGTTACTTTTTGTAAGCATTCTATTTGCAAAAGACAAAATAATGTTTTTGAAGAGAGACTCACAGAGCTCATTGTACGAATCATGGTCATCAACGCCTATTCGACACTTGACACTCACAGGAATGTCAGTGTTCGCAGCGATTACTGACATGCATTCACCAACAAGCTTTCCTTATCAACACCAAGAAACTCAATTAGATAACCTCCTTCTTAAAAATAATCAACATTTATATACTACATTTAAAAATCACCAGTAAAGTAATGAAAACCTTTGGATCAAGCATTAAACGAATGCCAAAGCATCCATGTCCAGCAACCTGTGGACTAGGACATCCACAACTGGGAAAAAAGACAAATTTAGTACAAGTTCACCAAGAAAGAAGCAGGATGTAATAAAAAATTTGATGTAAATCCTACAAACTTTAAATTAATCTCATCGTAGCCATAATCATTAGATAGTTTAGTTGCTTTTGCCAAGCTAGCCAAGTTATTCCCTCCAATTTGAAGAACAACTGGATTCTGTTCAGGAGAAAATCCCAAGAATCTATCCTGTAAGGTAGATGAAGAAAATAAAGGAAGCAGGGCTTTAGATGATGAGAAATTAATACAGGAACATAAAAAAATGATTTGGTCTATGAATGTTCAAAATATAGATCATTGTGGCCTCGAAACAACTTCTACATATTTCTCTAACTTACTGCATTATCCTTCTGATTAACAATTGTTTCGGCTGAGAGCATCTCTGTGTAGAGCCATGCATGTTTAGTTATTAATCGAGCAAGAGTCCTATAATGGTTATCAGTACAGTCCATCATAGGAGCGACGCTGTAATTTGGAAAACAAACAACCAAGACCAATCCAAATCAATAGAAGGACACTTAATACGAGCAGAAAATAGACAAGATACACACACCTAAACCAAGGAGGATAATAGCGTCTGGAAACCATTTTAGCTCTAGAGCATCGTTGATGATTTGGAGAGGAAGAACGAAGGATTTTTGATGTGCACAAATTCCCATGAAATTTATCAAATAGTGATCTAGGATTGTTCTTTGAAATGACAAAATTTATAGGATGAAATGCAGCTACTGAATAATGTGCTGCAAACTTTACCATCCCCCTTGTCAGATCTTAGCTCTCGCCTCAGGAATGTCTGATCATGAGCAACTTAAGATGCATCAACAAAAAACTAAAAAGAAAATGTTCAAACTACATGCAATGACAATTACACAAATCCAAAGATTTGACAATTCCATGATACGGCCTAGAAAATTATAGGGCCAAACCAGAGCTAAATTACATTGATCCAAGCTGATGAATCTTACAATACTTCCTTATCCTCAAACAATAGTAAATTTATGTACACATACAACGATAGAGAGTGGAGAAGAAGAAGTTTGAGAGAAAAAGGTATACCGACAAGTATTCTCTGTATTGAATAATGAATCAATGTTGACAGCTTAACAAATTCTAATATATACACTACAGCTGGAAAGTATAGATACAATTGGCATAATCTGATTGGTTAGACGCTAATTAACATACAATGCATTTTAAGTGTGAGCAGGAAGATATACTAACATGCAAGAAAAAACATACATCACGAACTTAGAAAAAACATGGCAAGGAGTGACTTATATCTTAAACTGTCAACTGAAAGACAATTGAGCTATAAAATATTAAACATAATGTTTACTTGTTAGTAAAATGTAACGTTTCTGATCCTTGCAATACAATATTGTCTGTTTTGAGTCGATTTTGCACGATTTTATTATTGGAATTAGCCTAAAATGCGTTGTACTAGGTAGGGGAAGAACTCTACTAATAAAACATGCATTTTTCCACTCTCCTAAGTAAAGTGGGATTGTGCACCTCCACTAATATGGGTTAGATCCACACCTGAGTCATTCTTGCATTCACAGGGTGGACTGCTACATAAAACATCATCAGAACAAAAATATAAAAACTGAATGTAGAATGATACTCATAAATATTTTAAAGGGGTAAATAAACTCAGTCTACAAAATCGATTCAATACAAACAATAAAAAAGAAATTCTAAAAAAATGTAATTTTTTTTATATTGATCCAAGAGGATGGATCTTATCTTACTTATTCTAATATGGAAATTACCGATAATCTCAAATACTTAAGTTGTTGAGTTGAAATAAATTTAAGGGTAATTATCAATTTACCCCCTAAAGTTTAAATTTTTGTATTTGACACCTTAAAGTTTGATCTGTTTTCATCTAACACCTTCACGTTATGAAATCGTTAAAATCTGTTTGTGCATTTCACGTGTAGCTTCTTCACTCCTTGCATTATGAAGAGATCCTTCATTCTTCACACTCTGCGAATAACCGAAGACACTCGGCGAAGGCAAACCCCCGCGAAGACGAACTCTGCGAAGATGAACCCCTAGTCAGTGAAGGTGAACCTTGCTCGGCAAAGACGACCCTTGCTCTGCGAAGACGAACCTCTTCACTGCGAAGACGACCGGTCGGCTCTCCCCTTTGCGAAGACGATCGAAGACACTTGTCTGGCAGCCCCTTTGTAGCTCAATTCTTCTGTTTCCGAGGGAAGATACACACAAGAGTACGTATACAATTAGGGTTTTGATTTGAAAATTTTGGAAAATTTTAGTGAAATAAACCACTGTTATGCATTTTTTCCGAGAGATGTTTTTTCTAGGAAATGTTGTTTTGTCAAATTGGGTCTATTATTGGTTTGGTTCTGCCCGATATACATTTTGAAAATGTTTAATCTTCGCAAAGAAGGAGTTCATCTTTGCAGAGCAGGGGTTCGCATTCGGTCATTCGCAGAGTGTGAAGAATGAAGGATCTCTTCATAATGCAAGGAGTGAAGAAGCTACACGTGAAACGGTCGGACAGATTTTAACGATTTCATAACGTGAGGGTGTTAGATGAAAACAAACCAAACTTTAAGGTGTCAAATACAAAAATTTAAACTTTAGAGCGTCAGATAAAAAGACTCCCAAACTTTAAGGTGTCAGATACAAAAATTTAAACCTTGAAGTGTCAGATAAAAAGACTTCCAAACTTTAGAGATTAAATTGATAATTACCCTTAATTTAAGCATTCGTACTTATTAATTGTCACATCAACTATTTTTTTTTTAGTCTTAAGGTAATTTGATGATGCAGATATTTAAATTTAGAATGTTCTGTTGTGATATCATATGATAAAACAATCCCAAAAAATTTAATCATTTATACTTATTAACATCTCTTAAACCAAATTACAAAAATCTACAGAGACATGCATGGAGAAAAATATATACAGATATCAGAAACAACTTGTTCGATTTGGACTCAGCTCTTAAACTGCCAAAACACAAGTACAATGGAGTTGTACGCTCTTAACCAAATACTTCTTTCGTATTCAAACAATCCTTGGTCCAAAAGAACTGGAAAACCCACATAAATAACCCTCGCAAACAGCTACCAACAAAAATCGATTCCAGCCGAAGAATAATCGGAAAAAATGTAAAACTTTTACGCTAGTACCTATGTGCAAAGCCCATTTATTTCAAACAAGACAAGCAAAAAAAAAGCAGAACATAATGGATGAGGCATTTATACAAACAGGTAAAGTGCATTACGGACACAAATTGTTTTTCATCGCATCTACAGGTTGCATCATCTAAGAGGATTCCATCAATACGAAGAACGAATAAATAGCGGAGTCGTCTTACTAAAAAGTCAGAAAGTTAAGTGCTGAGTACACTTGGGATATTCGCTTCTGATTATGAAGTTGTTGAGAGCTGCCATGTTGGCTTCCAAGTCAGTTTTATCTGCAGAGACACTATATAAGTTTAGCAGAAACTCAGAGCAGAGGCTAGATTTATAGAGGACGATGGTGCCTTTATCGGCCCGTTTGTGTTCGATTGACCGACCCAATTGGATCGAATTGACGTTTGAGCTCAGTTAGAAATTAAGATTCTCGTCTCTAATTTTGCAAAACCCATCAGAATTGAAAGGAATTAGTAAATAGGAGGGTTTTTTCTTTTTTGTTACTGTTGAAAAATTACAAATAAAAAACCGACCAAAACTAAGTAAAAAAAAAACCATGCTCAGCATAATCTCACCCTCAAACATTATTAATTTAAAGCATAAATAAAATACAATTTGATCCTAAATTTTAAAAATATCGACACTTGATATCTTAAATTATTTTTGTCATCGAGTTCAATTCCAATTTCAAAGTTTACATTTTCAATTTGAGTTCCGATTTCAAGTTGACAACTCCAAATTCTAAGGTGGCCCATTTTGCCTGGATAATTCCCAATAATTATTATGTAAATTAGTTATTGTTCTGGACCATTTCAATTCTTCGTGTCTCAAAGTTCAAACTCTAAATTGTGTGTATCCAATGTAAGATATTATTTTCCTATTAAATTAGCTGACGTTATAAAATTAAATTAGGTTAATGATTTAACGCACCTGATCCATTATGTCTCTTTAGTAACTTTTGATGGTTAGAGTTAATCTGCTGCCTTACGATCAGACCTACTTGAAGTTTCCTCACCATGAAGGAAGAACGATACAGATCGGGGTTCCGGGAAGAGGAATCTCATTTCACATATCGCCATCTCCAATTCGTGTGATCATCAATTAAAGTTTATTATGAATCAAGATTTGTATCTTGATTTATGAAATAACGATGAAAATAAAATTGTGCAAAGATCTTGTTTTACGGTTTATTGAATTATAATTTATTTGTTTCTTGATTTCTTGCACTAGATCGGAAATTAAGATTTATCAGTGTTATTTTTTGAGCTATGATTTTATTTTTTTACTTTGTTTACTATGTTATTGGGTCCTGGTATAGTGGTATTTGCTTGATATTTGTAAAGTTGAATCTCTTTTAGATGGTTTTACAGGCGCCAAAAGAGTCACTGTTTACGTTAGTCACTCATTTTGTAAGAGTAATTTTTCTTTTTTGATGCACTCTATAATCCTTTATAAAAACAGAGATTAACAAATTAATAATAAGGAGGAAAGAGTGAGTGAGAACATGTAACACCCTTATTTTTTAAGTTGAACAATTATTGGGGTATTACCAAGACATGTACGGAACGTTGAGTTGTGAGAGAATTTTCGATAAGGTTTTCTCCGTATACGTGATGTAATCAAGTGTTGAGAGTATGAAGATACTACATTGCATATTTTTACGCATTAATTGTGACGTGTAAATATGAGGAAGATGTTACGGGATGATAGTTAAGTGTGAAAAGATGAAGAAAGTGAGATTTATGGTGTTGTCGATGCATGCGGACGAGGTGAGGACGAGAATTCGTCGTCCGCATGTGTTTATCGTGGAGGCCTTAGGAATTGGGACGAAGCGATGATGAGTTGAATGCATCCTCATATGTCTAAAGATGGACTTTCGGACGCATGCAGCCGACTTGCGAACGAAGAAGTGTCGTCCGCAAGTGCTTAGCCACGTCTCTTTTAGGCATAGGACGACTCAGGACGTAGTTTTGCGTCCTGAATTCGCTGTACAGGGGACTTTCAGACGAGGTCCCAGACAACGCGGACGAGATCCTAGACGACGCGGGCAAGGTCCCTGACGATGCGGACGTGGAAGGTTGCGTTCGTATTGAATCTGTACAAGTCTGGAGACTTTCGGACGAGTCCAGACGACTGCGGACGTGGAGTAGCCTCGTCGGTTTTGCCTCTGTCCATTTTTTGGACATTTTCGAACGCCTGCGGACGATACTTTCAGATGCCATTTCTCGTCCGAAGCCACGATTTAGCATGTGAGATTTTAAGCATTGCGGACGAATGCATACGAGGTTTACACGTCCGCACTCGTCCGAATTATCGCAGATCACCGACAAAAATGATTTAAAATCAGAAGGAAAAAAAACAACGCCTAACCCATAAAATCACAACTCCTCGACACTGAATCGCGCTCCCACTATCTCGACCAGCAAGGAGCCTGTCCCCTGCCACACGTACAATTTGTCCCAAGGTAAGTTCCTTATTTATCTCCAGCTTCTCCTTCACTGTAATGCCCCGATTTTTGTCACATAATTAATTAAGGATAATTAGAGGTTTATTTGATAAGAAAATTTATTAGGAGAAATATTTGAATAATAATGAAGGATTTATTTAACGAAAATTAATTGAGGTATAATTGGATTATTCGGTGAAATTTTATTATGGAATTTATTATCATAAAAATAAGTTTAGAAAAATAATTGTTGGGATATAATTATATCAATTATTGGATAATCATTTCGGAAGCCGAATTGAAGAATTTTAATTGGACCGATAATTATCATCATGCAATATTCGGAGGAAAGAAAATTTGAGAGACAAAAATAATTAAATGAAGAATTTAATTATTTAAGAAATGAAGAATTTATCTAAATGGGAGAAAATTAAAGGGTGAAGGAGATAAACCGGTTCAGGGCTGACTACGGTTAAAATGAATGGAAAACAAAATGGGGGACTTTAATTTGGCCCCTGGCCTTTGCTGGCGAACATAACAGAAGAGAGGAGAGGGAGAGAAGACGATGGACTGAGAGGGAATCGCGAGAGGCGACGACGACGTACGGGCGGTGCGGCGATCACGGGACTAGGGCATGGATTTGGATCGTGATATCCGCGGGTCGAAATTGGAGCTGCGAATCGCCGGTGGAGGCAAGTCGATGCTTTATGTTTAGTATTCATCTTCCTGACTTTCGGTTATGGGCGTTGGTAGCGGCGTTTTGGCGTCGGCAAAGGCGAAGTGAATGGCGTGGCTGGAGCAGGGCATCGGTTCTGGTCTGGTTCTGTTGGCCACTGTCAAACCGGTTTATTTCTTCTCCCGAAACGATAGCAGACTTCCAGCGTGGAGTATGGCCATTTGACCACCTCCTTCGAATTGTGTGATCTTCCTGTCAACTTGGTCGTCACTGGTGGTCTCCTCTTCCTGTTGTCTATAAATCCATGGTAGGAAGCTGGCTGTGGAGAGAGGAAATGTGACAGTGAAGAATGCTGGAAATGGTGTGAGCCGAGTGATGGACAGTGAGGAGAGTTGAGAGACAGATGTGGCCGAGTGTTTCTCTGGAGAATTGGGAAACTGTGAAAAGTCGTGTGTTGTTTGCAGGTAATGGACTTCTTCGTTCTTTGATTTTGTCTCTGTTGAAAGAAATTTGCTCTATTCTCGGGATTCGATTGTGAACTGTTGTTGACTGTTAACTTTGTTGTTTGGTTAATACATATTCTGTTTCTTGGTTGGTGTTGATTAGGAGATGGATTAAGTTTTATGTAAAGAAATTAGCTCTGTTGTCGGGATTCGATTATGAACTGTTGTTAACTAGCTTTGTTGTTGGTTAATACACATTATGTTTCTTGGTTGGTGTTAGTTAATTCCAAAGGCATGAATATATTGGATTTGTAAATCCTGTTAAGTAAACGAATGTAGAGTATGGTTCCTATGTGTTTACATTTGTTATTAGAAAATGCTCTCTTTGAATTATGCTACGTTAATGGATGATTTTGTTGAATGATATTTCCTGTTGGTAACCTTGTTGATAGTTACATTCATTAAGATTGAATCTATCTTGAAGAATTATTGTTGGACGTAGGTTGTTAAGTTGGAGTTGGACTTATGCTACTCAATTGGGAGACTTGGACATATACTGATGATTGATTTCGGATTAGCTTCTAGTTGTTTGTCTAGGATGATTTATATGCTGTCGCGTTATTGAGATAAAAATGATAGATAAATGTGCTTTGTTGGTTATCGTCTGGACAACTGTGAATATATAGGATTCGCAATTATTATCATTTAGCAACTGTTACTGTTTGGTTTTATACAGTAAATTCTCTCTATTATCGGGTCACATTGATGGAATGAGTAACTGTTGTGGGTTGTTGTTATCCTGTTGCACATGTTAACATTTGTAGAATTGTTATTGCGAGGTTGCTAAGTAATTAAGTTGACTAATGAAATTTGTTAAGCGTTAACAATATGGAAATTTAGTGATTCTTATTAATGAATAAATATCGGTTAAATTGGATAAGTGTGATTTAATGGAAAAGGTATAAATTAAAGTTATTCGTTTATTGACCTTGGAATTAATGAAGATAAATTAATAGAAATTTGTTAAGCAATAATTAAATCATTAAATAATAAACGAGAAATAACGATATCAAAGTTAAGATTTATGATTAATAAAAATATTAATAAATAAATTATAATTATTTTGAAGGTATAAAAGGAAAGAAATACAACGTTAATTTCTGAACCACGGGATGCTAGGTAAGTTGATACTTACTGTGCTTTGGTCTTCGGACCCTACATCGCAAGAATTAGGATTGTATGTTGTGTGTTTACTAGATTTAGATTCTTTTAATGATATGTTTATTAGACATTTTTATTATCATGTAGGACTGTATGTATTCATGAGCATATTGCATGACATACCTAATATATGTAAATAGGCATGTTGGGGGTTCGGGAGAATTGGGGATGGTTCCTCGTGATGACACCCCAATTGGAGTGCCTACTCCCACGTAGGGGGCGGTAAGGTACGGTTAAGTCACGAGAACCATAAGATTCTCAATTCTCTTGTTCTGAAATCCCCAATATCTTCAACAAAAGTGAATGGGTATGGTTTGTGGTGACACCCCTATTGATGTGTTTCCTTGTCGAAAATACAGTTAAGCCATGAGATCAGTTGACTTACCCATCGCCCTGGTTAACAGGCGAGATACAGTTCTTCTCTGTAATGCATCGCATGATCATGCATCACATCTGCATTGTATTTCATTCTATCACTTACTGAGCTTTAGGCTCATTAGTTAGGTCTTGTGATGTAGGTATGTACGAGAAACAGGAGAACAGGTCAAAGACAGTTGATGAAGGATTTTCCTGGGTGGATCTTGTGGCTGGCTGGGCTAAAGAATTTAAAAAGGGAATTTATTTGTAAAAAGGGTTTGCAAATTATTTAATATTCTTTAATGCTTTGTTTTTATTCCGCTGCGTTTTATAAAAAGGGTTTTATTACTTCTTCTGCAATTGATAAGTGTTTTAAGTAAAGAGTTTTAACAATCGAGTTTTATAAAGGAAGAATACTCTGATGTTTTTACAAAACAAAATCTTTAAATTTCACGCGATTTTATGGTAAATAAAAAAATCGGGTCCTTACATTCACCCTCTTCTTCGTTGGAGTTTTCTTCCTGGAGAGGTTGCGGTGTGGAGTGTGGGGATAAGAGGGGGAGGTGCTGTCCATGTGAAGAGTTGTCTACAAGGGTAAGGATAGGGGTTGTCTTGGCCAGGTGGAGGCCCTACACCCAAGTACATGTGTCTGTGTGTATGATTTTCCTTAGTGTTTGATTATGTGATTCTTTAGTTGCTCTCGAATCTCTGTAAACCTTTGATAATACTCTGTTGGATGTCCTGTTTTGATGGTTGTTTCCTGTATATCTATTGTTAGTTTGCTTCAATGTTCGATTCATTTTCATGGAGGATTTGTTTGCTTTGTTGAGAATGAAGGAAAAGTAAGGTTAAATGGAATGTATGATCAATGAATCTGTTAAGGATGGACATGAGCTAAATGTAGGAATAATGACCCTAATCTGTGATTATATGGTAGTGTATTGTTCCATGATTTGCTCCTTTTCAAAGCATAAATTTATTTCCTGTTTATGCAAGATTCTTTTGCTGCATTAATATGTGGTTATTTTAGTTTGTGTTATACTGTTGTATTAGTCGACTAAAAACATGTTGAGCTATTCATTCTGCTCCCATTATAGTAACTTAAAAAGCATGTCTTCGCTTCTGTTACTCTTACTGTTATTATAATAATTATTATTGTTAAGAAGCATGTTATCATTGTTCTAACTTGTTTCATTCTCGCTGCCATTAGTACCATATTTGAAGCATGTTATCGTTGTTCTAATTTGTTTCAGTCTCGCTGCCGTTATTACCATTCAAGAAGCCTGTTTTCGCTGTTCGAAATTAATAATAATACCGCAGATTATAATAGATGAAAGCATGTTAGTCGTTCATAGTATGCTACCGCATTAGTCGATTTAAAAGCATATTAGATGTTGTATTATACTACTGTCCTTAAATGTTTAATAAGCATACTTAGTTGCTCTGTTTAGATATTACCGCTGTTGTTCCACTATAGTCGTTAAAGGGACGTTTTTGCTGTTTCGTCTCATTATTTCACACCGCTGTTATTATTGATAAAAAGTATGTTTCCGCTGTCCTGCTTCGATATTACTTGCTGTTGTTATAGTTGTTCGGAAGTATGTTCGCTATTACAATTCAATATTATTTGCTGCTATAAATAATCAGTTAAGATGCACGTTTCACTATTCTATCTTGCTATTTTGCTGTAGCCTACTATCGTTTAAGGAGCATGTTTTGCGGTTTTAACTTAATAATGTTCGCTGCTATCGTTAGTAGTTCAAAAGCATGATTCGCCATTTTAATTTGATGATATTCACAGCCATTTATAGTCGCTTGAGAGGCGTGTTTAATGCTTACTCACTACTGTATATTAGTCGCTTGAGAAGTACGCTTTGCTGTTTTACTTTCAATAATTTTCCGCTACTATATTAGTCGATTTAGTAGTATGATTTGCTGTTTTGTTTTCGTTGTTTTACTGCTAATTAATATCACTTATGAAGTACGTTTCGCTGTTCATTCGATCATTATTCGCCACTATTTTGGATGTTTAGAAACGTGTTTTGCTGTCTTAATTTTGATGCTACTCGCTGTTGTTTTCCTTTGTATAAAAGCATGTTCTATTAGTAGCTTTACTGGATGTTAAGAGCATGAGTAGTTCTACCCCATCGTTATATGTCGACGTTATCTTCATTGTGCAAAAGTATGCTCTATCATTCGTTTTATTAGATGTTAAGAGTATGAGTTACTTCTACATCATTTATACATGTTACTGTTATCCCATTTGTGAACACATCTTAGTTCTCCTTATGTGTTTTGAATTCTACTCTTTAATTATTATTTGTCAATTCTTTAAAGCGTTGTCTTTTACCGTCCATGTATGTGTTATTTAGATTAGAAGTGTTCCCATACATTCACATTAATAGACACAAAGTAGGGAGTATCTCCTTGGGGTGGTACTCACATGCATAGGGGAAGGAAAAATGATAAGAAAAGAAAAGAAAAGAAAAGAAAGAAAAAAGGGAGTTGGGGGGCGGATGGGTAGCTGTTCTAGTCTATCAACTAGGAAATGCCCCTACCTTATCAGGATCGGGACCTAGTTGGCCATAGGAGATTAGGTCCGACAACTATACCATCCCATACGGGTCTTCCAATCTCCAGCTCGAAGTACGAGTAAAAGGAATGAACGAATGAACATAATGAAAAGATTAGTCTGGGTGGGCCCCATTTCAAGACGAACTAAAGAGAGTCATAAGCATTTGTATTACCCCATTTCCTTACTGGGCTTCGTGCTTACGTCCTTACTTATGGTGTAGGTGTAGGTGTAGGTACATGTACGTGAAAATAAATGCACAAACTTAGAAGTAAATGCGAAAGACGATAACCAAATAATAAAGCAGGGATGAATGATTTGCACGTGCGGGACTCGTGGCTGGCCAGGCTTAAATGAAATGAGTAAATGGTTGTAATTAAATGGTTTAATTGTCATTTCATTTATTAAACGCAGTATTGCAATTTTTTAGTATTTCTTCCTTAAACGATTTATTTACGCTTCTGCAACGTTTCAAAACAATGATTTCTATTTACGCTTCCAAAATGCTTTCATGAAAGAGAGTTTTAACAAAGGGTATTAGTAGTGGTCCGGTTAGCCGCACTCTGATATGTTGTTTTAAAAAGAATTTACGAAAAATTGGGTCATTACAGAACGTATTTAAGAAGGAGAGTGATTTTCGCTGTAAATTTTCTTATAGGTTATTTTGCTATATTTTTGTTGTTACGTTGTCATTCTGTAATCTTAGAGCTAATAAAAGAAATCGGCGATTTTCTTTGTGGATGTAGGACTGGTTTGTTTGAACCATGTAAAACTATTGTTCTTTCTTTCTTTCTTATTTTGTTACAGTGTTTCAATCATATTGGATTCACAACAATTGGTGTGGTGAGCGTGGATTGAAAATATGATTGTTGTTTCTACGAACAAAATTGTTACAAAAATTATCTTTTCAAATGGCCAAGTTTGAGGTAGAGAAATTTACCAGAAACAATGATTTTAGTCTCTGGCGTATTAAAATGAAAGCATTGTTGGTTCATCAATGTATGACTCAAGCAATTGATGAGGAAGTCATGATTAAGCTACAAGAAACTGATGCAATGAAAGCTGAAGATATTGAAACAAAGGCTCATAGTGTGATACTTTTAAGTCTTGGCGATGAAGTGTTGCGGGAAGTTACCGAGGAAAGATTTGCATTATCGATATGAACAAAGCTTGAAGCACTTTATATGAAATGTCACTAGTAAACCGCCTATATCTCAAGAAAAAATTATACATGTTGATGTTGGAGGATACAAAGGAAATTCATAAACATCTTGATGATTTTAATAAGATAATTCTTAATCTGAACAGCATCGGGGTCAGAATTGATGAGGAAGATCAGGCTATCATTTTGTTGAGTTATTTACCAAAAATCTATGAGCATTTTGTAGATACAATGCTGTAAGAAAAACAAACGTTAACCATGTCTGAAGTAAAAACAACATTAAATTCAAAAGAGCTACAAAAATGCACTGATGCAAAGGAAAGCTCTAACGATGAAGGTTTATCAATAAGGGGAAGATCTCAAACCAAGGATCAAAAGAATTCCAAAAACATATCACTATCCAAATCTAAAGCTGGGAGAAGATGTAACAACTCGACTTTTTTAAGTTGGACAATTATTAGGGTATTACCAAGGGCATTCTAGAGTGTTGAGTCTAGGGGTATTTCCATAATGTTTTCCCCCGCTTATACGATAATTAGATGGCGAAGCGGTTAGGACATTACATCACGTAATTATACGTGTCGTGTGATTATGGAGAAATATTACGGGATAAGAGTTAAGTGAGAAAATGTGAGGAAAGTGCTGGACTGTGTACCTGCGGACGACTACGGATGACTCTGCAGACTCCGTTCCTCATTCGGAATCGCATAGGACATTGTCCCAGCACTTTGGGATGACTCTCATGGGCGCCATTTCATGTCCCAAAGTCGCCCCTACCTCTGTGGACGTTGCGTACGTGACTGAGGGCGCAGCCAAGTATTTGCGGACGCCAATAGTCGCATCCGAATTGAATCTGTTCTGAACTCTGGGGACTTTCAGACGTGGTCCCAGATGATGCGGACGCGAGTTGCCTCATCCGCATCGAATCTGTTCTAAACATGGAAACCTTCGGATGGGTCAGGACAACTGCGGACTAGTTGGAGTATCGTCTGATTTGCCTCTGTCCAATTTTAGGGACAATTCGGACGACACGCAGACGCTACTGACCTAGGGATGGTACAGACAGGACGAGGATGCCTTTACCCATCCGAAACCTCATTTTAGCCTGTGAGATTTTGGCCTTGCGGACGATATCAGTACGTCTGCACCCGTCCGAATCATCGCAGAGCTGCAATTTCAGAGATTTAAATCAGACAGAAAATGACCCCTAGCCAATGGAAAACGCGACCCCAACACCAAATCTTCCTCCAGACTGTGTATGGCCGACCATACCTAGCTGGAGCTGCCTCTCCTGCCCCTTTCAAGTATGGATTGTTCCCCCACCTCTTCAAACATAAGCCTTCCTCTCCCATTCGCTCTTCCATTTTCTACAGTTGAGCTCTTCCCCTTTCCCTGCGTGAGAAGCCCCAGAGTGAGGAAGAGTGTGAGAGAGCTGCGAAGGGAGTGTTCCAGTGAGCTGGGAGTGTGAGAGGTGTGGAGAGCTAGGTGAGAAACGTGGAGTGAGCTGCTGTCTTTGCGTGGAGCTACTGAACCGGGAGCTGCTGGAATACTGAGGAGTAGCTGTCCCTGCTTTGAGTCATCAATTAGTAAGGATTAATGGGTGTTTTGGCTATTGAGGCCCTACACCACAAGTATGGGTATGTGAGTTTAGAGTATTGTTCTTAAAATGCTAGATGATAAGTATATTGTTTGTCTTATAAATGCTCTGCAGAATGCTCAGTGAATTTCATTAATGTTGTTATGTGTTAGAGTAGTGTTAAACTCTTGGGATGGATTTCTATTGTGTATTCCTTCATTGATTTCCTTGCTGTAGATGATTGCTTAGTTGTTATGTGGACTTTCCTCATAGTGAGCTTATTGCCTTACTTAAATTGCTTATAGTTAGCTTGTTGCCCATATTGTAGTCGTGATTTCCATGAATGCTTAATGATAATGAATGACAAATGAGGAAAGACAAATGATGAATGAAATGCTTAAGGATGTTAGTGTTGAATTCTGTGATAAGTACGAATGAGCTATTAGTTTCCATAATTTTGCCTTGTTATTCCAATTGTTTACTTACTGTGGTAAGTATTTATTGCAATGATAGAATCTAAACATGTTTAGTGATAGTGTTAACTAGAAATAATTACGCTCTTAGTTCTAGCATGCTTAATTGACTGTGATAATTAGAATGAACATGTTTAATTATCTAATCAATCCGTTGTAGTTAGCAATAATTGTAGATAGTAATTGAGCATGTAAATTAAATAGAGCAAACTCAAGCATGTTAATTATTAGAGTAAATAAGTAGACTTGATTGACACTTAAGCATAATTAGCATGTTAAATTAAACTGATTAGTATGTTCAATTAACCAGTATGTTTAGATAGATTAACTAGCATGTTTAATTTCTAAATGTAGATAACTAGTCGTTCAATTAATGACTAACTTATGAGCATGTTAAACAATCTAAGTATGTTAAGTAACCAACATGTTAGTTCACTCAACTAGATTTAGTAATCAACTTAAGCATGCTTAACCGATTAATTAGGTAACTTGACTAAGTACGCCAATTAAGCATGTAATTAAGTAAGAAGATAACTAAACTACAAGCATGTTTATATTTTACTTGAGCAAGCATGTTTATATTTTACTTGAGCATGATTTAGTAGCTTGAGCATGTAATTAACTAAGTATGTTAATTCTTTTGTTGTCTAAATCAAATAGTGGCATATTAGTCAACCAAAGAAATTAGTGAACTTGAGCATGTTAGACAACTAAACTACGTTTATTAATTGTATTCAAGCATGTTAAAGAACTTAGATAATTATGGTAGCATGTTAACGAACTAGCGAACATGACTAAAGTAATCAACCCTTGAGTATATAAATTAAGTAGGATAATTAACTAGACGATAATTGTAATTCCTCCTTGAGCACGTTAATTTAGTTATACTTCACTTCCATATGCACGTTGCTTGTGATCCGTTATAATTCCCTTATTATCATGAAATGTATATATCCAAGCATGTTCCCCATTATTCATTTAGTTCTATAATTGCTTCCTTCGTATGCTGTACGTTATTGGGTGTTCCATCATTATTACTTGTCTCTATGTGCTTGTTATGTTACTGCTAATTCTTTTATATGCTCTCTTAAATTCAGTTACTTTCGTTTATGCGTACTTTACTATTGTGAATATTATATTATGAAGCATCATGTATCATGTTAGGTTGAGAATGTATGGTCATGCATCATGTTAATAGAAACTAATAGGAAGTGCTACGGGGTGGTACGCATGCACGCATGAGTGAGGATAAATAATGAAAATGAGTAAAACTGTAAGATAATAAAGGCCTTTGTGGTCCGGTAGCTTATCGCGACACAGACACAAAGAAAAGAATAAGGGAGTTGGGAGGCGGATGGGTAACGGCCCTAGTCTGGCAATTAGACAATGCCCCTACCTTATCGGGAATGGGACCTAGTTGCCCACAGGAATTTAGGTCCGACCAAGACTATACCATCCCAAATGGATCTTTCAATCTCCAGCTCGAAGTACGAGTAACGAATGAACGACGTAAAGAAAAGTAATAAAATGGTAAATGGCTAATAAAATGATTGGTTTGGGTGGCCCCCATTCCAAATGAACTAAAGAGAGTCATAAATATATTGCATTAACCTTTTTCCTTACTGAGCCATTAGGCTCACGTATTACTTGTGGTGTAGGTAAAAATGACGAATAGATAATAATAGGCTCATATACGAGAACGACGAACAAATAATAAGCAGATTTGAAGGAATTTGCACGGACGAGATTCGGAGCTGGCTAGACTAAGAGTAAATTGAGAAACGGTTGTAAACATATTAAGTTTTTATTATGTTGTACTCCATTGTTTAGATTCCTTTCAAACGATTTAAATACGCTTCCGCCATGTTTTACAAATGATTTATTTTTATAACGCTTCTGCACATTTATCAATTGGTTTTTCATAACGGGTTTAAAAGAGTCAGTAGCGATCCGGTTAGACGCACTCTGATTCGTTTTGTTTCAAAAAGAAAAATTTCAAACTTTTACGTGTTTTAAAGGATTTTTGAAAATCTGGGTCATTACAAAAGATGTTTCTTCTGTAACAAAGAAGACCATTATAAGGACGGTTATGAAAGAAAAAGAAAAAAATGAATGAAAAGAAAACTGACAAAGGTGATGCTTCAGTAGTTGCTGATGAGTATGAATCATACGATGTACTGGTGGCATCAGTTGCATATTCAAGAGATATGTGGGTCTTAGATTCTGATTGTTCTTTTCACATGACACCTAGGAAAGAGTGGTTACATAACTTTTGTGTAGGTTCTAGAGAACAAGTATTGCTTGGAAATAATCAATCCTGTAAAATTGAAGGTGAAGGTAACATTTAGATTATGATGTTCGATGGCTGTATAAGGACAATTCAAAATGTCAGGTACATTACTAAACTAAAAAGAAATTTACTTTCGATTGGAATGCTGGATAAATCTAGATGTTTGATAAAAGTGAATAAAAGACTATTGAAAGTCTCAAAAGGAATTCTTACTATAATGAGAAGAAATTTGCAGAATGGCCTATACATTCTACAAGGAAAAACTATTAGAGGTGAGTCATCAAATGTAATTGAAGATCATGGAAGTGAAACTGAGTTGTGGAATTTAAGATTGGGGCATATTAGTGAACAAGGCTTGATTGAATTGCATAAACAGAGTTTGTTAAGTGGAAAGAATACCAAATCTCAAATTTTGTGAAAACTGTGTTCTTGGCAAAAGTACTAGAGTAAAGTTCAACAGAAGTATGTAAAGATCATAAGGAATTCTTGATTATGTACACTCATATGTTTGGGGACCAGAGAAAATTGCATCAAAAGAAAGAGTCCACTACTTCATTACAATTATTGATGATTACTCAAGGAGGCTATGGGTTTACTGTATAAAAATAAAAAATCTAGTTTTTGAAACCTTTATAGCCTGGAAAACACTAGTTGAAAATCAGACAAATAAGAAAGTTAAAAAATTGCAAACAGATAATGGTGTGGAGTATTGTTCAAAAAGATTTGATGAGTACTGTAAACAAGTAGGCATTCAACGGCATCACACTGTCAGCCATACACCTCAACAAAATGGATTGCCTGAACGCATGAACCATACAATCTTAGAGAGAGTAAGATGTATGCTTATCACGGCGGGAGTACCACAATCATTTTGGGCAGAAGCTGTTAAGACAACTTGCTATCTTATAAACTTATGTCCATCATCAACTTTGAATTTTAAAACTCCATTTGAGGTGTAGCATAACTTTCCACCTAAGTATGAACATTTGAAGATATTCAGTTGCATTGTATATATGCATACTAAGCAGGATAAGGTGCAACTCTGAACCAAGAAATGTATGTTCCTTGGATATCAAGAATGTGTTAAAGGCTACAGGTTATGGTCGTTGGACTATGGACAACAAAAAATCATAATCAGTAGAGATGTAGTGCTCAATAAAAGGGAATTTCCATTGAAGAGTGTTGCTAACGTTTCTCTCATGTTGGAACAACCTCTCCTTCAAGTATTCAGGTTGAGGTGGAGACTAATACTAAAAAACTGAACAAACAATTCTTGACCACCATACAGAAGATGACATCTATTAGTCAACTGAGATAGAAGTTTTTGATGATGATGACCAGCAAATTGATTATCAGCTCACTAGGGAAAGAACTAAAAGAGTAATTAAACTTGTTTAGAGACTAGGATATGCTGACATAATCGCGTATGCACTTCAAGTATCGGAAAATTTTAATAATTCTAAACCCTTAAACTACTCCGAAGCTATGGTTCGCAGTGATAGTGAATTGTGGTTAAAAGCAATGCAAGAAGAGATAGATTCACTTATTAAAAATCAAACCTAGACTCTAGTTGATAAACCAGCATAAAAAATGGTTATTGGATGCAAATGTATATGCAAACTTAAGGAAGACACTAAAAAATTTTCAAAGCCAAGATATAAAGCAAGGCATGTGGCAAAAAGTTTTGCTCAAAAGAAGGGGGTATCCTAGTGATAAGCAATCTATCGTGAGCAACCCCATCCGTTACTGTGATTATACAGGTTGTGTTGCTGCTGAGCTAATTGCCAGCAACTCAAGTGACGTGCTGGATCATCAAATCGCCGTCACTGGTATTCTTTCCTACCTCATAAGGTGTTGCTATTGGCGGATAGCCACCTTTATGTGACTGTGATGGGAGGTTATCTTAGTTGTGTCGCTGCTGAGCTAATCACCGGCAACTTGGGTAATGCGCTAGGTATATGGGTCGTATCGGCTCTGGCTACAGCCCGTCAGCACGTCTGGGCTGTTATCTGAGTTGTGTCGTTGCTAAGCTAATCATTGGCAACTCAGATAATGCTCTAGATATTCGGATTGTATCAGCACTGGCTACGGCATGTCGGCACATTTGGGAGGTTACACGAGTTGTGTCGTCGCGGAGCTTACTCGCCAACAACTCGGGTAATGCGCTGGATCTTTGGAGCGTATTGGTGGCTATGGCCCATTGGCACATCCGAGAGATTATACCACTTTATGATGATGAGTGATGGACAAGTCCTTGTGTGACCATCCCTTTTCACTGATGATGTTTTCATACAGAAAATGATGTTGGCATATTTTGCGATTATAGTTGTCTATGTATACAACGAGTTTTAACAAAGCCACATCAAGGGCCACAGGACAGATTTATAAAATAAGAAAGGGGTTTTAAATGTTTAAATTCCATGTACGGTAAATGAGAAGCATGAAATGGTTTTCAAAAGATGAAGAAAACGGTTTTAGCATGCATTGCATTTAGTATAGATTTTCCTACTGAGTTAGTCATTCACCCCTTAGACTATATTTTTCCCCAGGTTAGGGTGTAGGTTCGGTGCACTAGCCTTGTGCGTGTGTGATGCGCGAACAGAAGGGATTTAGATCTAACCTGTAAATATGATGACAATGGATGAGGATCAATAGTCGGCGAACATCCTTTCCTTATTTGAATTAAGAAAGTCTTCTATTGGCTATGTTGACTCTGCCTTGAATTGAACTTAGGAAAGTTCAATGATCTTCCGATTTGTTTCTTTAGAGAAAGAAGAATGTGGATGAAGAAAAATGATTACTTTTTTAGGAAAGTAATCTTTAGGATAGGGCTCCGTGATATGACTCACACGAGGAGTTCTTTGGATATAACTCACCAAAGGATTTTGAAAAATGAATCACTCCAATTTCGAATTTAGCAAAAGCTATTTTGTATTAAACTTTGAATTGAATTAAACATAACACTAGGTGGCTTTATATAGCCTTTTTACAAAGCATAAATTAGGAAACGATAAAATAGGAAACAATAACCTTAAATTGGCTTATAAAATAAGTTGTCTGATTTTCTACTTAATAGAAACTAAGATAATTAACTAAAGATTATTTAATTAGTATCTTCTTTTCTTCTTCCCCAATTCTAGATGTATTTTGGTAGCTCTTCCTTATTGAAATCGTCCATTTGGATGGTTTCCATATCTTGAGTTTCTTGGTCTCCAAGTTTGGAAACTTGGGCTTTTCTTTAAACTTTGATCTCTATTCTTTGAGCTTTTTCCATAGCAAATGGACTTTGAATTAAACGATCCAACATGCTTTAGAAAGCTTAGGATGTTGACTATAATTGTCATGAAGAACTCGTCTTGAATGAACGTTGTCTTGATGCCAAAATAGTCCAATACTCTTCAAAGGTCAAAGAAAGAGAGTTTTGGAAAGTCTTTCCATTTCTCTTTCTATTGCTCTTGAACTTCCACTATGTTTAACCTTGAATAACGTCATGATTATCTTTGAGGCTTGATAAATAATAGGATGGTTCCATTTTACATCATCCTCCCAAGGTTGATAAGGATTCGACCTCCAATCATGTATTGTGTCACTATATTCTTTATTACCATAAAAAGAAGAATCATCATGGGCTACCTTCTTTGCTATATCCTCAATCTTTCCATAGTTGTAACATAGAAACAAATAATTATTGTTGTAATGGCCAAAGAAGCTTTCCATAAAAATCTTTCCATGCTTGAATAATAACTCAAATAATAGATTCTCCTTCCTTATCTTCGAATTAATATAGGCCACAATAAAGATTGTCATAAACATAATCTTGAGAACTCCTTTAAGAACATGTGGCCATAGAATGATCTCTTCATAATATTCCTTAATTAAATAAGGAGATGTGGCGTGAGCCTTGGAATTTTCCTTGGTTATAAGATCTCCATGAATAAAATAAGGAGACAATCCGTGCATGATGTGGTAGGTCAATAATATCAAGATTTGCACCAACCACTTTCCATATTTAAATAACATCTTCAAATATTTGTAAAAACCCTTTTGTAATTCCATAATTTCCATAAAAATAGTTGTGAGAATACCTTTGAGTATGTGTGGCCATAGAGTAATACATTTATGGAATCTTGAGTGGCTTTCTTCTTGACTTTGCTTATTTGGAATCCAACGAACACTTTCCTTATGAGTGATTTTCGACTTCCATGAGTTGTCATGCCAAGCTTGCCATATTTGGAAACAAAATGTTTGACTTGAAGCATTGACCACTAATTTTGTATTTCCTCTTTTGCACTTGATCAAATAAGGAAAATAATCCAACAATTTATTCGATAATACAAAAGTAGGTAAGTAGTTTTTTAAGTCACCAAATAAACAACAAATGGATTTTTCCTTAATCCTATTGCCATAAGAGTTTTCCCATAGAATCAATTTAATGACTTCATGCAATAGTAAGGTTTCTATAATCCCAAAATAGTAATTGACTTCAAGATTCATTAATAACAATCTTCTTTTTCCACCAATACGCATATTCACAAATGAGATTCCACCAAGATTAAAGAGATTAACTTTATTACCAAAACTAAATATCACTTTATTCCAACCAACTCTAAAAATCCATGTAATCAATTTATCCATTGGGACATACCTCTTGGCTTTAAACATAGTGATTTCGGCTCAATTTTTCATTAACACATCTTGATCTTTTGTAACTTGCCTTGAATGTAGTGGGATTAACTTGTCTATCCTTCCACTGCCTTTGAACACATAATAATTAGAAAAACCAGAATATTTATCATGTGCGTGCCCCAGTAATTCCCAACAAAGATTATGTGTAGTTGCTATATCACAAATTGCTATATTAACAAAACTCCCATGAGAAAAATTAACCAAAGTTGGTGTTACCTTAATGTCATATTTGGCACTAAACCAACTTAAACTTTCCTTAAAATCCATGGAAGGCATTTTTTCGTCACACTTTCCACCTTTGATTAAAGGACATAGTGTTGGTTTTTAGGTTCCCTCGCACGGCGGAATTACTGATGTTCATAACAACGGTAACGTGCGTAACCTATGTATCATGAAAAACAATTTTAACATGAACATAAAACAGATCGTTGTTATAATATACTAACAATAATATGTATTTAAAAATCTCTATTTAGATCTAATCTAAAAGATAAATAATGTTATCTTTGTAGCTTACTTCATATGGGTACAAAATCAACCTTCGATTGACCTTCGGTATAGCCCATTTTGGTTGGGCCCTGACAAATATTATATTTCACTAAAGTCTTCCACTGCATAAATAAATAATTAATTAAATAAAGGACTAAAGGGTCAGACGGTTCGATCCAGTTTTGGGCCGGATCGATCCCTGTTCTGTCTCGGGTCCCCTCCGGGATGTGACAAAAATTTTAGTATCAGAGTCAGGTTACCATTTTGAAATGTGACATGTAGAGTGATAATATAAAAGTGTTTTTATTTATTATGCCTAAGAACAAAATCTATGTTGGGAGTAATGTGCCCAACAAGCAAATGTAATATAACAATTTTATAATATATGAATAAATTTATATTGATTGATATTATGTTAACATTTTAGATTATGTTTTATAAAATTCATAAAAAATTCCTTAGTTATTTATGTTAACTTTATATTAACATATATATTATATATATGTGGGATAAAATATAAAAAAGTAATAACCAAAATATGTCCATGACTTATATTTGAAGTATGTAATCTTTAAATACTTCATAGTCATAAACATAGTTGATCTCATTAAGAATATATAGTCATATCCCGACTATATATGTAGTGACATAAGATAAATATGTTTTATATAATATGATTATATAGAACTAGACCAGATAAAATTATATTGTTCTGATCATTTCAGTTAAATATAAAATAATTAATTTTATCATAATGATGGCCATATATGCATGATCTTAATTTGTTGTATTTAACAAACTCCTATTTTATTTTAATTTATTCTTTAATTTACTCAGTAAAGTTTTGTACGAGCTACGATTCGTATACCTTGTATATTGGAAGTGAATTAAAATGAATAGTTGAGAATATTAATATCGATACAATGAAATCCATTTCTATAGATTCCCTTGTTTGTTAGTTCAAGGATCGAATAATTAGCGTGCAATTCATAATCGTTATGAATTAATTATTCAATCAAGAACTAATGGTAGTCAAAGATAAAGACGTAATATGAGAGGTTAACGGATTATAAACCTATCTCTATTGCGAATCTAAACGGAGGGTTGATACATATGTAATGACTATATCAATGGACATTACTTTGAGTAAATATACTTTATAATTTTTTAGAGTGCAACTCTAAGTATTTAGTAGAATTACTTTAGAGTTAATAATTATATTAATTAATATAAAGAGTTTATATTAATTAAAGAAATATTATTGGAGCTTAACACTATAGGTCTATCGGTCATTTCATCACCTTCTATCATTATTCGAATAATAGAAAAATGAACAAAGAAGATAAAATAATTAATTATTTAATATACTCAATAATAAGTTTATTATTTTTCATTAGATGAAATAATTAAATTATTGATTATTCAATTAATTAAGACAAAATGACAAAAGTTGTCATAGTTAATATGCTTGTTTTATTTCATTAACTGAAATAATTAAATTATTGATTATTCAATTAATTAACAAATATAAAGTAACTTTTGAAAATAGTTTATAAAATGGATTTTGTCAAATTTGAGTTAATGTCAAATTTGAGTTAATGCTATAGTGCCAAGTGTTGAGCTATGATGAAAAGACCTTTTGTTTTCCATAACATTTTTGTTATAAATGTATTATAACTTAAATAAGAGATTAATAAGTTAATGTCATAGTGCCAAGTCTTGAGCTATGGTGACAAGACCTTTTGTTTTTCACAACATTTTTGTTATAAATGTATTATAACTTAAATGGGAGATTAATATTTGTAGTGGTTTTCTCTAATTTCATAATGACCATTATGGACTTATTTCACTATAAATAGTGGTCCAAACTCATTAGCATGAGAGGTTGAGTCTTTGAGATTAAGGAATCCATTTTGAGAGAAAATTTGTGAGTCTTCCGTGTTGGCTTTAGAGAAGCGTTTTCTAAATCCAAATAGATCATCTCATATGTTGAGAATACGATCTATCATAAATTGAGTGTGATCTTGCTACGTTCATAACACCTACACATGCTTATTCGAGTTGAGGAGGATTGACGCAGAAGATCGAAGGTTGATTTTTTACCTGTGTGAAGTAAGCTACAAAGGGGCAATTTCTTAATCATTGAGATTAGATCTAAATAAATATTTTTAATTACATATTATTATTAATATATAATAACAATGATCCGTTTTATGTTCATGTTAAAATTGTTTTTCATGATACATAGGTTACGCACGTTACCGTTGTTATGAACCTTGGTAATTCTACCGTGTGAGGGAATCTAAAAACCAACAATTGGTATCAGAGCTTTGTTGTAGTTATGATATATTTAATAATGTGATTTTATGAAAATCATGATATGTGATGATAAGTAGGCTTATGCATTTTTTTAATTTATATATATTTTTGGAATGTTGAATGTATGGATATATGCATGATTGAAATAATGATTGTAATTTCATGTGGCAGATTTGGGTTATGAATATTTTTTAAATTTCTTATTTTTAATTTTGATGTAAACCCAATTTTTCTTGGGTAAATACACTTTATGTAATATTGATGGAGATTAAAGAAAGGAGGACAAGGCAAATTTTGGAGTGAGACTATGGTGTGCAATTGTTGTCACCACGATGTATGATGCAAAAATGTAGAGGCTACCAAGACTTTATATAATTTTTTTGTTGGGTTTATATGTAATTTTAAAAATACCCAAATCAACCCGGTCATTATTTCATTTACTTTTATGCTTGATATAAGTTGTTCTATCATTGTCATGCATTCACATGTCAAATATTACTTACATATAAAGTCTACTTATCATTTAGTTTTCTCACATTGACATGCATTCTTAGCATATATTTTATTTATTTAATTTTAATAAATTAGTTTGTTAAAAATTAAATGGTTTTAATTAGATTAAAACTATTAATTCATATTTATGAATTGAGAAAATAAAATAATGCAAAATTTTAATTGTTCAAATTTTTACATTATTTTGAAAGTTCTAAATAAATTGTTTATTTAGAATCATTAATTTTATAATTTGATTATAAAATTAATAATCTATATATAAAATAAATTTATTTTGATTAAATATTTTTTTATATAGATTTAATAGAATATGTGATATTCTATGAAATCACTATAATTAAAAATTATGAGTGGGAGCGGAGAGTTAGGCCTAACTTTCCATGGTCTCCATCGTTGATACAACAATGTGAGATTTAAGCGGGGATCCGAGACAACTTTGTTATCGTCCTCCCTAAGGAGAGTATTCACTTAGATCAACATCATGGTTAATCTCTTAGAGATAGGTTTTATAAAATGTATTTTATAGTTGACTGTCCTTATGGTGGCAATTATAAATTAAGTTTTATAAAACTGAAACGATGGTATACACTCATAAAAATGTGATATAATGTGTTAATCACATTTTGATCAAAACTAATCGATAGTTAATAAATTTTGAAAATATGAGATATTTTGAATAAATTTATTAATAGATAATATTTTTACCCTAAGGAAAAATATTATGTATCGAGGCAATAATAGCATTTGCATTTTATTTAGTGATTTAGCATGCTCATGCATCATTTTTACTTGTCATATTTCTTATGAATTTTATGCATAATATTAATATTTATTTATTTATTCATTACAACATAATGTCTTCTTTTATGATTAATTTACTCGCGACTGAAAAGTTGACTGACAATAATTTTGTCAATTGGAAAAAAAACATGAATATGATTCTTGTTCACGACAACTTGAAGTTTGTCCTGACTGAGAAATGTCCTCTGATCCCTGCTGAAAATGCCTCAAATGAGAAGAGAGAACCGTTTGAGACATGGAAATGAGCAAATGACAGAGCTCGTTGTTATTTACTTGCTTCCATGACAGATGTTCTCAACACAAAATTTGAGAACACAGAGACTGCTTATGAGATAATGGAGTCTCTTTAGAACATGTTTGGTAAACCATCTGACAAAGCCCATCATGATGCTATCAAGAAAGTCATGAATAGAAAAATGCGGGCCGGTACCTTCATTCAAGAGCATGTGTTGATGATGATTAGCACAATTCACGAGGCTGAAATTAATGGGGCCCGTATTGATGAGACTACCCAAGTGGGCATGATTTTAGAAAGTTTCAACCCACAGTTCTTACAATTCAAGAGCAACTACTTCATGAACAAACTGAGTTACGATATGACTCAATTGCTCAACGAGCTTATGACCTAAGAGTTAATTTCTTTTGTAGAGAAGAAGGGAGAAGCAAATGTTGTTGAGCCCTCATCTTCTCACACTTCCCTTAAGAAGCAGAAAAAATTTCAGAAAAAAGGCAAAGATCCAGGAGCAAATCCAGCAAGGGGTAATAAGGACAACCCCAATAAAAGGAACAACACTAACGAGGGCAACAAGAATAGCTCAAGCCAGAAAAAACCCAAAGGAAAATGTTTTCATTGTGGAGTTGATGGTCATTGGAAGAGAAACAGTAAAAGTACCTCAAGGAGCTAAAACAAAAGAAGATATGTAGATTTGATTTACTTGTTATTGAATCTTGTTTAATTGAGAATGATTTATCACCCTAGATAGTTGATTTAGGTGCGACTAATCATGTTTGTTGTTCTTTACAGATGCTTAGTTCCTATCGAAAGCTAGCAGATGGGGAGTTCACTATGAGAGTGGGCAATAGAGCACTAGTTTCAGCTTCAGCAGTGGGAGAAACAAAATTATATTTTCAAAATAAATTTTTATTGTTGAATAATGTTTATTTTGTACCGAGGTTTACTAGAAATCTCATATCTGTTTCTCACTTATTTGAACAATGTTATTCAATTTCTTTTAATAATAATATTGTTATTATTTCTAGAAATGGACTAGATATTTATTCTGGTTTTATGGAAAGTTGACTTTATGTGATAAAGCTCATCAATAAATCACTATTGAATACTGAAATTTTTAAAGTAGAATTGCTTAAGTCCAAGAAACTTAAAATTTCTCATGATGATAACACATATCTTTGGCACCTTCATCTAGGTCATATCAATCTAGACAGAATTAATAGACTTGTGAAGGACAGTCCTTTAAAAGATCTAAATGTTGGATCTTTACCAGTCTGTGAATCTTGTCTAGAGGGAAAAATGACTAAGAGTCATTTTTCTGCAAAGGATGGAAGGGCTCAAGAGCCACTTGAAGTCATACATTCAGATGTATGTGGTCCTATGACTACTCGGGCTAGAGGTGGTTATCAGTAGTTCATCACTTTTGTTGATGATTACTCAAGATATGGCTATACTTATCTAATGCAATTTAAATCAGAAACTTTTAGAAAGTTTCAAGAATTTAAAGCTGAAGCTAAAAAACAATTAGATAAGTCAATCAAGTTCCTTCGATTAGATTGAGGAGGTGAATACCTTGATAATGAATTCAAGGATTACTTGTTAGAACATAGGATTATATCTTAGCTAACAACACCTGGCACTTCTCAGCAAAACGGTGTTAGTGAGAGAAGAAATAGGACTTTACTTAACATGGTTCGATCTATGATGAGTTACTCTGCACTCCCAAAATCATTTTGGGGATACACCATATAGACAGCGACTTACATTTTGAATATGGTCTCATCTAAGTCTATTCTCATGACACCTTTAGAGTTGTGGAGTGGTCACAAACCTAGTTTGAGACACTTTCGCATATGGGGGTGTCCTGTACATGTGCTAGTAGGAAAGACTGGAAAATTAGAGCCTCGATTTGAGGTTTGCATGTTTGTTGGTTATGCAAGAGGCACAAGAGGAGGTCTGTTCTATAGTCCTCAAGATAACAAGGTATTTGTATCAACAAGTGCCACATTTCTTGAATATGACTATATGGCAAATTTCAAACCTCAAAGCAAGACTAACTTGGAGGAGATTCATGCTGATGAGATCAGATCAGAAACAACAAAAGTTGTTGTTCCACATGGTACTCAGAAGATGACTACTTCTAGTCGGACCATCATGCCATCTAGACGTAGTGAGAGGGTAGTACGACCACCAGCTCGATACAGATAGGTAGGTGAAGCACAAGTTGCTGTCACTGATGATGGAAAAGATGATCCCTTGTCATTTAGATGTGCAATGGAAGATGGTGACAAAGAAGCATGGTTTTAAGCTATGAAACTTGAGATGGAATCAATGTATTCCAACTCAGTCGGGGATCTTGCAGATCTACCTGAAGGGGTGAAACCTATAGGGTGTAAATGGATCTATAAGAGAAAAATAGGAGTGGACAGGAATGTAGAGACATTCAAAGCTAGACTTGTAGCTAAGGGTTATACCCATTGGGAAAGGGTTGATTATTAAGAGACTTTCTCTCCTATAGCTATGCTTAAGTCCATTCGTATATTGCTCTCTATTGCCGCTCATTATGATTATGAGATGTGGTAGATGGATGTCAAGACGACTTTTCTAAATGGTCATCTTGAAGAAACCATTTATATGGAGCAACAAGAGGGTTTCATAGATAAAGATGCATAACAAAAGGTTTGTAAGTTAAATAGGTCTATTTATGGACTTAAGCAAGCATTCAGGTCATGGTATATGAGATTTGATGAAGCAATCAAATCTTATGGGTTCACACAGTGCCTTGATGAGTCTTGTGTATACAAGCTCATCAATGACACATATATGGTCTTCTTAATTTTGTATGTTGATGATATTCTACTTATTAGGAATAATGTAGAATTATTATCAGATATAAAAGCATGGCTAACTAAGCAATTCCAAATTAAAGATTTAGGAAATGCAAGCTACATTCTTGAGATTCGTCTAATAAGAGAACGTAAAAATAGAATGTTAGCTTTGTCTCAAGCATTGTATATTGACAAGATGGTTGTCAAATATTCGATGCAAAACTCCAAGAAAGGTTATTTACCTTCTAGACATAGAGTTATTCTTTCTAAAAAAACAGTGTCCTGACACATCTCAAAAGGAAGAAGATATGAGACGTTACCCCTATGCATCAGCTGTTGGGAGCTTGATGTATGCTATGTTGTGCAAGAGGCCCGACATATGTTTGGCAGTAGGGATACTTAGCAGTTCCAGTCAAATCCAGGATTAGATCATTGGATAGCAGTCAAACATATTCTCAAGTATCTAAGGAGAACGAGAAACTATATGCTAGTATATTCTAGTAGGGATTTGATTCTAACTGGATACACAGATTATGATTTTCAAACTAATATAGATGACCGAAAGTCGATATCTGGATCAGTCTTCACCCTTGGAGGTGGAGCCATAGTTTGGAGAAGTGTCCAACAAGGTGGTATTTCAAACTCTACTATGGAAGCAGAATACATTGCTGCTTGTGAAGCAGCAAAAGAAGTTGTGTGGCTTAGAAAATTCTTTAGTGATTTGAAAGTAGTTCCAGATATGGATAAGCCATTGTCTTTGTACTGCAACAATAGTGGTGCAGTGGCAAATGCTAAAGAACCTAGTAGTCATAAAACAAAGCATATAGAGAGAAAATATCCTGTGATAAGAGATATAGTGCAGCGTGGAGACGTGACTGTTCTCAAGATTCTATCAGTTGAGAATCTTGCTGATCCCTTCACTAAGACGTTACCTGCAAAATGTTTTGAGAAACATCTAGAGGGCTTAAGGATTAGAGACATGTCTCATTTGTTTTAGGGCAAGTGGGAGATTATTGGGAGTAATGTGCCCAATAAGCAAATGTAATATAACAATTTTATAATATATGAATAAATTTATATTGATTGATATTATGTTAACATTTTAGATTATGTTTTATAAAATTCATAGAAAATTCCTTGCTTATTTATGCTAACTTTATATTAACATATATATTGTATATATGTGTGATAAAATATAAAGAGTAATAACAAAAATATGTCCATGACTTATATTTGAAGTATGGAATCTTTAAATACTTCATAGTCATAAATATAGTTTATCTCATTAAGAATATATAGTCATATCTCGACCATATATGTAGTGACATAAGATAAATATGTTTTACATAATATGATTATATAGGACTAGATCAGATAAAATTATATTGTTCTGATCATTTCAGTTAAATATAGAACAATTAATTTTATCATAATGATGGCCATATATGCATGATCTTAATTCATTGTATTTAACAAACTCCTATTTTATTTTAATTTATTCTTTAATTTACTCAGTAAAGTTTTGTATGAGTTACGATTCATATACCTTGTCTATTGGGAGTGAATTAAAATGAATACCTGGAAATGGTAATATCGATACAATGAAATCCATTTCTATAGATTCCCTTGTTTGTTAGTTCAATGATCAAATAATTAGCGCGCAATTCATAATCGTTATGAATTAATTATTCAATCAAGAACTAATGGTAGTCAAGGATAAAGACGCAATATGAGAGGTTAACAAATTCTAAACCTAGCTCTATTGCGAATCTAAATTGAGCGTTAATACATATGTAATGACTATATCAATGGACATTACTTTGAGTAAATATATTCTATAGTTATTTAGAGTGCAACTCTTAGTATTTAGTGGAATTACTTTAGAATTAATAATTATATTAATTAATATAAAGAGTTTATATTAATTAACGAAATATTATTGGAGCTTAAAACTATAGGTCAATCGGTCCCTTCGTAACCTTCTATCATTATTCGAATAATAGAAAAATGAACAAAGAAGATTAAATAATTAATTATTTAATGCACTCAATAATAAGTTTATTATTTTTCATTAAATGAAATAATTGAATTATTGAATATTCAATTGATTAAGACAAAATGACAAAAGTTGTCATAGTTAATATATTTGTTATATTTCATTAAAGGAAATAATTAAATTATTGATTATTCAATTAATTAAAAAATATAAAGTAACTTTTGAGAATAGTTTTTAAAATGGATTTTGTCAAATTTGAGTTAATGTCATAGTGCCAAGTGTTGAGCTATAGTGACAAGACCTTTTGTTTTTCATAACATTTTTGTTATAAATGTATTATAACTTAAATGAGAGATTAATAAGTTAATGTCATAGTGCCAAGTGTTAAGTTATGGTGACAAGACCTTTTGTTTTCCATAATATTTTTGTTATAAATGTATTATAACTTAAATGGGAGATAAATATTTGTAGTGGTTTTCTCTAAATGTTATAATGACCATTATGGAGTTATTCCACTATAAATAGTGGTCCAAACTCATTAGCATGAGAGGTTGAATCTTTGAGATTAAGGAATCCATTTTGAGAGAAAAAGTTTTCCGTGTTGGCTTTAGAGAAGCGTTTTCTAAATCCAAATAAATCATCTCATGTGCTAAGAATACGATCTATCATAAATTGAGTGATCTTGCTACGTTCACACATCCACACACGCTTATTCGAGGTGAGGAGGATTGACGCAGAAGATTGAAAGTTGATTATGTACCCGTATGAAGTAAGCTACAAAGGTACAATTTCTTTATCATTTAGATTAGATCTAAATAAATATTTTTAAATACATATTATTATTAATATATTATAACAACGATCCGTTTTATGTTTATGTTAAAATTGTTTTCATGATACATAGGTTACGCACGTTACCATTGTTATGAACCTCGGTAATTCTATCGTGCGAGGGAACCTAAAAACCAACAATCTAACCTTTACTGAAAATTTTTCAAACTTTTGAAAAAATGCCTCCAAGAAGAGCTCGTAGAGATCGTGCACCTGTAGCACTGGCTGAGTAGACGGCTGAGTCTCAACCAATGGATCTCCTTATTGCTTTGAAGGATGCATTACAAAATATGCCTAGAGATGGCGTAGTTCAGAACCCTCTGCTTTGCCGAATGGACTATTTCAGGGAAATAGGGCCTAAATCCACCAGTATTCGGGGGAGGACTAGACCCTCTTGTGGTTGAAAATTGGTGGAATGTTATGCTAAAAAATATGGATGCTCTAGATTCCCAGGTGAATACCGTGTGGGCCTTACAACATTTTATTTTGAAAATATGGCTGCAGTTTGGTGGAAGTCTTTGAAACTAGATTTTCTGGTCAGCGAGATGGTTTGGGAACAATTTGAAGCTATCTTTTGGGGCAACTACTGCAATGCTGGTCATAAACAAAAAATGATTTGTGCATACCATGAATTATCTCAATGAGATCTTACTATTTTGGAGTATCATGAAAAATTTGTTGAACTCTCTCAGTATACCAAGGATGTGGACCTAGTAGAGAGGATGGTGAAGTTCTGAATGAAATTTAGGCCAAAAATCTGATCTTGACTTTTTTTTTTGTTGAATTCAGTGATATTTCTGAAGTGGTGGCTACAGCTCACCGTGTCGAGGCTGGTCTGGATGAATTCTTTGGAGAATACAAAGATAAGGCAAAGAAAGGGCAACAAACGGGTGGAAAAATGACTAAGAAAGACCACAGAAAGGGTACGAACCATGAGGGTTATTCTCAGACTAGCTCTGGTGGACATTCTAGTGATACCCCTTATACTGGTGGGCCTAAAGGCCCTTATATATGCCATACTTGTGGGCAACTTGGACATTTGATGAGGAATTGCCCAGCAAATCAGAGGCTTTCTTAGGCTAGTTTGCACCTACATGGTCGGCTCCATTCAGACTTGATTTAATGGATTTTCTGAACAGGGTCCGTATGCTTATTCTGGGGCCTAGTCATTTATTCCTCAATAGTCTGCCGGCTATAGGCTGCAATATCAGCATCAATATCAGCCTGTTGGCACAGATTTTTAGAGGCCTGCTAGGTATCAGCAAAGTTTTGCTTCTAACCTCACTCCAAGTCTTCTAGCCAGTTTGCGGGACTCATTTATAGCCAATCCGGAGGTGGTCATGGAGGTGGCATAAAGGGAGAGGAGAAAGTGACAGGACAAGCATACGCAGTTGTAGGGTCTGAGGCAATTAATCTGCTTACCCATGGTGTCGTTGATGGTAGGATCCTTATTTTTTCTACTACTGCACATGTATTGTTTGACACTGGTGCAACTCATTCTTTCATTTCTGCATTGTTTGTGAATATTTTGGGTTTGACTATAAAGAGACTTGAAAACCCATTTATGTTAAGTACCCCTATTAGTAAAAGTCATGCGATAAATTTTTTACGAAATTTGTTGCGTTGTCATTTGTGGGCATGGATTATTTGCTGACTTGATTGTGATACCCATGGATCAACTTGATGTGATCCTAGGTATGGACTGATTGAATGGTTATAAAGCAAGAATTGACTGTCATTGGAGGACGATAACTCTGACGTTAATGGACGATCAAATTCTAGTATATTCATGTAATATTCTTATATTTCCTGTCGATTGTACTTTACGAGCCTGTTTGAGTGGTCAAAGGAAATGGGAGCACTATATGAAAATTTTTTCTATTAGTGGTGACCGCATTTTGGACAGGCAAGATCTGGAGCTGTTGATAGTCTCTGATTTTCAATATGTTTTTCCTGAGGATCTACCTGGGTTGCCACCCGACCGCGACATTGACATTTGTATTGATTTAGTGTCTGACACTACTCTAATTTCTATGGCTCCATACCGTATAGCTTCTGCTAAGTTGAATGAGTTGAGAACTCAGCTGAATGATTTATTATTGAAGGAATTCATTCAAAATAGTACTTCACCAAGAGGTGCGCCTGTTTTATATGCAAAGAAGCAGAACAGTTCTCTTCACTTATGTATTGATTACCAAAAATTAAATCATGTGACGGTAAAGAATAAATACATGTTATCGAGAATCAATGATCTGTTGATCAACTAGGTGGGTCTATGTTTTTCTCAAAAATTGATTTGAGGTCTGGCTACCACCAGTTGAAAATTCATGAGAATGTAATTCCTAAAACAATTTTTCGGACTCAATATGGGCACTTCAAATTTTTTATGCTTCCGTTCAGATTAACTAATGCACCAGCTGCCTTTATAAATCTTGTTAATCGAGTTTTCCAGTTTTATCTTGATCTGTTTGTGGTGGTATTCATTGATGATATTCTTATATATTCAAAGTCTCATGAGGAGCATATTAAGCATATGTGAATTGTTTTGCAGATGTCGTGTGAGCACCAATTGTTTGCTAAAAGAGAAAAATGTAATTTCAGGATGACTGAAGTTAAGTTTCTTGGCCATGTTGTCTCCCACAATGGCATTTATGTTGATCTTGCTAAAATTGAGGTAGTGTTGGATTAAAAGCCACTAAGAAATGTTACTAAAGTATGCAATTTTTTGGGCTTGGCTGGGTATTATCGTCGATTCGTAGAAAATTTTTCTTCCATTCTTACCGTAGACATAATTGACTCGAAAAGATGTTAAGTTCATTCGGAACGACAAATGTCTAACGACCTTTGAAGAGCTAAAACAAAGGTTAACTACTGCACTAGTTTTGGTAGTACCCGATGAGACTTCACCATATGCCATGTATACAAATACGTCAAGAGTTGGTTTGGGTTATGTTCTGATGCAACAAGACAGAGTTATAGCTTATGATCTAGATAGTTAAAGACACGTGAATAGAATTATCCTACCCATGACTTGGAGCTTACAACCATTTTTTTTGCTTTGAAGATATGGCGAAGCTACTTATATGGCATAAAATTTTGAAGTGTTTTATGATCACAAGAGGTTGAAATATTTATTTACACAACGCGATTTGAACCTTAGATAGCGCCGGCGCTGTTGGATTAAGTATATAGGAGGTTAGGATTTTTCCTTAGAATATCATCAAGGAAAGGTCAATGCTGTGGATGATGCTTTGAGTCGTCACCCTCAAGGTTCACTTGCATGTCTTATGCTAGAGTAGTGGAAAAAATGTCTGACTATTGAGGATTATGAACTGTACTATCAAGAAGATGATAAGTAAGTACGTGTATTTAATTTGATAGCAACTCCTGCACTTCTGCAACGTGTTTAGGATAGGTAGAAGTATGATAATAAGTTAAAGGAGAGATTTAACCAAATTTGATTTTGTGAGCAGTTTGAAGGTTGGAAAATTAAATCCACTAACTTCCTATATTTTAGGGACCGTGTTGTGGTGCCCAATTATTCGGATTTGAGGCAAGAAGTTTTATCAGAGAGCCATAAATCCAAATTTGCTATTCATACAGGTAGCACTAAAATGTATCATGACGTCAAGAATCAATTTTGATGGGTCAGAATGAAACGAGATATAACAAATTATGTGTCCAAATGTTGAACTTGTCAGCAAGTCAAGGCTGAACATCAGAGACTAATTGGATTGTTGTAGCCTTTACCTATTCCATAGTGGAAATGTGATAAGATCACTATGGATTTTGTAACCGGTTTGCCAAGGACAACACAAAGCTTCACAATGCTCCTTCGAGCATAGTATCAGATAGAGATCCGAGATTTACATCAAAATTTTAGAGAGCCCTTCAGAGAGCTTTGGACACTGAACTTGATTTGAGTATTGTTCATCACCCTCAGATCGATGGTCAGTTTGAGCATACAATTCAGACTCTAGAGAACATGTTGAAATGTTGTGTTCTGGATTTTGGTGATAGTTGGGTGAACCATTTGCCACTAGTGGAGTTCATTTATAACAATAGTTAACAAACCAATATTAGAATTTTGCCTTATGAAGCTTTTTATGGAAGACCATGCTGGTCCCCGCTATATTGGGCTGAGGCCAAGGAACGTGTTGCTCTCAGACCAAATTTGATCTAGGAAACGATTGAAAAAATACAATCTATTAAGGAACTACTGAAAATAGTTCAAAGTCGTCAAAAAAGTTACACAGACCTTCTAAGAAGAGAAATTGAGTTTGAAGCTAATAATTTTATATTTTTGAAAGTTTGACCACGTCAAGGAGTTAGCCACTTTGGCATAAAAGAAAAATTGGCTCCTAGATATATTAGGCCTTTTCGAATTATCAAACGTGTTGGTGTGGTGGCTTATCAATTAGAGTTACCACCACAGTTGAATTATATCCATAACGTCTTCCATATTTCCATGCTTAGAAGATATGTCTCTGATCCATTGCATGTTATTTCTTGGACGGATTTGCCCATTCAGGAGGATATATCTTATGAAGAATAACCTGAAATGATACTTGTCCATGAGATCAAAGTCCTACGGCGTCGTGAAATTCCTTTGGTTCAAGTTCAATAGAAGAACCAGAGTGAAAGGGAAGCTACATGGGAGATTGAATCAGAGATGGAATCAAAATACCCACATTTATTTGGTGGAACCTTGAAGTGTAGGGATGAAATTTCCTAAGTGGGGGAGATTGTGATGTCTTGAATTGTGTAAGGCAAAGTGGGCTGGAAATAACATGGTTGTGGGGCTGGGAATTCCTCAATTTTCAAAGCCTACCTTCCGCAATAAATCTCTCACCCCCACACAACGCTCTTTTCTTCTTTAAATGGAACACTTGTCTCCTTTGTGTTTTTTGCATGGAGAAAATTATAGAGTAGAGTTGCAAAGGAAGGAAGAGAGGCTCTGCAAATTTTGTGAGGAAAGAGTTGAATGTTGTGAACAACAAAGTAGACTTTGTTAAAGAATTTAGTTCAAGCAGCAACCACGGGTGGGAATTTCAAAACTCTTTGAGAGGTAAGGATGAGTAAACTATTAAGTTGTTGAAGAAACATTGGAAATTCTATTGGTTTTGAGTTTGAATTTCATTATTGATATTAGGAGTTGATTTGGTGGGTTTAATCTATTGATTTAGAACTTATATAACATTGTAATTGTTAGTAAATATATGGAGGGTGATTTGGTGATTTTTCATTGGCGGAAATTTTGGAGATTCGGAGAAAAATGTTGGCCGGCATCGGAGAAGATGACGCCGAGCAGCGACTTGAAATGGCCAAGAGTCGGGCTGGCTAAGCCACGGCGTAGCCATGCCAAGGCCGCAGCTTGAGCTCCCTGCTAGGCCAAGCCGCGGCTTTCAAAATTTAGGATCGCGACTCAACCTTCTCGGGTTGATTAACCTTTTACCCTCAGGGATTTGTGGTCACAGCTTGGGCCCAGTTTTGGCCAAATTTTGGTTTATTTAAGGCTCGGTTTAATCCCAATTTTAAGGATGATTTTGATAATTAATCCGATTGTTTTTTGGGTTGACTCGAGACCAGTTTCGGAACCCGTTTAGGCTTCAGACTCAATTGTTCTCGAGTCATTGTTTAAGCTTAAAGTTTATAATTTAAATGAGATAATTCGACATAATTGGTAAAATGATTATTTCTAAATTCTAGGATTTGAAATTTGGATTCGGCTGATTATTTGGCGTTCCCATTTTGGATTGAGCTTTGATTATTAGTTGGCCATCGTAAGGTATGAGTTTTTTTTTTTATGTCCAGCATTGCATCACGATTATTTTGAGATGTTATCTCATATAAAATGATAGGTCTATTATAACCGTCATTTTTACTGTATTATCTGTACGCTTTTTGTTGGACATGTTTTATTTCGAGCATGCACATCATTTAATTGACCCGTGAGGGGGTCCTATTTTATATATGCACATTCGACCGTTGGAAAATGTGTTTTTTGTATTAACTAGAGTAATGAGACAACTGACTGTGTCGTGTCCTTGGGCGCAAAACCCTAAACCTGATCAAGACTTATTATTGTGGCCTTAGCGATCGCTGAGTATCGCCTTGTTCCATGTTCCTATAACACTGTGTCCACAGAGCTGTGAGTGACTCCATTTTCATTAAGATTTCTGTGGAGTCTATTTTACGTACAAACCACACTATAGTGGACGTTTTTCACATTTTGCCTCACTAGTCAATTTTACTCCGTTTTAATTAAATATTTTAATCATAGCATGCTCCCTTATTTAATTTATAAAATTTTAATTGTTGAATATAAAATACTTCCCCTATTGAATTTAGTCAACTTATTCCAACGACATATATTCAAGTATTAATTTGGAAGATCACCAATTGCCGTTGCAGGATTGAGCTGGCATTTATCTTATTATTTCAGTATTTTATTTTAGGAGTCTTTGTGAGGTTAAACTCTTTTATTTAAAATTTATAATAATATTTTACATAAATTTTTGAAAATTGTTAGCACTTTTATTTAAAAAATATATTATCACTTCATCTCGATGTCACCATTGAACCTTTGGTATAGTCCATTTTGGTCAAACCCTAGCAAATATTATATTTCACTAAAGTTTTCCGCTACATAAATAAATAAGTAATTAAATAAAAGACTAAAGGGTCAGGCGGTTCGATCCGATTTTGGGTTGGGTCACTCCCCTTTCTGTCTCGAGTCCTCTCCGAGTTGTGACATAAAATAGCAAGTTTTAAATATTGAAATGAAGCTGAATAGGATGGGATGGGATAGGATGGGGTGGGTTGGGAGGGGATGGTTTGGGAAGGGAGCTAGCCTTCTTGAAGGCATCGTATTGGATTTTTTGATGCTCGAGGCACGCATTTTGGCGGGAGTGCCCTCATGCCCGTTGGTCATTCGGGAAGCACGTACAAGGTCCCAGCATAAGTGTTAGCAGGTTGGGAGGGAGATGATTATGGGTAACCACTCTCGTCACTTGTTAGCATTGTTGCTTCCGCATGCAGATTGGCACGTTGGCCCAAGCAGGCTGGCTAGAATGTGCTGTGAATTCTGGCGCCACACGGTATTGACCTCTAGTACTATAATAGTTTGGTATCATAGCAAGTTTGCTTCCTTGAGGAGGGGGCAGCTACAGCGGTGTCGAGAGAAAGGCACCGTGATGGTGGAAGTTCATCATAGTCAAAGACCCAGAAAGAGGGGCATTGTGATCTCCATACAGGGAGAAGGTCATTCTAGGTCAAGAGAGGACCGTCGTCGAAAGAAGATGATCTACGCGATATGGTGGAATGACTGTGCTGAGAAGACCATCAATAGGGAAGGTTTATTTCATTGGGCATGTCTAATGAAAGTGGACATGCGCCAACATCGAAGAGGTGATCTCACTTGGGTAGGGATCTTTGGCCAAGTCCGAGAGTGGTCGCAAGTAGGTCGCGAAGGAGGTCGACTATGAAGTGAGACGATGTTGAGTCACATTGAGATCGAGCAACCATCATAGGAAGAGACATTGTCATGGAAAGATAATGTTAGCAAGTTAATTCGAGGGGGACTTTAGCAATGGTGGGCAGGTGGAGAAATTTGAAGCAAGCTAGAGCGAAGTTGTCGGCGACATCAAGTAAACATTAATGAGAACATTGACAAAGACCGTCAACAACTTAAGTGGAGGAGAATGTCATGATTCGCGCAAGGGTCCAATCATGACTCATGTGTCATCGACAATGTTCACGGGTGTGTCAATGGGGACATCGACATTTTGAAGTGGAGGAGAATGTCACAGTCCGACTATTTCCATAGTCGACCACAGCTACAAGAAGGCATTGAGGGGCCACATCAACATCAAGTGGTGCAATCCATATGCGGGACATGGTTGCACAATACCTGTCAGATAAGGAAAGTGACTCATCGCCACCATGGGATGTTCACTCCTTCTACAATGACATGATGTCAGCTCTCCACTATCCTCGGGACATCTGCCTTAAGCGAGCTACTTTGTGGTGAGTGAGCACGCCACGATGTGGGGGCACTAGTGAGCCAAGAGAGAGCCTTAGTGTCTCCATGCAACAGGGAGTTCCATAGACAGTATCAGTTGTTAATCCAACATCGGTATTGCGCACCTCCTATGCCACAGAGACTTGGATGTGGGATCGCTATAGACTCTATTATTCCCACATGGTCGACCAGAGGTAGGGAACGATGCGGGCATGGTTGACACAGCATCAAGAGGAAAGAATGTTGCCATCGAGGATCTCGTGGTCGGATCACGCTTGCTAGAGATGCACCTTGGGTTGCGTCAACGTCTCGAGGCACACATTTGGGTGAGATTGCCCTCATGCCCACTGGTCATTTGGGAACGCATACAAGGTCCCAACATCAGTGTTAGCGGGTTGGGATGGAGGCGATTATGGGTAACCTCTCTCGTCGCTTGTTATCATTGTTGCTTCTGCATGCAGATTTGCCCGTTGGATCGAGCAGGGTGACCAGAATGTGCTGTGAATTTTGGCACCGCACGGTATTCATCGCTAGTACTGTGACAGTTTTGTCCCAACATTAGTGTTAGCGGGTTGGGAGGGAGGCGACTATGGGTAACCTCTCTCATCGTTTGTTAGTGTTGTTACTTTCGTATGTATATTGGCTCGTTGGCCCGAGCAGGCTGGGCAAAATGTGTTGTGAATTTTGGCGCCGAACGGCATTGACCGCTACTACCGTGACACTACGCACACCTTGACCATGAATGCAATGGTATAAACATATAGTTATTTGGTAAAAATATATAAGCTATTTACGGGGAGAATAAGATTGGATGAAGAATAATTTGGTGTGGGCCGAAGAAAAAAGGGATGAAGAATAAAAACAAAGAGAAATGATTAGGAGAGGGAATAAGTAAGTGATTAGAATAGAGGATAGCTATGCAATTAGGAAAGAGAAAGATTTGATTGAGAATAATTATGAAAAAGAAAAAAATAAGGGAAAATGACAAATCAACCATCGTGGTTTACGATCAATGACAAGTCAACCACTATGGTATGTTTTCTAACAAGTTAACCACCCACGTATAGTAAAATGAAAAATCCACCATCGCTGTCCGTTAAAAAGCTGACAGGCCCAAGAAATTTTGGCCTGGACGCCGAGGCCAATTGCCCTCTACCCCACCCCAATCATTTTCTCTTTTTAAAAAGGGAAAATGAAAATTAGGGCTCTCTCACACTCTACTCTCTCACACTCTGCCCTCTTCCTTCCCGAATCTCACCCTCTGCTCTCTCTCTTCCCGAATCGGCGACTCCCTTCTTGAATTGGTGACACCCAAAGTAGTTCGACAACCCTCACGGCGACGACCACGCGAATCCGAAGACTGAACGGCGACACCCAAACGAGGCCGACGACAGAATGACGAATGGCGTTCTTCTTCCGTTCTTGGATAGAGTGATAGTTTAATTTGACAACGCCTTTCTCTCGATCTCTCGGTTCTTCTTCTGTTCTCGGTTCTCGCTGATCTGTCGATCTCGGTATTTCTTTTCCGTTCTTTAGTCATTTAATTTGTTTTGACGGTATGGATTTGTTAGTATTACTCTGTCGAATTTTCTAGTTCGGTGATGATAGATAGTCATTGTTAGTTGGTTTGGATCTGCGATGAATGCTTTAACTGTTGTATGTTGTCATTTATTCTCTGTGATAGAGTGATAGTTTCATGTGATAGATCCTTGCACTTTGTCTATTTTTCGTAACCATTTCTCTTTCACCGATTGTCTCGTCATCTATAACAAAACTAAAAACAACTAACAAACCCCAAGTAACAAAGAAAATAACAAGGAAATGACAACGAAAAAGGGTTAACTCTAAAAAAACTTTGTTGGATGTTGTTCAATTGTTGTTTTACTCTTTTAGAATCTGAATTTCAGAATTTGGATTGCCTACCGGGTTGTGGTTTGCTGATTTTGTTTTATTGTTGTTTTTTGGTGGTTTGTTGGTTTCTGTTATTTTATTAGTTTCAATTTTTGTTTGATTGCATTTTTTATTACCCAAGAGACGATTTGAGGAAATACTGTTACGCTAACTTAGGCATGTTCTGTGGGTTATTATACTGCAGGTTGGCGAATTACTCTCAACAATCAGAATGCAATCCCGGACTAAGAAATTGATCTCGAAGCGTGGGAAGGCAATGGTGGAGGCCGTTGAACTCGTTCAAACTGCGGCGGTGGAAGCCGTGGCAGTGGAAGATGTTCAACCCGCGGCGGCGGTGGAAGACGAAGGAACTGCCGAGCCTGAAGAAGGAGAAACCGGATGCTCATTGGTTTGGTTCCAACTCGTTAAAGCGGGTTCAAGGTCCAAACTTTTCTGGAATGCAAATTGCGAAACACAGTATTTAGAAGATATACAAAACCGTAGAATTATTATGTCAAAAATAGTAGATTTGGACTCTTTCGCAGGAATGGGAATTGATCGTATGCTTGAACCTGCTGGATTAGCCGGGTTGTGCCAGATGAGGGACAGTTACTGCGAGAGAGTTATACGATTATTTTACACAAATTTGAAAATGTCCACCCAACCATTATAGGTGCGGACGTACGTTTTTGGAAGGGAGTTGAGGTTCACTTCCAATGATGTAAATATTATGCTTGGATATGTACTGGAGGAGCCAAGCGATGAATATTATCATATGGCTCGGGAGCCACCATTCGTCAAACAAGGAGGTGGGTTAGCGGTGCTTAGATTGTTGCACCGGGATCCCGAGGTTGCCAAGTACAGCAAGCGAAAGGGCAAGGAGTTGAATGCCTTAGCCCGATTGATCAACCTGATCATGACGTACACAATTTTGCCTCGGAATGGGCATCGAGACCTTGTTACCAGCATGGATCTCTATATGTTGGAGAAGGTGTTCACAGGAAAAAAGGTGGACATCAGATATATCATCGTGAGCCACATGCAAGAGGTGCTCAACAACTCGGCGAAGTCCCTGCATTACAACTGGCTCATCCAGAGTATCGTTGAGCAATTTGGGGTACCCATCCCGGAGAAAGAGCCGAGAATTGAAGAGTCCATCAATGACATGTACAACAATTTATTATTGGACTGAATGGGTATCACCCAAACTGGAGGGGAGTGGTTCCGCAAGCCCAAGAAGCAAGCAGAACATCCACCCCTCTCAGAGCTAAGCATTCAGTCCCTTCGCATGAACAGCTGCCTCCTCCTCAGTCATCTCACTTTAATTCGATGTCTGAGGAGACGTCCGACTGGATGAGCATGATGGAGGAGCTCCATCATATGTCGATGACCCAAATGCAACTGATGGAGGAGCAGCTGCAAATGCAACAAGTCCAAATACGAAGAGCGGAGGAGCTCGCAGAAGAGAGGTGGGAAATAGCACAACAGTGGCTTATGCAAGCAGCAGAGTGGCATCGTGAGGTGGTGGCAGCCCTTCAAATAGGTGTGAGGCGATCAGCCCGTTCAGCAACTGCGTCATCGTCCTCTAACGCACCAGATGCCACATTCCGCTTGTAAGTTAATTACATTGTACGCGAAGTCCAATTTTTACTTTATTTGTGTTTCATGTAATGACGTGTTGTTAATTTGCAGTACCCCTGTCGGAAGCTGCCCACCTGATCCTCCAGCCGTGCCTCTCGAGCCTCCACCCCTTAAAACTATGCGCGTGGTACGTCTTTCATTTTGTTATATATGTGTGTTCATTCATGTTTATGCTTTGTTAGGCTGACCATTTTTTGACATGTTTGTTGCAAGCTCATGATTTGATGCGTATGTTCAAGGAGTATGTGCAGGCAAATACTCGAAAGAACATAGAGACATGCGCAATTCTTGGGGGAAAGTTTACCGACAATGAATACGTCGTCAGTGCTATCATCTTCCCGGAGCAGCACGGAACGTCAGATATGGTGAGAGGCCTTTGTTGTGTGTTAGTGTATAAGATTTTATCTTAGTACTCATCCGAACTTATATGCAGTACTGTACGACGGAAGACTCAGATGCAGCTGTTTTCGAGTATCAATAGAAACACGGTCTACTCACATTAGGATGGATTCACGTAAGTAACCATCTCGCTTCTCCAGGTTGTTGTTAATGTTTACTGATATCATATAATGCGTTGTTTACATTGCAGACACACCCGAAACATGATTGTTTTATGTCGTCCGTTGACCTGCACACTCAATTCGCTTACCAGCGATTGCTGCCGGAATCAATCTCCATCATCATAGCTCCCACTAACAAACAGCGGTATGTATTTTCCCTTGTGTAAATTCTTAATATTGCTTTCCGCGTATTTGACCGCCAATTGTTCCCTTTGCATTACAGGCCGTTCGCTGTCTTGTAGTGTACCCCTGAGGGGATGAGGGTGATACGACAGTGTACTATTCTGCAACAATTCCACGAGCACGACCCAACAACCTTTCAGTATGAGGGTCCGTTGTTCTCCGCAGCAAATAGAGTATTCCTTGACCCGTACTTATCATTTATGGTCAAGGATTTGCGCCAGAAATGGACAAGGAATTAGAAGGCGTAGTTTAGTTCAATGATTTACGTTGTAGTTTATGTTTAGTTGAATTTGTGTACATTTACGTTGTAATGTATGTGTAGTTTACATTTACTTTGCGAATGATATGTTTGGATGTTATGTGTAGTTTACTTTTAGTGGATGCATAATATGTTTGGATGATACTGGAATTGCTTGGGGTTTTTGTGCAGGATGTACGAGAATAGCTTTGGGGGAGTAAAGAAACAAGGGATATTCTATTAAAATTTTTATAAATTGGCAAGTTGGTCAAGTGATAAGTAATCCAACTCTGAAGAATAATTGAAAAGTGTATTGTTTACCACTAAAACCATTTACAAATTCAGTGCGGTGGACCCTTTCCTTCGTAAGTGCATGACAGGGTCAACCCTAAACGCCCAATTTTTGCACTTTTCTTTAACTTTTTACAGTATATTTTATTTGCCACGTACCATAAACCATATCATTACATCATTAATTCTCATATCAACACGGATTACTCATTATACAAACCCTAACTATTTAGAAAAACACAAATTTTCATAAGTTTCATTTGACTATCATCTACATTTGTTGCAAGGAAAAACAGTTGTATCATGGCAGGTTAAGGTCCACATTTGTGTACGTTTGTGTAGGAGGACCTTCCGCATCAAACTCCTGCAGATCACATTACAAAGGAAATTAGCATAGTTCAAATAACAATTGAAGGCATAACGTGATAATGGGCTGACCTGCGTCTCATGAACTCTATCGAGAACTGTCACAGATACTTGGGAAGGAATTGTCTCAGGGACTAGGGAAGGAATTGTCTCAGGGGCTGTCTTGGGGACTCTGAAACCCATAAATGTGCCATCCGACCTTCCTCTGCCGCCTCTGCCTCTCCCTCTCCCTCTGTCGCCTCTGCCAGCCCCTACACTGGACTCGCCTCCCCCTTCGCACGTGCGGGCATTGTGCCCCACACCCCCACACCGGCCACAAGTGACGTTCAAATGTCTTCTGGTTAGCACTGTTCAGCTTGGGGCCTCGTCCACATCCCGTATTCTACGGACGCGGGGCCTTCCTGGAAGCCTTTTAAATGGCGGTGGGCTAATTGGATCAAGATTCGTCACAGGAGGCCACTCGATTGGTCCATTGAGGGGGCAGAGAAAGTGAGAGTACATCACCATGTATGCTTCCTGGTGATAGCACCAATGCACAAAATCCTCAGGAGATCTCCTCATGAAGTGAATGCACGGGATTGCATGGACACACGGGATGCCGGTCAACTCCCACCGGTAACATATACAAGTACACCTGTCCAAATCGACAAGAGTACATGTCCGTACCGTTGCTGACCTCAAATTGGGCAGCTCCTGCAAACTGGGGACTCCAATTTCGACTGGCAAGTTGGACTTTGGCGACCGTTTGCTGATCATTTGACACAACAGATCGATCGAGCGAGCCATTTTTCATTTTTTTTCACGATCCTACCCATGATGCCCTTTCGAATGATCTCAAACATACTTAGAATTGGTTTTTCTCGGGCGGGTAGGATGCAGGCATTGAAGGACTCGCCAGGGTTGTTGAGGCTTATGTGCACTTTGGGATGGAAGAGAAGGCATGTTTGGCCCAACATGTCACCTCTATTCCACGTAAATAGTTGTGGGCCGCCGGGTCAAGGACAAATAACTTGGTCATCTCTTTCTCAAATTGCCACACTGTTGTGGCTCTTGATGCAGCCCACATTGCATCCTTCAACAATCTGACTTTAAATTGTTTTTGAAAATTGGCATACAGGTGTCGGATGCAAAACCGCTGGTCTGCTTGCCATGCCACCTCTCTCACAGCTGGCACTAGTCTCTACAAAAATTCATAATATGAGACAGACATTGGTAAAAAATGCATAACATAAACACATGATGCAAAAGCAATGAACAACACCTTTTGTCGATCAGAAATGATTGTCCATCCATTGCCAGATGAGGTGTTTAGATCGTCAAGCAACAATTCTAGAACCACCTCCATGAAGCCCTATTTTCTGCTTCAACGACTGCTACAGCAATCGGATACATACCATCGTTCCCGTTGATGGTGACAGCAGTAAGCAGTTGGCCTGGAGTTGCTCCATTCAAATGGCAGCCATCTAAACAAATAACAGGTCTACCACAGTTTAGCACTCCCCTCTTGCATGCATCACAGCACATGTACATTCTTTTAAATACACTTATATCAAGGTCAACACGCAGTGAACTTCCAGGATTCAACCTCCGAATCTCCTCAGCATAGGACCATATGAGCTTGTATTGCTCATTGCCATCCCCTTCATTCTTGGCTGCATTTCTTGCCCTTCTAGCAAGGCTAGGTGTGATGTTGACGTTGAAGTCCTTCCTGACAATCTCAATTATGGAAGATATGTCCCAGTCGGCCTGACTTTTAAATCTATCTAAGTAATGCGTTGCCACCCATTTGGCAGTGGCATGACGACTTTCCATCTTTCTAGAGCAAGTGTGAACGTCGTTGTAGAACTTTATTTGAAATGTCATTTCACCTTGCATTTGTGACGCGTGCATCCGTCACGGGCATCCTTCCTGGCAGCCAACCCTCAACCGATAAGCATCACTGTGAGTGAATTTTATGCCGTACCCATTCTTCAATGCATGATCAACAATTTCTTCTCTAATTTTATTCAATGAACTGTACTTTTTGCCAAGGCTCATACCAATGAAGCTGCATTGTGCTTCTGGTTGGCGTCTAGGCCTACTCTCCGCCATGTCAATAGCTTCATCACTAGTGGATTGGCATGTTGATTGGAGGTCCTCATTGTCCTCTTCATTTAGACTTGCAGAAACAGAATGCAACACAATTGCAACTTCATTTCCAATTCCACATACTTCGTTCTCATTGGTAAATAATGTCTCTTGACGGGCCCACTTGTGCTTCACGGTTAATAACAGATTCTTCAACACTCCAAGACGCCATTTTCTTGTCAACAAATTCTTCAACTTTGCCAAAATTCTTTTCTCTTCTCGCTTCAGCTCTTGGACTTTTCTAGGTTAGCTAATCTATAACAAAATGCGTGTGAATATCGCAAATTGCGGGGAGTTCGCAGTTATGTATTCTGCTGAATTAACAGAGGACGCCGCGGCATCCAGACATAGCGTCCAGGCCAAAAATTGCCTGGAGGCAATTTGCAGGGCCCGTCAGCTTTTTAACGGACAGCGATTGTGAATTTGTCATTTTACCATATGTGAGTGGTTAAGTTGTTAGAAAATATACCATACTGGTTAACTTGTCATTGATCGTAAATTACGATAGTTGATTTGTTATTTTCTCAAAAAATAATTAATGAGAAAAGAGAATATAATGATTTATTAATTAAAGAGAGAAAACTAAGAATTAAAAGCTATTAAATAAAAAAAATAGATGAATGGTCATGATTAAATAGTAAGATTTTTGCCAATGAAATAATGGGCAAGTTGCCCAATCTTTAGATGGACAATAAAACCCAACCTCTCAAGCAAATCCCACTAGAGCCCATTTGAAAGTGATTTTGGAAAGGTTAAAAGTGCTTGTTTGAAAATCTGTACTCTATTTTAATGTACAACAATTTTGACAAAAAAATATGGTTTTTGAGATTTATAATTTGTTAACTATTAAAGTATATGTAATATATCTTGGACTGGTTTAGCTCTAATCTTTAAAATAAACACCACCAATTACAGGTGCCTGCAGAACAGCAGCAGTGGATGATAAAGAGAGGCATCAACCTGAGCAGCGCCCAACAACTTTTCCACTGATGGCTGACAAATGGAAAAAGGTCAAACGGCAAAATATAAAAACGGATAAATATCCACCCAAGCCAGTCCAAATCAAGATTCCTACAGCTAAGTATCCACCCACCGGGCTTCCTAAAAACTTCATCACATACCATCGCTACAGCAACACAAAACCATAAATTAGAAAAGACCAGGAAAGCAAAACAGATTCTTATAAATTAATAAAGTTAAAGTCATGATGATAGTGTAACTAATGCCTCATTACACTATGTTAATAGCATATCCGAATCTAAAAATATCATAAATATATTTATATCTAGTTAAAAGTATAACGGTTAAGTAAGAAAAATAATAAATAAAAATAAACACCAAAAATTTTACATGGAAATTCAAATCATAAAAAAAAAAAAATCATGAGACCAAACTAAAAGAGATATCACTACGAAAAATAAGATTAAATTTAAAAAAAAAAAGAAATTAACAAAACAACCATTAAACTATGTGATCACTGACAAGTTAATCATTAAATAATTTTCACTAATAAATAAAAACACTTAAATATGAAAAATGACCGACACAAATATTACCGTTAACTTGAGGGAAATGACTTGATTATATCGTTTTAGAGAACTTGCAGTGGAAAAGAGTTAATATCAATGGAAAAAATTATAAGAACTCATGATTTCATAGGCTTTCAGTGGAAAAAAGCTAGTATCTATGGACAATAGATTTGAGAAAATATGTATAAGTTGATTTTAATTTTGTTTAGTTTTATAATTTAGAAGATTTAATAGAAGAATATATAATGTTTTAGACGTCAGATGATTTAGAATTGTTTTACTATCCATGAGAGAATCACTACTTGCCTGTGTTTTTTCACAAAGCAGACAATAGATTTGTTCCTTATCTATAGAGAAAATATGCAAAAAAACAAAAAAATCATCTTTCCTCTGCAAAAAATCAACTTTCCTCAGTCGTCTTTCCATAGCAGAAACTGGTATTTTCTCTATAGAAAGTTGACTTTCCTCTTCAGAAAATCGTTTTTCCTAAGTTTTATTTCAATGACTCACTTTTCACAACGGAAAGACAAGGTTCCGCAGCTAAAGATAATGTTTTTTTTTAACAGAAAACGTAACTGTGATGTTTGCTCCATTCTTTTTCTATAGTTGAGTATTTTATTTGTTAGCAAAAATCATTTAGTTGGTGATTTGTCATTAATCTCATAGTATAGTAGTTGTTTTGCTAATTTTCTTAAAAAAAACAAATATTTTAGAATATATTCAATAAATTTTTAGAACTCACTGTATGCACAAAACACTCACTTATTTTTCCAACCCACATTTTTTTTATTTCCCACAAATTTTCTCTCCGTTTTCCCTTTCTTCTTGGGATGATTTTGAATGTATCCAAACTTATCTATTTATAGAGGTCCAACGCAAGAAAACAAAGGGGAGTACATGCATGTAATCACCGAAAGCCCACAACAGAGAGAAGAAATAAATGTCTCTCTGTTTTTCTTTTCATCTCGTCCAAATCCAAAAATGATAAAATGATCTCACATAGAAATCATGCTAAAAAACATGAAGTATGCAGGCAGGCACTAATTCATATTCTTTACAGCACTAATGGCTAATTAGTAAAGAGTTTGAGAGAGAATAATAAATTATGACATACAATTAGATTTTTGGTGATGGGATTTGAAACTCTTATACAAATTGATTGGTAGTTTGATATTGTTTCTCACTTTGCCTCACTATATAATCAGTGACCACTTCCTATGATTGAAATACTCCTGGTTGCAAACCTTTCCAGTGCTGTTTCGGGTATGTATGCATTTTCGATTTTCTCTTAAACTGCCAACACTACATGTGTGGTTACATATAAAATTCATATGTACTTTCAGACCCGAGTTTGTTCCTCAAAAAACTTCAATATATGATGTCTGCCTATGAGACAAACAAAAAATATCACAACCCGTAAAGAATTCGAGACAGAACGGGAAATGATTTAGCCCAAAGAACCGAGTCGCCTGACTTATTTTACTTAAATTTATTAATTAGCAGCAGAAAACTTAAAATAATTATTACAAGCCAATGTCCAATAACATAGATCAAACTGACCCAACAGTAATATCAGATAGTATAATAATATAATTCAAAATGAAATAACTATGCGGAAATTAAAACTAGCGATTACATTATTCTTAACAAAATTTACCTAGTAAAAAGGGTCTCTCAAGAATAAATTATTAAAGTGCAGAAATAAAATAATATCTCGCCGGGTCTAATCTTGACTTGACAACTATAATAAAATTTTGAAAGGTGTCATTGTGGTGACTTGACTAAACTTAATAACGATTTAATAATTTTAATTAAAAAGAAATGTTGTTTAAGTATGCATGAATTTAAAATTACATTTTTATAAATTCATTTTAGAAAAATGTGTACAAAATGGCACGTGTTTAAAATCACCTACTAATTGTGGTACGTAATTAAAATATGTTATTTTGTACTAATTAAAAATTACAATGAAAATGAAGTCATTCATGAACTCTGAGCACACCATATCATAAGCATATAACAGAATAAAAGCGATACTAGGCGATCGTAAAAGGCATGTAAAATACCTTGATCAAATTTATGGTTTTGTGCTTAGGGATACGAAACATACAATTGTCTTATTACTCTAATTAACAACAAACAAACACATCCTCCAACGGTCGAATGTGCATATAATAAAACAAATCCTAAACTGAGACGATCGAACTTGATTCACACGATCGAGTTTATCCAAAAGTTTTAATGTACATTTTTAATTGAAACGTGTACAGTGAAAAATTAAATATAATTTAAAAATCTGACGACCATAAAATAGACATGTCATTTTCATATAGGACACGTCTCAAAATATTTATTTTATAAAAAATTATACAAATGTAGTGCATAAAAATAAATCATTCCTTTAAAGTGATTTTACAATGATTAAAACTCAAGAGTCTGAAAATTCAAATCCAACAGTCCACGAATTTTTAATTAAGGTGGGGTACCTACAAAAAATTAAGGTATTAAATTCAGTCAAAATTTTATATTTAAATATTTCTAATTATTATTTGAAATTTAATTCAAGTTAATTGGGTAAAATAATACTGAAAATCTAGGCAAAAAATGTAATACCCCGATCCTAATTTTTCCGAGTACGTTATGTATTGAACTTTTGGTAATAATATATATATCATGTGGCATACTATTATGTGTTGAATTATGACGTATATTCATGGGGGAAAATATGACGGGATAAAATTCTAGTCGAAAAAGTGAATAAAAAGGGGATTGTGGTCTGTTCGGACGCCTGTGGACGACATTGCGGACGTGAGGTGTCGTCCACAACACACTTGGAACGTCGCCCTGACTTGGGAAGACTTTGGGGATGAGACGACGCGTCCAAACTTCCGCGTAACGTGGACTTTCGGACAACCTTGCGGACGATGCGGACGAGGATGACGGCGTCCACTTCGAATCTGTCCAAGTCTGGACACTTTCGGATGACTATGAGGACAAAGCGGACGCAGGAAACATCGTTCAATTTGAATCAGTCCAATTTATAGACAGATTCGGACGACACATGCGGACGCCAAATGGTGTCCGAACGTCGATTTCGGACGGTACGGACCAGCTGGGGACAACATTTCTCGTCTGAAGCCAGAATCTGGCCTGTGAGATTTAGCCTTGCAGACAAGACCATACGTCCGCACTCGTCTAAAAGATCACAGGACAGCAGCGAAATCGCCTCCTCCAGCTACAAGTAGTCCAGCCATCATTCTCCCCTCCTCTCCTAGGTGATGATTGCCTAGTAAGAATCCCTTTATCTTCAGCTCCTTCGTCCTGTGGAGTTCAGCTCCCTGCATTTCTCTTCTCCTTCGTCCAGCTTCCTCCCCTTTCCATTCAGTTGAGTGTAGTATTGTGAGGATTGGAGTTCAGTTGTCCCTGTTTGTATTTCTCAACTAAGATAAGGGAATGGGTAGTCTTGGCCAGAGGAGACCCTACCCACAAGTATATTGCGTGAATTGTTGACTGTGTTGGTTTTGTTCTGTTATACTCTCTACACTCGTTGCTTGCTATGGTTTTGTTATTTTCTCTGATTAGTGTTAAGCCTAAATTTTCTGTAGTTACATTTCATATTTGCTAAGGGATGGAATTAAATTATGATCAATGAAAAATATGAGATATGGATGGATGAATGCTAAGTAAAGATAAATTGGATAAGTGAGTATATTTTTGGTGTTGCGAGTATCCTTCCTTGCTACTATACCCTGTACGTTGGTCGTGTTTTGTTGTGATGTTTTATTTGTACTCCATTATCACTTTTTGTAGTTTAATTGTTGTAGTTTACTTGTTGAAGTTAGGTTTTGTTAACATATTAGGGTGTTGCTACTGTAAATAATCGTTGTTGAGAACACGTCACAATAAGAACAAATGATAACTCAAAAACATGATATTCTTTGCCATGTGGTGTTGCTGTAAAATAATAAACGAAATCTGTTGTTTTTAATCCGTTGTTGTTGTTTTCCCGCTATTATATTATTGTGTTTGCTATTGTCTGAATGTCATAATTAAAATGCAGGTCTCTAAGTAAGAATGAATTAAGGAAGCCATAAGGAAGTTACGTTGAACACCAATGATAAATGAAATAAACTCAATGTCAGGTTTTGCATAAGTTTAATTTCTGCCCTTCTTTTATACAGGTCCTGTAAAACTTGTTGTGCTAGTTAATTACTTAAACTTGATAGCATGTAAGTCCTTCACTTTAATTTACTGTTGTTGGATATGTCCTTAACGCATGATAAACCGCTGTTAATATTAGGACTGGTGTAAACCAACCAATGATAAATCATAATAGGAATATGTTGCTATAAATCGTGGCTGCTATTATTGTATTATCGTTGTTATCATTGTTAGCTTGTACACGTTATTAGGTTGCTTTTATGGTTCTCTCACCAAGCATGCTATAAATTAATTTTATCTTTGTTGTTAATTACTATTTGTTCTAGCATGTAAAATGATAAGCATGTTAATCACTTGTTATTAAACCTGTTCGATATCATTAAACGCGTTCGTTGTCTAGTTGTTAAATTGTGAAGCACGTTAAATCATATACCTATCTTGTCAAGTACGCTAGTTGTCGATTCAAATTTCCTTTCAAGCATGATATCCTAATTATGTGAAATCCACCATTTACTTATTATGTGGATGTTCTCTTTAAATTTTTGTTGTTTACCTTCCATGAGTGTTTTAAGTGTCTTCATGCATTATGCTAATAAAAACAAATAAAGAGTGCCGCCTTGGGACGGTACTCACATGCATTGGTAAGGAAAAATAATAAGAAATAAGAAGAAGAAGTAGAAAAGTAGAAAAGGGAATTGGGAGTGGATGGGTAGCAGGTATAGTCTGTAAACTAGGTGTAGCCCCTCCCTCATAGGGTACGAGAGTTCTAGTTTACTTAGAAGAAAAGAGAAAGGCTAGATCTGATCACTACACCCTTGCACGAGAAAAACCTTCCAGTTCCAGCTCGAAGTACGAGTAAGAAGAGACAAACAAACGAACGTAATAAAGGCTTGGGATGGGTAGCCCCCATCCCATAACGGACTAAAAGAGAGGCATAGCATAAGCATAAATTTTCATTCCCTACATTGGGTCATTGGCTCACGTCCTTACTTGTGGTGTAGGTAATGAAATAGTGATACCAAGAGCAGAGGAGGAGGCCCTCCCCATGGAGCCTATGGATTATCCGATGGAGACTAGGCCGGAGTAGACTGATGGCTTAAAGAAATAAGAAGAACATTTTGTAAGGGTTAAACCGTAAACATGTTTTGTAAAGAAATTAACTATGGCTTTAACTTGTATGTTTTGAACTTGTGACCGAATTAACTCTAAACTCTAAGAATGTTGATTTAGATTTTCGTCTCAAATTATGTTTTAATTACATGGTTTTCAAATTCGTTTCCGCTACACTTTCCAAAATGAATCAAGAATTTAATCTCTTATGATTTAAACGAGTTCGAGAAAATGTAGTGACGATCGAGATTTAAAAAGGGCACTCTGATCGAAAGCAATTTAAATAAAGGTTATAATGTAAGTAAATTTTTAAAATTTTTTTACTCACTTCCTAAAATAAAAAGGAAAGATAAAAATCCGGGTCACTACAAAAAACATATCGAATACGGGCATAAACAAATCTGGACCTGTTGTTTATTAAATCCAGGCCTTAGGCCCAAATTGCAGGCTCAAAGGCCAATTATGCAGTCCATATTAGAAGTCGAACCACTACTTAGTTGGGTAACCCCGACCACAACCTACCGAGCCAAAAGTTATGGCCCAAACTATGGCCAACCCCTAGTGACATCGTCTCTGTCCCGAATGTGTTCGTGTTCTTCGTCCCAGACAGAGACGATTCTGGCCGACACCTCCTATCTCGGCTAGCCAACCAATCGACCAAGGTTCCATTTTCACACGTTGTGACTTAGCCTCAGTTGGGTCAAGTTTCAACCCTTCACTGTCGACAAGTTCTTCAAGGCAAACTCATCAGTTTCGTCCAAACAACCAACCATGTACACAGATTTCCCAGAAATTAAGTTCAGACTCAATTTAATCCATCGATTGCATTATCCATATCAAAATTGTCAAACAGACACGAAATCAAAAAAGAAAAAATCAAGTTTTTATACCTCTCTAAATCGACGTCCTCCAAATATAGTGACCGCTGTAATTTCCCCTTGAATTTCCATTAGTCACTCCTCCAGCACGCACGGTACACTTTAACAATTCATACAAAAATTTCACAACTTTAACTGAGAAGTCAAAAACATGGAGATGGGAGAAAGATGATCTTATTGCAGGGATGATGACTTGGTCACAACACTTGAAATGGTCGAATACAAACACTATTTGATGGAATAACTTCACTGCGAGAGAGAGAGATGAAATAGAAGACAAGAAGAGCGTGAGGTGAGCAATTGAGGGAAGTTGTGAATGGAGAGGAGAAGGAAAGCATTGGTCTTTATAGGGGAGGGGGAAATACGGGGAAGGAAAGGAAATAAACTTTCCTTCCCCGATTCGTGCATTACAGCAAGGGAAAGAAATTTAATAAGGAAATTAGATTTTTCCTTAAAGAAAATAAAAAAATAAGGGATTTTTATTATACGAGATTTTACAAAAAAGTTAGCATAAACCTGCCCAAACCAAAAAGCTCAACTGTCACAACCTGGAGGTTGGTCGAACATAACCATCGGGTCAGGCAACCTAATTCTCAGAGAGAACTCAATTATCCAGCCCAAGGCATAAATTTTTATGCAGAATACTTAACGAGAATAATACCAAGTCCAAACCCAAATTATATGGGTTGGGGTCCACAGAGTGATCAACTAGATTTATGATAACATAATAAAGGAAAATATTGTGCATGAATTAAATCAAACAACGCCAAAACTAAAATTCCAACTTACAAGGAACGGAGGGATTGAATCAACAAACCTCCACTCATCCACGGGGACATCAAGACACCCATAAGGAAACACCAGCTTTGCCCAGCTGCCACACGCACAAGGCCAGTGCACCGAACCTACACCCCAACCTGGGGAAAAATGTAGTCTAAGGGGTGAATGACTAACTCAGTAGAAAAATCTATATCAAATGCAATGCATGCTAAAACTAGGGGTGAGCAAATCGGTTTTTGGTTCCAGTTTCGGACCTCTCGTAACCGACCGTTCGATTCTCGGTTCCAAGAGTGTGGAACCGGAATGAGAACCGGAACCAACAGGAACCAGAACAGAGTTTGGTTCTCGGTTTGGTTCCGGTCGGTTCCAGTTCCCAACCTGAATAGATCGGAAATAGTCGGCTCCTTTAGAAACTCTGCTCTCCCCTCCACAGCACAATTACCCAGTTGTTTCTCCTCATGTTTTCTCAACCTTCACCACTGAACCATCTACAGCTTTTATGACTTTTACCTTCCAAGAATGGGATCAGACTCAATCAAAATCAAAGATCAACAGGTAAATCATAAATCAAACCCAAAATCAGAAATCAAACCCTAAATCAGAAATCAAACCCTAAATAAGAAATCGCAACCCCTAAATCGCAAACCCTAAATCGCCTCTCGGTTCCAGACCTCACAAGTTCGCCGTTCAATCACCGTTCACAACCTCAGATTCACCGTTCGCACTTCAATCTCAGCCTCAGGTTCGCCGTTCACACTTCAATCACTGTTTGTAGGTTCGCCGTTCACCGTGTTGCAGGTTCGCCGTTCGCAATTCTCGCTCTCCAGGTAGTCGCCTGTCGCTCTCCAGGTTCATTGTTTGCTTTCCCTAACAGGGCCCGCATTTTTGTTAAAAGAAGTCGGTTCTCAGTTCTTGAATCAAGAACCGGGAATCGAACCGCAATTATAAAAAAAAAAACCGAAAACTGAAACAATTTACATTATAAGAACCGCGAACCGGAACCGAACCGAAACCGCAACTCAGTTCCGGTTCGGTTCTCGATTTTGGTCGGTTCTTGCTCACCCCTAGCTAAAACTGTTTTCTTCATCTTTTGAAAACCATTTCATGCTTCTCATTTACTATACATGGAATTTAAACATTTAAAACCCCTTTCTTATTTTATAAATTTTTCTATTGGCCCTCGATGTGGCTTTATTAAAACCCGTTGTATACATAGACAACTATAATCGCAAAATATGCCAACATCGTTTTTCGTATGAAAACGTCGTTAGTGAAAATGGATGGTCACACAAGAGCCCATCCGTCACTCATCATCGTAAAGTGGTATAATCTCTCAGATGTGCCAACAGGCCATAGCCACCGATATGATCCAAAGATCCAGCGCATTACCCGAGTTGTCGGCGAGTAAGCTCTGCAACGACACAACTCGTGAAACCGCCCAGATCTGCCGATGGGTCGTAGCTAGTGCTGATATGATCCGAATATCTAGAGCATTACCTGAGTTGCCGGCGATCAGCTCAGCAACGACACAGCTCGGATAACCGCCCAGATTTGCTGATGGGCTGTAGCCAGAGCCGATACGACCCGAATACCTAGCGCATTACCCGAGTTGCCAGTGATTAGCTCAACAGCGACACAACTCGGATAACCACCCATCACAATCACAGAAAGGTGGCTATTTGCCAATAGCAACACCTCATGAGGTAGGAAAGAATACCAGTGACGGTGATCCGTTGATCTAGCACGTCACCCAAGTTGCCGGCGATTAGCTCAGCAACAACACAACTCTTATAATCACAGTAACGGATGGGGTTGCTCACGATAGACCGCTTATCACTAGGATACCTCGATGTTCCAAATTGACAAGGGTTGCCGACGAGCAAGCTTAAGTCATCCGGCCAACCCGCCAAATGAAATGGTACTATGATAAGCTAATCTTCAGGACTGACAACTCTACCAACTCTGTGTGACAAATACGCTGGCTAGGTTTATGGGCTTTCGACCCAAGGAGTCATCATCACCCTCCCTCCTATTTCCAACTTTCTAGAATTGCAACGTGAGGACACGCCACTAATGCCCCTTCCTCTTTTTCCACTTCCAGGCCTTGTAACCTGAGGATATGTCATGAATGTCTCATCATCATTTCGCACGTAAACGACTAATCTTCACGCAGCAGAAGATTGCACTGGGATAGTCTCATGATGCTTTAGCGCTAGAGTGCCTAAAGTATCAAGGGGATTCATCCTCCCAATGTACGTAACCAATGTCAAACCTGTGCGCAGTCGATGGTTGACAGGATAGCCTCGTGATGCTTTAGCACTAGAGTACTTAAAGCATCAAGAGGATTCATCCCCCAAACACATGCATAGAAGTCCCGTCATCAATATATATACAAATATCAACAATAAACCATTTACGGAATGTAAACATGAGAAAACATACATATACGTAAAAACTGATGTGCTGTCTAACAGTCCCCGTCGGGTTTTCAGGTGTGGTAGTCCACAAAATAGTAGTTTTGAAAACCATGATGCAATGCAGTGCAAAAAGTATAAAGATCCCTACCTCGATGGCAACCACGACAAACTTACCGACAAACTCGCCCCACACACTATCGTAAGTGAAAGGTTGAATCACCTGACACCTCCAGAACCTACAATAAGGTTGGTGTCAACATCCCAACAAACATACATGGGATATATACAAGTCTTAAACAAGACTAGAATCCAAAACAGTTTCTAGGGACAACCACGAGTCCCAACCCAGGAACCGAAACTAGAAATCCCAACAAAATCTTCAATCTTATCACTCAACAATAATCAACCAAACCATCTAGTGTCGACCAGACACGTTGAGTGTCAACCGCACACTCTCAACCACCTAAGACTCAACAGCCAACAGAAATAGGAATCCAATATAGTCATGACAGCTCCCAAACAGAATTTAAACAAAATTCAAGTTGATATCTAAACTTAGAGGTAGTAAATAACTCAGCTTATAACAGAATCCTATATCAAAATATAAAGGCAGGAAACTAATAACAGAGCTTACAGATTTCTAACTTCCTAAATTAAGGCAGAAACCATCTATGTCCTCCTCTAAATTATCAATAATTGAATTTAACAGGGAGTCCAAATCATGCACAACATAACTTTACAGTGCATTAGGAACCATCAATACCCAAATAGAACTCTAGCTCATCGGCTAAACCCATGGTCAAAACACGGAGCCTAATCCAAGAAAAACACCATTGTAAAACAATGGCAAAGTACAGGGCTAGCTCTCGGCCCTTCCAACAAAACAACAGACAATTTCCCAAACACAGTAACAGAATCCTGGGAGTCTTCCATCAAACAGATGCAAAATCCACTTGGTCGGGAGACCCAAAAATCAACCAGCAACATTTCAACCCTCAACACTCTAATTTCATCAACACAGAGTCAACAAACAGAATCCCATAAAATTTCTAAAATAGAAATCAAAACCCACACGGGTAAATCGGCCGAGAGACAAATCAACAACAACAATTAAATTTTCCACAACTCCCACTATGTAAACAACAGCCGAACAGAGACGAAATTGGAAGCCATTCAGTAAGAAAAATGCAGCAAGAACATGGCATATTATCGACATTCATCAACAACATAAATGCAGAAATCATCAACATTGGAAGTAAACGGAACCGAAAGCAATTTAACACTCGGTATTACTCACCGAAATCGAAGGTATGGCGAAAGAAATGTCCGAGACGGGAAGCCCTAACTCCTGAGCTCTCTCTTCCTCTCGGACGGACGGTGAAATCACCGTGTTCGACAGCTCTCGATAACCTGTAGACACAGCCGGCTGGAATCGTCGATTCCAGTCTTCGCAAAGTTGCTCACTCTCTCGACCGAACCACTCTCTTGCTCCGTCTCTCACTCACCATTGAAGAAGGGCAAAAGAAGCTGAAGCTTCTCCCCCATGATTCTTCCTTTTCTTTTATAAAATTTTATTTATAGAACAATATATATATATATATATATATTATAAATCAAAACACAAATTCTGTCATAAAACCCGATTCAATCATAACGCCAACAGAAAATAATTTATTATTAAAAAAAACTTCCTTTAAAATAGATTTTTGAGAATAATTTCTCGCTCGGAAAATCCAATTTGATTGTTTGACGAAAAACACACACATGGTCGCTAAGTGACAAAATAGATCAACTTTTCTACATTGGACCAAAGATTCGAGAAAAATTTATACATAACATTTTAAAAATCTCGGATTTTATATCAACCAAAACGAAACTCAAACCAAACCGAGCTAACAAAACTTATCAGCAGTTTTTGTTTGGTTTTGAAACCAACTTGGTTGGGTATCTAATTCTAAAATTATATTACAACACTTGTCAATTCAGATTCAATTAAGAGTGAAATTAAACTGGAACAGTCTAACCCTTCCTGCCTATATGCTTTAAATCAATTAATTAAGTAAACACTTAATCTTTTTTATGATAATCTAAGTCTAGGTTGGCATTCCAATGCTGCATATACAACCAAATGGGTCAATTATAAATTACTTTAATATATTTTATAAATTTATTTGATCATTTTGTCACTTAAGACATATACCCATTGAGATCTCATTCAAAAGATCAAACGAGAGTCAATAAATAATTATGAAATGGATATCTCAAATTCACAATTTATTATATATTTTTTTCATAAATCTCAACTAAGTATTGTAAATAAATTATACTAAGTTGTTCAACCATTTGATTGTTGGGTTCATTCTTTGGTAAATAATTGAATTTTTCAAAAATAATATCTTCCACAACGGAATCTGATATATGAGATTTCGAGCAAGTGTTTATACAGTAAACCTCATTTAGATTACGCATAATATATTTTTTGATACTAGATGAAAAATATAATCTTGTACACAGTTTAGAGTAGCTTATCGTGAACTCTTTTTTTCCTTTTTCTTCAAGATATTATGGGAAATTAAATTTTTGAAACATTACTCATGCCAAAGTAGTGAAGTTTGCACTCAATTTTATTTTTTGAAATTATATATTAAATTATTTCATTTATATATATATAATAAAAAATGTATTATATTATTATAACATACGTAAATTTATCTTAAATAACGCAAGAAATAATTATAGTAGCTGAAGTTACAACACAAGTTCGAAGAGCATGACATATATAATTACACAGATACATACATACCCACGTGCATGCATGCACATTTGTATATGTATAAATTGTGTATTCTAATGAGGAGTTGCTACGAGTGCTTGTGACTTCTTTTCATAGCGGAAGTTATTTTCTTGAGAATCATCTGCACACCAAACAAAGATCCCATATAGTTTGTTCTGACTTCTTAGCCTACCGCACGCCGTAAAAAATCCATTTTCCGGCGACAATCCGCCGCTTCCGTCGCTGATGAAACTAGCCAGTATCTTCCCACCATTGTAGCTGGAACTCTGATCATCAAAATAGCTAATAAACTGAGATACTGTTGTGCCCTTATCGTATGCATAAAACTGGAAATTTACATAGTCTATCAGGTGACCATAGCTCTTCCACAAGGTTTGGTAATGGCGTTGGACTTCATCGTCATCGAATGGAGCTATGGAGGCGAATGAGATGACTTCGTTTTTCTTTAGAGTTTTTATTAGTTCTCCTATGCATTCGGAAAATGTTTCTGGGTCGGATTGAAACTGCTCATAATCGATATCGATTCCATCCAAATTGTATGTTTTTATGATGTCTGTGAGGGAGGAAACTGCATTAGATACCCATGAATCTGCCGAGGAAGGATTGAAGTAGACAGAGCCACTTCCGACGCTAGCTCCTCCTAGACTGACTCCGACTCTCACATTCGGATGGTTGGATTTAATGGCGGAAACTTCTGAGGGGCTGAGGTTGTCGGAATCCCAAAACACATTGAATTTTCCATTGGTAGGGTTAGACCCGGAGGCGTCGTAGTCTATGGCGAAGGAGAGAAGGAAGTGGAATTCAACGTTTGGGTTGATCGGAAGATCAGAGAAGCGGACATTTTTAAACTCAGCTCCGATGTATTCACGGAAGAGATTGGAGTTGGAGGCTTGGATGGACAGAGGAGAAGTGAAGAAGAGTTGGAGGAAGAAAAGGTAGAAGAGAAGGTTTGGATGATCCATTTTTGTAGGTTGGAAAAGCGAAGTAATTTAGATGTGGGTAAGGACGAGTATGATTATGAGCCAATAAGGAAATGGAGTGGGTGTTGATTTATAGGAGTGTAGGATGCGCAAGTGGAGAGAAATGGTTGTTATATGATTCAACAGACGATCACTTGGTTTGCCTTTAAATGCATGCCATCTTTAGATTTCACTACAACTCATATGTCAACCACTATATGCTTTGAATCTCCTTTTGTTTTTAATTGGCCAAATTATATAAAATTCTCTCTCTAAATAAGTTTGGTTGTTCTCATCAACAAGATCTTGGCATGGTTTAAGATTTCACTACACAAAAAAAGAAGCCATAAATTGTAAGGCAGATGCCAACTACTACAAGTTTTGAATCTTGTCTTGCTTTTTCTTCCACAAATTTTATAAAATTCTCCATCTACCCAAGTTTGGTTCATCTTAACCACAAGATGTTGGCAGGGTTTGGAATTCAGAGTTTTAGGATTCACCGCATAGAAAAGAAGCCATAAATTACAATCCATATGTCAATTTCTGTGAGTTTTGAATCTTCTCCTCTCAACACCATGTTGGCAAATTTTAGGGTTTAGAGGATAGGAGTTAACTCCGTAAAAACAAGCCATAAATTACAACTCATATGTCAGCTACTGTCAATTGTTTGAATCTTGTCTTGTTTTTTCCCACAAATAAATTAAATTTATCTCTCTAACTTTGGTTGTTCTCGCCGGCAGGTTGTTGACTAGGACCATGGTTGAAGTTAAACAAGTCCTTTCCCACCACAAACGTTCTCCTATATTCACAACGTCTTGCATCAAAAGCACTTTAAAACAGAGCAAATATTCATTACATTAGCAGTTTAAAACCCAAGTAATGCAATTTTCTTCATAGAACATGTCATATCTAGGAGGAGACCCAAGACAGAACGGAGAGCGATCCAGCCCGTAAATCAGACCGAACAACTTGACTCTTTAGTTTTTTTATTGATTTACTTTTTATTTATGCAATGAAAGTGTTTAGGGAATTACAATATTTGCTAGGGCCCAAAAATCCAGATAAAGCGTTTTTATAAATCTGAATAAAAGTGCCGAAAATCCATACAAACATTATTACAACTTTTAAATAAAGGAGTTTAACCTTATAAAGACTCGAAATAAAATACTGGAATATTAAGATAAATGCCGTCTCAATCCTGCGACGGTATCCAATGATCGTTCAAATTAACACCTGAATATATATATCGTTTGGGGTGAGTCAACTAAACTCAATAGGATAGCATTTTATATTCAACAATTAGAATAAAAATAAATAAGGGAGCATGCTATGAATAAAACATTTATTTAAAACGGAATAAAATCAACTAGTGAGGCAAAATGTGGAAAACGTCCATTATAGTATGGTAGGTAAGAAAACTAGGTCTCACACGATCTCAGCGAAAATAAAGTCACTCATGGGCTACGAAAATACAGAATAAGGCGATACTCGGCGATCACAAAAGCCACATAAAATACTCTGATCAGGTTTAGGGTTTCGCACCAGGGACACGCCACAGTCAACTGCCCTATTATTCTATTTAATATAACAAAACACATTCTCCAACAGTCAAATGTGAGCATATAAAAAGAGTACCACGTCACGATCAATGAAGTGCATGCTCGAAATAAAATATGTCCAGCGAAAATAATAAATATAATATTGTAAAAACAGACGGTCAAAAATGGATCTGTCTTTTATATGAGAACGCGTCTCAAAATAGTCGTTTGGAAAACGAAGAAATGTTAGACATAAAATAAAACCCCTACCTCAGCTGGCCTACCAATAGCCGGGAAATGCTCAATCAAATGAAAAATAATTTGTCCAAATCCCACGTTAATTCGACGAACCTATAAAAATATATGGATATTCAATTAAACTTTCTTTAAACATTTTCCTTTAAAAATATGCTTTGAAATCCATAACCGGGATAGATCCAAAGATGGGGATTTTCAAAACTAATCCCAAATTAAGAATATTTGAAATTGTGTTGGACGTCCCTTATAAAGACGGACGTCCCTTGCATCCCCTTCATCACGTCGGACGCCCCTTGTCACCAAAATGGACATCCCCTGAAGTACAATAGTTAACAACGGACGTCACTTAACACTTAAACGGACATCCCTCCTATACAATACTTAACAACGGACGTCCCTCCAGTACAATACTTAACAGCGGATATCCCTTAACACTTAAACGGACGTCCCTCCAGTACAATATTTAACAATAGATTTAACCAACAACTTTAACTCCAATTTCAGTAATTCAGTTTCTAAACTCAACAAAGCCTCCAAATTTTTCAACGAATCCAACTTTACTTTAATAGAACATTCTAGAAATTAAACTCATAAGACATTTGTTTATGATTATAACGTGATATACTTCCAAAATTTTATTGATTTACACCAACCAATTTAACCTCAACATCAAATTGAAATCTCAAATCTCAAAACTAACGAGTCAAAAAAAATTATCCTCTATAATTTAGTGAACTATAGTCTCACATTCATAAATGTGATGTATGTCTCACGTGGTGACATGTCTCCTCAACCTCACATTCATAAATGTCTTCTCAACCCCACATTTATAAATATGGGGCTCTACCAAGCTGACAAATGTTACAGAACACATGCTCAAAAGTTCCAATTGCAATTGTTTGTTAGTTTTTGTTCAAATTCCAACTAAACTTTACATGTGCAAACTATGTTTTCTCATCCTATATCAAAAAGCAAACTCAATACTAACCAAGAAAATTAAAATTAATACTAACAACATTTTCTCATACCATAATTATAGAATAGGGCAGAGTACAAATTAAATTATGAAATTTAAACTCCGTTCAATTTAAACTCTAAAATATATTTTGAACAAAATGAAGCTCCAATTTTGGATTTTGTTTAACTTAAATCTGAAATTTTTTTAACAAACAAATCTCAAACTATGCATCATAAACAAATTAGATATTGCTATTACAATTAAACATTAATCATTTTTGCTCCAATCGAAATCAAACTGAACCTATATTATAATATTTATAATTTAAATTTTAAAAGTTTCAAAAAACAAACCAATTCGACCAAATCGGCCCAAACGAAGACTAAACCAACTAAAACCGAGCCAAAACTTAGTCAAACCAACTCAAATTGAGTTCTAATAGAAAAAATCTAAAATTGAAATTGAATCGGTACCAAATCAAAGAAAACCGAAAAAAATTAATTCATATTCATTTTGTTAATGGTAAAAAGTTTAAAATTCATTTAGTTCAAAATAGTCAAGGCTTTAATTAAACGAATCTCAAAGTTTAAGTTTCATTTTATTACAAAAAATGAGAATTTAAGTTGAACGGATTCTTAAAATTCATAATTTAATTTGTATTTTATAGAATACTTTATATCTTAGATTATTGCCAATAACTCTAATTGTAACGCACCTCGTTAATTTCTTAAACCTTTTTCTTTTTAATTTTTTGTGTAAATTTTTATTTATTTATTTAAAACGCACGAGAGGAAATAAAATAAAGTGAGCGAAATAAATCAGAGTGCGTGAAATAAATCAGAGTAAAAAGTGGAAAGCATTAATAAATTCAAAATATGGTTTGACAATTAAACATCAGTTCGTAGTTCACAAAATGTTTATCTTTTCTCAAACCATTCCAAAATAAGATTTTTTTTTGCTTCTTTGCGAGCCATAACCTCTCAGGTCGATTCAGCTGGGTAAGTCAAGTGCTCAACAGATAATGTCTCCTCCTCCACTTTGAGAATGCTAATATCTTGACAATTACCTACATTACAAGCAAACTGTGAGCCTAACACCTAGCATGAAATGAGATGCAATATATGATTCATGCGTGTAACTGATTATGTCATAATGGAATCCACTTAATCTGTCTTTACTCACAGTCATATACATTAACTTCTACATTGAGCTGTGACATTGGAGGTCACTTTCGCAGGGAGAATAGTCCCTCCTTGGAATCTAACCTTTGTGTAGACAGGTTCTCGCGACCTGACAAAGGAAGGGTATAATCTCGAGTCTACCCCGTTAGATCCGAAACTACCTCCCCAACCTCCAATTCCCTTACATTCATTTATTTTATCCGTTTCTCCCTCATGCAATGCATGTGAATACTAATCCAAACATGATATTCTTAATTGTTTCTATTATCATGATGCATGTCAATGCGACGTAATTATCACAACAATATATATCAGTATCATTTAACGAGAAATGAAACGAATCAAACTAATAGAGTCCAAGCCAACAACTAGAAGCAAGTCAACAACCTATATTACCAAGCACCATAATATAATACAATGGTTATAAGCTATAATCTAATTAACTAAAATTAGCGAATTAAATAACAGAGAGCTAACATGAGGCAATATAATGTGATTGTAATTAGCATGACATAGTTTTAAATGGAAAGATAGCAGTAAAGCATAGAACACGGTAAGAACTACTAGCATGCTATAACATGGAGTAATGTTCTAAGACGGGATATTTCAAAGCTATCTAAATATGAGCTAACAATTCCTTTTATTAACAACGAGGTATTATATCATGGACTACAAGCCAACACAGCAGTATATTAAGTACAACAGTTAAATATTGGCGGAAACATGTATATTAGATCAACAAGTCGACGACATGAGATGAGCATAAGCATAATGAATAGATGCAACATGATATCCAGGAGATAAAGCATCAATGCAGAGTATATTCGAGCTTTATAACTAACAGATGCATTATCCAACAATCAACGGTACAGAGAAGAATTAAACTCAAAGCAACCTAGTCTAATAAACCTAAAGCAAAACAGGAAACTAACAACTAAAATATTACTTCCAGAACAACATGGAATTATCCACAGACAACCAACAGGCAATTCACGATAGAGTGTTAAATAACAACCAATAGTTTCCAAGTTGAAAGTCAAGAGAGTAATAAATTCCAAACTACACAGTTTATACATTTCATAGCAGGGAGTTATCTACAAAACAATAGGGAGTTCTCTACAAAACTATTATAATTTAAACAAGGAGCCTTATCAACTAGTCTACAAATTTAGGCGTGGATGTTTACTATGGCAGTTCAGTGTTCTTAACCAATAGCAGAGTGATTAAGATTTACTACTAATGTGTGAGAGTTAAACAAGCAACGTTACTTTAATTAATAAGCCAAAGAACAATATTGCTTAAATTCACAAATTTATGCACGAAATAACCAAACTAACAGGGTAGATATATAGCAGGAAGTATAATTATGCAAAGCTTATGAACTTAACAGAGAGCAATAACAACTAGTGTACGAAGTGAGGCATTGAGTGGCATGAACTTATATGAGCAGGAGCAACACTAAACATTTCACAGAAGGTATATTCAGTTAGTTAACAAGAGAGACACTACTTGTGGTGTAGCCCTTCAAAATCACCAACAGTTGAAGATTTCCTACACTGGACAACCACAATGACTAGAAGTCCAAAACCAGCAGCTAAATCCCACGCCTTCACACCCATAATTCACCAAAAATAGCAGAGTGTACACTCCTTTCTCACACACTTTCTCTTCCTCACACTCCGACTCTCTCTTCCTCACACTCATTCACAACTCTCAGCAAAGAAGAAATTGACTTGAGACCATCACACGCTCAACCATTTAAGCTGGGAGAACTGCCAGTGAAAGTGAGGGTTGATGGACAATCACCCGGATCAAGGGAGGAGGTCCAGTTTGATGACGCCACTTGGAAAGCTCTCTATCCACTTGGGAGAAAAGGAAAACTTTGGGAGAAAACAAAGAAAAATGGCGGCAACAGAAACAATGTTTACGTTAAAACTGAACTTTTTAGTCGAGGAAGTCGACCAAACTGTCAACCGCAACATCGACCAATTATTCTAATTTTGTCTCTGTTTTACGTTTTGGTTGAGAAGTTTGACCGAAGCATCAACCGGATAATCCTATTGAAAACCAAAATGCAATCTGTAATGCATTTCAGTTGAGGCATTCGATCGCGTCCTCACTGCGAGGCGACCGAAAAATAGAAATGCAATCTGTAATGCATTTTGGTCGAGACATTCAATCGCGACCTCAACCGCGAGGTGAATGAAAAACATAAATGCATTCTATAATGTATTTTAGTCACGATATGCAACCGCGACGAAGATCGCCATCCGACCGAAACTAGAAATGTAATCTGTGAGGCATTTCAGTTGAGACATTCGACCGTTACCCCAACTGCCAATCGACCGAAAATGCCAATCACACTTTAATTAATAAAATAATATTTCTTCTGTAATTTCTCATTGCATTATAAAAAGTGTACAATAGAAAACTTCGAAACACATCCAATTGTTATTTTGTAAAATCTTTTACATCGTACATAGAGGATTTATCTGGGTATTACACTAATTGATCTTATAAGTGGTAGAAAACTTAATAAATTCTCTTCAAACCCATGCCTGGATTTGTAAAATCTGCAAATTTTGGATTTATATTTTTTATGAGTAAATTTTTTTCTTTGACTAAGTCAATTATTTTGTGTTGACAAGGTCCTTGCTACATGTCGAAGGTCTTCGACCATGTGCAAAAGGAGTCCATTCAATGGACAACTGTGCGTTCCGTGTTCCCTTGTGACCCAAAGATGTAGAATTATGTAAGTTTTTGTATCTTTAGATCAAGTTCAAAGTTATATCGGTTTTATCGGTTCATGATTTAAGGATTTAAAGATTTTATTTTATATTTATAATATATTAATTTATATTTTATTTATTAAATAAAATAATTAAAAAAACTTATATCAAAAAAATTCTAGAAAAGGAGAAAACCCTATCCTTAGCTGGAGAGATATCGCGGCTGAGAGAGAAAAGAGGAGGGGGAAGGGGAAGAAACTAGCGAGCAATCTTCGCCATTTCTCCGCCTGATTTGTATTCACGTCGTCTTATTCTCCGTCTTTCGTGAAGACATTTTGCAAGTTTCAGAGATGTCACTGGTTTTGACCCTCACTTTCGATAGCATGTGGAGTTGGCTAATCGATAAGGTTATTATTGTAACATCCTATTTCCGTTTATGCATTTTTCATAAAATTTTGAACATTTTAAAATTCATTTAAAATATACTTAATTGAAAAATATCAGAGTACGTTACGCGGACTAAAAATATTTAACTGTCTTACATAAATAACACAATTAAAATATTTAAAATCTATAATAAAGTCTTTATGCCATTTTAACAACTTTTATTTGTTAGAGCCATAACCCCCGAGGTCGATCTGTGCATAGTAACACAAGCTTGCATCACATCACACTTCTTCCACGTTCATCTCATTCAGTTCACAAATCCATACCTACATCACAGGAGAAATAATGTGCCTACTGCCCAATAAGGAATATAAATAAAATGCAATTGTAACCTCTATGACAACTCTACATGCATTAGTTTGATATATTCATAAGCTGGGTGAGAGCAACCTCTTCAGTTTCCGAACCCACCACTTGGGTTCGTTTTTACGTGAGAGTAACCTCTTTAGTCTTCGAAGTCACTAAAAATGAGTCCACTTACATTTACATTTATTTACCATTTGGGGTGAGAGCAACCTCTTCAATCTTCGAACTCACCCACCCGTTGAGTAAGAGCAACCTCTTAAGTCTCTGAACCCACTTAGAAAACACCATTATTATCTTCGTTATTAACCCATGAAATGCATGATGTACAATCCTACTAACAGGCCTATATGAATGTCACACACAGTAGTTCATATATCGCAAGCAATATTACACACAACTAACAAACAATGAATACAGTCATGCTTCAACTGTAATTTAACACTAAATGTGTTTCTACTAACAATTTATTTAGGACACATACTATTAAACAATGCTTTTATCATGTTATTATTCTAAACTTTCTATATTCATATTATGTACCTAGACATCAATACTTGTAGTCTAACATAACTTATAAATTTTCTATTTGTTCTACTTCATGTCGAGGTTATCAACGTAAGCAAAATGTCTATTGGCAATTTATCAACAATGTAAAACTAACCTATTTAACTTCCAAATTTATTCCAAAATAATATTATAATTTAACAGCCAATAACAGGGTAGTTAGTTATGTAAACACTTTCATACATGTATAAACCTTCGCCTACACCGCTGATTTACTCCTTACCGACCTTCTCCACTGTTTGGTTTTCTAAACTGAAAACATAACAACAACAAATTATCCTTAATTATCAACATGCAGAGGTCATAAAAATAGTAGGAGTCATCACGAAATATCAACCTATTGATGTTAATAAAGAATAACAATAATAAAAACTCTACAGAGAGCACCAACATGGAAACTCACTTCTTCTTCCCCACTGTCCATCAACCTTTTAACTCATTTTCATCATAACCATTTAGCAAATTATCGATAGAAGCAATACAAACAAAGGTCTATCATCCAAGCATAACTATTATAGTGAACAATAAAAGCATGCAGAGACAATCCTTAGCCATAACAAATAAAACAAAACAAAGATAGTTAGCATAGATAGGAGTCTATCTCCAGTAGGCACCGGAGTAGATCTCCACTAACTTTATCACAGAAGAAAACTTTCTAGAGAATAAACAATGAAAACAACATTGCCTAACACAACAAAACACACAAACGTCTTACTCCTGTGATGTAGGTCCTTACAGACAAACCACACGCAATATTCCTTACCTCGTGCGTCTCTTCTCTTCACTTTCCTCAGCAATGATGCTCTTCTCCGTCAATAGAAACTCACAGAGTAGTTCTCTCTCTCACCAGTTTTTCTAGAATGAAAGACCTCAACCACACACGTTCTTTATATACACATGCCTCAGACAACCCATCAGTCTCTTAACGAATATGAAAAGTCTAGAAGGAAGACGCTTGGACATCCATTGAAGCATCAAGATTCGGAGGCTTCCATTTCTGGCGATTGATTATCACTTCCAGAAGGTGTTTTAAATGGCAGTCGACCGATTTAACTCTTGGACGATCGACCACCCATTCGCTGAACGACCACCAATTTTCATCTTTCATTTTTGCAGGTTGATTGCGCCGGTCGATCGATAATGAGGCCATTCGACCGCTGCAATCGACCGCCTACTTCTCCTCACAATATTTGTCTGATTTTATTTTCAAATCCATAGGTTACTTTAAATCCTTATTTTCTTAACAATAAATAATTACATACCTATAATTCCAAACTACTTCAACACTTTATTCTTCATAATAAAAACACCAACATACTACATTTTCTCTTAATCAAATATTTACATGAAACTAAATACCCTGAGTATTACAGTTATGGTCGTCAATGAGTTAAGGATTTTTATACTTTATGCACTACATTGCATCATGGTTGTCAAACTGATATTTTGAGGGATACCACAAATGAAAACCTGATGGAGATTCTTTTGACAACACATCCATTTTTATGTATATGTATGTTTTCACACATTTATTTTATCGTACATGGTATTCTGTTGGACACTCTGTGCATATATGAGGAGGATGAATCCTCTTGATGATTTAGGCAATCTTGGCGCTAAAGCATCATGAGGTTATCTTGTGCAATCTTCTATTGCAAGAAAATTGATTGTTTAAATGTGTGAAAGGGTGGTAGGGCACCGGTGACATGCCCTCGGGTTCGAAGCCCTGGAAGTCAAAAGGGTGATAGGGCGATGAGGACACTCTCCTTGGGTTTCGAGCCCCAAAACCTGACTAGAGTTTTTGTCACTCAGATCAAAAGGTTGTTAGTCGCTGGATTTGCTCTCCTAACACCTTTCCATCTGACGAGCGGTGTGACGGATCGTTGCTTCGCTTGTTGATAATCCTCGTCATATTGGGATCCTGTAGGTAGCTAGTTGATGAGCAATCCATCGTCGGCAACCTTATTCATTACTGATTATACAGGTTGTGTCGGCACTGACCGTGGCTCATCGACAACTTGGGTGACATGCCAGATCTCCGGATCGCCGTCTTATCATTTCTTCTATACCTCATAAGTGTTGCTATCAGCAGATGACCACCTTTTCTATGATATGTGCCGGATGGGTCTTTATGTGACTATCCATTTTCATTGATAATGTTTTTGCACATAAAACAATGTTAGCATATTTTGTGATATAATTGTCTATGTATATAGTGTGTTTTGACAAAGCCCACATTCTTGTTTTGATAAAATGATGAAAAGATTTTAAAGTTGATTTAAAAATCAATGTATGGTAAAAAGAAACATGATTTGTTTTTCGAAAGATATGTAAAACTGTTTTCTCATGAATTGCATTTAGTATAGATTCTCCTACTGAGTTTGTCACTCACTCCTTAGACTATATTTTTCTAGGTTCGGTGTATAGGATCTGTAAGGGATATTTACGGAGTGTTTGTCTGTGCTTCTCGCTTTGGCATTTTGGCTTCTCCTAAGGTGGGTGGAGGTCAGTTGGTCCAAATCCTTTTATCTCTGGTACGTTTGGGATTTGATGTTTTGTGTTGTTTGGTTTGTTTCGTGCAAAGTGATTTTTTTTTTTTTTTTTTTGTGGTTATTACACTATCTTAACTCTTGTTGATTAATATATGGACCCTAACCCATGTGTTTTGGATTTTGGGCTTAATTTCATATTAATACTTCCGTTTCATCCTAGCATTAGACTGGGCAATCGGGTTCTCCTTGATGATTGGGTTGCCTAACCTGGCGATTCTGTTAGGCCCACCTCTTGATCATGGTAGGACTAATGAGGCCCAACATTAGGGCATATTGCCCCTGTGCTTGATATTTATGCTGTAAATTCATAATTAAATCTTTTTTTTTTTTGTCAACTCATGGCATGTAATTATGCAACCTCTAATGATTGGAGACCATCGCCACATAGTGTGTCTATAACATTAACAATTTAGGTGCAGGAAGATTGATGCATTCATCAAAATGGTCTATTTGCATTTTGCTTTGTTTTTTGGTACTTCTGCAAATTTGGACCTGATTAAAACATTACAAGAGAAATATATTCATTTTTCTCTTAAAAATGTGTTTATTTTCTTCTACTGTAATAATAGTGTGAGTTAGTAGATTAGATACTAATATAGGGCTTGACATGGGCTAATTCAGTTTGATTTTGTTAGTAGATTGGATACTAATTTAGGGCTGGACATGGGCTGGTTCGGTCTAATTCTATCTTGGAATCGAACCAAACTGTGCAGTTCAGGATTATTGGAACCAAAACCAAACTGATCAGGTCTCACGGTTTAGTCCGAATTCAATTCGAATTTTTTTTTCCATAAAAAATAGATTACATGAAACTCGCCTTTTGTGTAACTCAAATTCGTCAACCTTCTATTCAAGTGTAATTTACTACGATGGCTATGATTTCGATACCTTGAAGACATCTCAAATTTCAAATTTAGCATCATTATTGTGTAACATTTTTGTTCCACTTGGATTGTTTCTCCACTAATCCTCTTCTCAACTCACACACTTAAAATCAATGTTTCTTCTACTATGGCTATGATTGTTTCTTTTACATTGTTTAGACACTTGAATTTATGGTATAAATAATGTTGTGAATCCAATATGATTGAAACACAGTAACAAAATAAGAAAGAAAGAAAGAACAACAGTTTTACGTGGTTCGGACAAACGAGTCCTACATCCACAGAGATAATCGCCAATCTCTTTTATTAGCTCCAAAATTACAGAATGACAACGTAACAGCAAAAACAACCTATAGAAGATTTACAGAGAAAACCACTCTCCTTTTTTAATACATTCTCACTCATTCTTTCCTCCTTATTCTTACTCTGTTAATTTCTGTTTTTATCAAGGATTACAAAGTACATTAAAAAAGAAAAATTGCTCTTACAAAATGAGTAACTAACATCAACGGTTACTCCCTTGACGCTAACAAAACCATCTAAAACTAATTCAACTTTACAATTCTCCACCTTGAATCAACTTTTAGAATAAGACCAGGCGATTGTAAAACTCCACAGTAATAGTTACTCATGCTTGACATTAACTAAGTTTAAGCACTGCCTCAACTTAGCTACTGTCACTACCTTCGTTAAGATATCTGCTGCATTATTTTCAATCCCAACTTTTTGAACAATAATTGTCCCTTGACTTACAACATCTCTGATGAAATGATATTTTACATCAATATGTTTCGTCCGGTCATGGAAAGTTGGATTTTTCATGAGATGAAGAGCACTTTGATTATCATAAAAAATAATCAACTCTTAACTGTCATTGCCAAAATCTTTTGCTAAACCCTTAAGCCACATTACTTCTTCAACACCTTCACAAGCTGATAGGTATTCAGATTCAGTTGTTGCTAAAGCCACAACTTTCTATAAACAAGCTTTCCAATATATTGCACCTCCATACACAATAAAAATATAACATGATTTGGATTTCAATGAATATTTACACCAACAAAATCAACATCAACATATCCCACTACTGTATTTTTTCTGTTTTTGTTTTACCTAGAATTAACTTGACATCAAAATGCACCTCATGATCCATTTAAGTGCATGCCAATGTATTCTTCTTGGATTTGCCATAAAACGACTTGTTACACTCACAGCATAAGAAAGATCTAGTCTAGTACAAATCATTGCATACATTATACTTCCCAAAATGTTAGAATATAGAATTTTATCCATCCATTTATCTCTGTCAATCGGGTACAGATTCCTTCGAAGACGCCAAATGAGAAACTACCAATTTCTAGGTCATTGTTGCGGTTCTGATACCAAAATGATACACCCAGGAACTCAACAAATTTGATTTCGGTATTTCTTCTTATTTCTCAAAAGATTCTTTACAAATACAGTAAAAGAATTACAATTTTCTCTCTCCTCTAAGTAGTTCCGGAACACCCTGTAACTCCTCTCTCAATATCTAACTTTTACAATATTTTTCAATCCCCACCCTTCTTTATTTTTACAACTTTTATACTACAAAAACTGCTAAAAAAATTGTAAAAAACTGCTCAAGTGTTCTTACACCGTGACTTTGTTTTTATTCGTCTTTTTTCTAGACTATACTTTTTTGTTGGAGGTAATTGTGTAACATTATGTTAAAAAGAAAATAGTTTCTAACTACAATGAAAATAAAATTAATTGTAATATTTTCATTAATTATTATGTTTTTTTATTAATACCACGTAATTATTTCTCTGTGCCATGCATTATTTTGTCTCCTTTCACATATACAAATTTTATAGGCGTCGAAGGTAATGTTCAATGAACTATGCTATCATTATGGGAAAGTACTTCTTACCAAACCCACCAAATATTATGGCAAATATGGCAGCTATTACCTTAACAACATCCATTCCAAGAGCTTCAGCAATGACTTGAAAACTGATATGTAAATAGCATTTATTCTTCTAACGTTAAAACTGAACCATTAGAATAGCTCATGAACAACAATATCCGGTCACTAAGAAAAGTAGCAATTTCTAAAATTAGGTTTTCACAAGTTTGATAATACAACTGACAGTGGGATAAATGCTGAATTAAACAAATTACACTTGAAACAGCTTGAAACAACAACAATGAAACTTTCACCGCACACACAATGCTCTTTTCTTCTTTAAATGGAACACTTGTCTCCTTTGAGTCTTCTCCGTGGAGAAAATTATAGAGTAGAGTTGCAAAGGAAGGAAAAGAGGCTTTGCAAATTTTGTGAGGAAAGAGTTGAAGGTTGTGAACAACAAAATAGACTTTGTTGAAGAAATTAGTTTAAGCAGCGACCACGGGTGGGAATTTCAGAACTCTTTGAGAGGTAAGGATGAGTAAACTATTAAGTTGTTGAAGAAACATTGGAAATTCTATTGGTTTTGAGTTTGAATTTCATTATTGATATTAGGAGTTGATTTGGTTGGTTTAATTTGTTAATTTTGAACTTATATAATGTTATAATTGTTATTAAATGTATGGAGGGTGATTTGGTAATGTTTAATTGTCGAAAACTTTAGAGATTCGAAGAAAAATGTCGACCGGCATAGGAAAAGATGATGTCGGGCACTGGCTTAAAATGGCCAAGTCACGGTCTAGGCCTGTCGGGCTGGCAAAGCCGTGGCGCGGCCATGCCCAGGCCGTGGCTCAAGTGTAATACCCTAAATTTTTGGTTATGTTAAGCCTAGGATGATAATGTTATTAATTGAGGATAATTAGAGTTATGTTGAGTGGTTATGGTATTAAATTAGTGAATGGTGGTTTAGAAATTGTTAATTTATTGAGGGTGCAAGGGAGTGGTCGATCAAAAGGATGTTCTGTGGTTGTTCAAGTGTTCGACCAACTTCTCTGTGAAATGTGAAGGTTTTTTGTTCTGCGGTCGATCAAGAAGGAAAAGTGATTGATCACAGTCATTACAGAGTGTAGAATTTTAGGTTGTGGTCGATCGTCGACTAGAAGGTGATCGACCGGCTTTCTGAGAAAAGTGTACATAGTCATTTTTATGATGATTTGCGGTCGATCACCTAAAGGGTTTGATAGACCGGTTAGTTGAAATGTCACCTAAAATTATCAGTGATGTTGTATTCTGATTGGAGGATGTTGAGGCTAGAACTCTGTGGATGCACCTGCCACCTGTTCCTCCACCTCCAGATGGCTGCTGGACAAGGGATTAGATTATGCGATATAAGGGCAGTTGTGTAGTTAGTTTCGGGGAAAGAAAAACAAAGAACAGTTTTGGAACTCTCAAGTTTCTCTCCTCTCTCTCTCTCTTGGGTTCTTCAGGGATTCAGATTGAAGGTTGTGTTAAAAGAAGTTAGGTGAGTGTGTTTATTCATTTGTTTGCTGCTTGATGGACTTTGATAAAGCTTATGCTCTATTGATTTAACACTATTCTTCATCCTGGTTGTTGCCCTATAGAAATGAGTTTGTTTTGTTGTTCATTCTGTTACTGCTTACTGGGCAGTGTCAAAAATTGTTGTTATGTGGACTGAGTTTATTCTGCATTTTTGAGTTACTACTGGATAGAAACCATTGAGGAATATATATGCTCAACATGAGTTGTTTGCTTTACGTCAGTTACTGCATGAAAGACATATGAAAATGGTTGCCCTTTTTGTTTGGTTTTATTCTTTAATTGGTTCTGCCCGATGGGCATTATGGAGAGCTATTGTTTTGTTGGTTAAAGTTCTATTCTGCATCTTGGTTATTGCTTTTTTATGCGATGGAATAAGTATGCTCTGTCTCTATGAAGATGGAAACTGTTAGGAGTTTGGTTAATCATTGAGATAATTGTGGATAGTTTTCTTGATTTAAAAATTAGAGGAAGTCTTAGTTGTTGCATCATTGATATACATACATATGAAATAGTTATTGATGGGGGTTTTGTTAATTTTGAAGGTGTGAATACTCTGGAAGATTAGCATAAGTATTGAATTGCATTGAAGACCACAAGGTAAGTGATATCGTATGTTTATGGCCTTTTTGGCCTACATCACAAGAGATTAGGAATTGTTTGATAATTGATGATTAGGTTCTTGATCTTGATATTGTTCAAGGATGTGTTATGTTAGATTTCAGTGTGACCCAAAATCTATTAGGCTGGGTTGGTGGGGCCGTATTGTAAATCTCATTTAGCGTTTTGTTTTCTCTATAAATTCATATAAGCTAGAGTCGCAAAACTCGCCATTGTATTTTGATCTTTATAGTAGATTTATTTCTCTGCCCGTGGTTTTTTTTCGAAAGGGTTTTTTCCACGTAAATCTGGTCTCCCACGTCGTATTTTCTTTTTTCGGTTACCGTTTGATCTCTAACAAATGGTATCAAAGCTTTGGTTTTGGGAGTTCATGTTTCCAAGTGTGGTGAAACAAATTCACTCCGGTCGTTCCGCATCGAACAAGGTTTGTGTAATTTTTTAGAACATTACAGTTTTTGGGAAAAAGAAGAAAAAAAAAGAACAGGAAAATTGTTCCCCCTCTCATTCGTCTTCCTTATGAGATTTGTTCTCTCTATCGTCCAGCCGCCATCAGAAACAATTGTCTCATTTTTCATTTTTGTTTGGAGTTCTCTAGAGCAGTTGTGTTTCCAAACAACAGGTTCATCATTGGAGGTTTTGTATTTATCATTAGTCGTCATAAATCATCTACATTGTGTTCTTCATTATTGCTATCAAGCCATTACAATTGGGATTTACGCATAGTGTCCTTTGCAAATTTTAATTGTTGCTAAAGATAAAAATTGTTAAAAATCATTGGGATTTTTGGAAGATTTTTTGGAAGATTAAATTTGATGATTTATGGTAGATTTGGAATCACAGGAATATCTCAATCTTGGAGATTGTTTTTTTGTAGGAATTCAAATAAGGTTTGAATTTTGTAATATTTGCGATTATTCTGGCGATTTGATTTGATTTGATTTTGGGGATGATTTGTTATGGCAAAAATATTTGAATTATGGGGATATCTTTTGGAATCTTGTGATATCTATGGTTTTCTGCTTCAATTTTTGGGATGAATATTTTATTGAAGCTAGTGATCTTTTGGGTCAGATATTTTGTTAAAGATTATGTTTTTGGAGGCGATGAGATTTTTGAAGTAGATCTTCCACTTTGGAATTGAGATTCAATATTTCGTTATGGTAAGATAACGATAGTGGAATTTTAAAAGATTTTGAAAGACGGTTTTGATATGGCAGGCCAAAAGGCGAGTTATACTTGCATAAATTTGGTTGACTTTTTGTGGGATTTGAAGATGTCACCATTGTAGTTTAAATGTTTTTAAACCGGGTCAGCATCAGTTGCTGAATTTACCCTTGAAAACTTTTATATTGGTGGTCTGTATACTTCTTTGAGACAAGTATGTGGGCCCTTGTTGCATATCTTCTTTAAAAGTGTGGAAGAGGAAGATTTGAAGATTTAAGAATTTGTTCCTTGCATCAGAATTCTTTTCGAGATGGAGATTGTCAGGATTCAGGGTTTTGAATTCGTTTTGTAGGGTCGTGCTGATGAGCACGCGCTATGGATCTCTTTCATAGAATTCATGTCAAGGTAGAGATTGTTAGATTTTGGTGTGACCCAAATTCTACTGGGCCGGGCCGATGGGCCCGTATTGTAAATCTCATTTAAGGTTTTTTTTTCTCTATAAATTCGTATAAGCTAGAGTCGCAAAATTCGCGGTTGTATTTTGATCTTCATAATAGATTTATTCCTCTACCTGTGGTTTTTTCCCTAAAGGGTTTTTCCACGTAAATCTGGTGTCCCACGTCGTATTTTCTTTTTTCGGTTATCATTCGATCTCTAACATATTGCTTGATGATTATTTGATGTTTTAATGTTGTGTTTAATAGACTATAAGTTCTTTAAGTTAAGGATTTCGATCATGCTTTGAGGTCGTATTGATGATATGCTAGAATGATAGAATTGTATGCGTTCATATGTATTTCATGCATCATTGTTTTAAAAACGTTACGAAAATGATTTTATGCATATGATTTGGAAATGAAACGGACATTATATGGAAATAAACGTAAATAAATGTGAAGAGATGTGGCTTCTTGAGTTGACTGCCCCACGTGAGTTATATGGTGCATCTCTACCTTGTCAAGTTGACATCTCCAATGCTTGTATGAGTTACTGGAACTAAATAAAAACAGAAATAAATGGAAATAAATGTAAAGAGACGTTGCGAGGTGTGGGTTCTTGAGTTGGTTGCCCCAATTGGGCCATATGGTGTCACTCTATCTTGTCAAGTTGACATCTTCAACGCCTGTATGGGTAAACGGAACTAAAGGTAAGTTAACAGTAAAGTTAAAGTTCAAGGTAAAGGTAAAGGAAAATGGAAATGAAAACTGCATATGTTTTATTAAAGTTTCATAGCATGAGCATTGCATAATTTATATCTTTTATTGAGTCTTACGCTCATAGTTTAAGGCTTGTGATGTAGGTAAGGAGCCTATGGTTTGATAAAAGCTTATAGAGGACGCAACTAATGGAGTATTGCGGTGTAAAGCTTTTTGTGCTATTGGCGAACTGACCGGTTGGTTATGGCTCGATGTCGTATGTTTTAGTATATGTATTTTGACACTTGGACAATTGTTTTGTAATAGATCTTAACTAACCTATGTGATTGTTTTTGTGCAAACTATGTTTTCAAAATGTGGCAAATAATGGTTTATATTATTGTTATGGAATGTGTTTTGAAATAAAGGATAAGTCTTCCGCCATGTAAATTGAATAGGACTAATTTTATGGATTTTTATAAAGAAAAGTGTTTTAAATTGTAACTTAAAAAAAAAAAAAAAAAGGAAAACAGGGTGCTACACCGAGCTCCCTGCTCAGCTAAGCCGCGGCTTGCCAAATTTGGGGCCGCGGCTCGACCCTCTCAGGTTGTTTAAAATTTTTGTCATGAGTCATGGCTCAGAGATTTGTGGCCGCGACTCGAGCTTAGTTTTGGCCAAATTTTAGTTAATTTAAAGCTCGGTTTAGACCCAATTTTAAGGACGATTTGGATAATTAATCAGATTGTTTTTGAGTTGACTCAAGGTTGGTTTCGAAACCCGTTTAGACTTCTGACTCAATTGTTCTCGCGTCATTTTTTAACCCTAAAGTTTATAATTTAAATGAGATAATTCAATATAATTTTCTAAAATGATTATTTCTAGATTTCGGAATTTGAAATTTGGACTCGACTGATTATTTGATGTTCCTGTTTTGGATTGAGCTTTGATTATTGGTTGGCCATCGTGAGGTAGAGATTTTATTTTATGTCCAGCATTGCATCATTTGCTAAACAATTTTTTTGATATATTATCTCATGTAAAATGACAGGTCTGTTATGAACGTTTGCTTTACAATATTATATATACAATTTTTGCTGGACATGTTTTATTTTGAGCATATACATAATTAATTTTACTTGTGAGGGGGTCCTGTTTTATATACGCATATTCGATCGTTGGAAAATATTTTTTTTTGTGTTAACTAAAGTAATGGGGCAGTTGACTGTGCTATGTCCCTAAGTGTAAAACTCAAAACCTGATCAGGAATTATTATTGTGGCTTTAGAGATCACTAAGTATCGCCTTGTTCTATGTGCCTATGACACTGTGTTCCCGGAAGCATGAGTGACTCCATTTTCACTGAGATTTCTGTGGGGCCTATTTTACGTACATACCACACTATAGTAGACATTTTCCTCATTTTGCTGCACAAGTTGATTTTACTCAGTTTTAATTAAATATTTTAATCATAGCATGCTACCTCATTTAATTTATAAAATTTTAATAGTTGAATGTAAAATACTTCCCCTATTGAGTTTAGTCGATCACCCCAATGACATATATTCAGGTATTAATTTGGACGATCATCGATTGTCATCGCAGGATTGAGCTGGCATTTCTCTTATTATTTTAGTATTTTATTTCGAGAGTCTTTGTGAGGTTAACTTCTTTATTTAAAATTTGTAATAATATTTTGAATTAATTTTTTAGAATTGTTGGCACTTTTATTTCGAACTGCCAATCCTCCTCACCTCAAATAAGTACGTGTGGGCGTGATAAACGAAACAAGATCACACTCAATTTATGATAGATCGTATTCTCAACACATGAGACGATCTATTTGGATTTAGAAAAGACTTTTCTAAAGCCAACACAGAAGACACAAATTTTGTTCTCAAAATGGATTTCTTAATCTCAAATATTTCAACCTCAACTTCAACTTTTTCTCCCTCCTCGTCTCATCTAATGAGGTTGGACCTCTATTTCTAGTGATATTGCTCCATAATGGCCATTATGGCATTTAGAGAAAAATACTACAAATTCCTCATTACATTTATAAAAATATTATGGAAATCAAAAGTCTTGTCACCATATCTCAACACTTGACACATTTAAGTTATAATACATTTATAACAAAAATGTTATGGAAAACAAAAGGTCATGACATTAAATCAAATTTGACATTAATTCAAATTTGAGGAAATCCATTTTAAAAAGTTACTTTATATTTGTTAATTAATTGAATAATTTTAAAAAGTTACTTTATATTTGTTAATTAATTGAATAATCAATAATTCAATTATTTCATTTAATGAAATATAACAAATATATTAACTTTGACAACTTTTGTCATTTTGTCTTAATTAATTGAATAATCAATAATTCAATTATTTCATCTAATGAAAAAATAATAATAAACTTATTATTGAGTGTATTAAATAATTAATTCATAATTAATTATTTAATCTTCTTTATTCATTTTTCTATTATTCGAATAATGATAAAAGGTGACGAAGGGACCGAAGGACCTATAGTTTTAAGCTCCAATAATATTTCGTTAATTAATATAAACTCTTTATATTAATTAATATAATTATTAACTCTAAAGTAATTCTACTAAATACTTAGAGTTGCACTCTCAAAACTATAGAGTATATTTACTTAAAGTAATGTCCATTGATATAGTCATTACATATATATTAACCCTCCATTTAGATTCGCAATAGAACTAGGTTTATAATCCGTTAACCTCTCATATTGCGATTTTATCCTTGAGTACCATTAGTTCTTAATGGAATAATTAATTAATAACAACTATGAATTTGCGCGCTAATTATTCGATCCTTAAACTAACAAACAAGAAAATCTATAGAAATGGATTTCATTGAATCGATATTAACATTCCCAGCTATTCATTTTAATTTACTCCCAATATACAAGGTATACGAATCGTAACTTGTACAAACTTTACTGAGTAAATCAAAGAATAAATTAAAATAAAATAGGAGTTTATTAAATACAACGAATTAAGATCATACATATATGACCATCATTATGATAAAATTAATTGTTCTATATTTAACAGAAATTATCAAAACAATATAATTTTATTTGGTCCAGTCCTATATAATCATATTATATAAAACATATTTATCTTCTGTCACTACATTTTTAGTCGGGATATGACTATACATTCTTAATGAGATAAACTATGTTTATAACTATGAACTATTTGAAGATTCCATACTTCAAATGTAAGTCATGGACATATTCTGGTTATTACTCTTTATATTTTATCCCACATATATACAATATATATGTTAATATAAAGTTAGCACAAATAACCAGGGAATTTTCTATGAATTTTATAAAACATAATCTAAAATGTTAACATAATATTAATCAATATAAATTTATTCATATATTATAAAATTGTTCTATTACATTTGCTTGTTGGGCATATTACTCCCAACACATAGCTTTTGTGTATTTACATTTTGGTCATGAACATTTTGGCCCTTGTCAATGTGCCACCAAAATTTGTACGGGATGCCATGCATTAATAATTCCAAGTAATTTCCTTTAACCAAAACCAAAGAATCCATGTTAGCGCAAATCTTGTCCTTAATTAATAAAAAACAAACCTCGTTCGTGTTGGAGCATAAAACATAAAAAAATTGCTCCTTTTGTGTTGTTGTTGCCAAAGAGTCAACTTGGTCGTTTATCGTTTCGGGTACTTGCTCTTCTTGACATTCTTCCTCAACCTGTTCTTGTGCTTGTAAATTAGAGAAGTGTTCTGCTTGTTGTTTCCTTGCCAACATATCTCTTAGTTTGCCAAGTGTTTGAAGCATCTGCCCGATAATGGATTGTTGCTTCTGGGAAAATCTTGGGATTGGTGGTGAAGATGGAGCAAATTCTTGCCTCAAGAGTTTCCTCATTAAGTGCCACGTGTTGATATCTTCTTTCCATTCCATTCTCCGGCGATATAACAAATTGTTCCACCAACTTGTAGCTTTCCATATAAATCGTGAAGAAATAAGCCTAACCAAGGTCACTTCTGAAAGTGATGAACTTTGAATGATTTCTTCAACTTGTGCTTCCTAGTCCAAGTAATCTTCTTCATATGTTGATCCACTAAAAGACGGAAGGTTTGCTTGTAGTTTATCTTCTTCCGAAACAGCGTTCCATAAGTAGTTTTGTCTCCCCGTCATTTGAGTAAAAAAATATCATGAATTAAATGGACGTTTTAGCTCTGATACCAAATGATGCGCGAATGGAAAGAGTTTAGATCTAACCTGTAAATATGATGACAATGGATGAGGATCAATAGTTGGCGAACATCCTTTCCTTATTTGAATTAGGAAAGTCTTCTATCGGCTATGTTGACTCCGCCTTGAATTGAACGTAGGAAAATTCAATGATCTTCCAATTTATTTCTTTAGAGAAAGAAGAATGTGGATGAAGAAAAATGATTACTTTTTTTAGGAAAGTAATCTTTAGGATAGGGCTCCCGTGGTATGACTCACACGAGGAGTTCTTTGGATATAACTCACCAAAGGATTTTGAAAAAGGAATCACTCCAATTTCGGATTTAGCAAAAGCTATTTTGTATTAAACTTTGAATTGAATTAAACATAACACTAGGTGGCTTTATATAGCCTTTTACAAAGCATAAATTAGGAAACGCTAAAATAGGAAACAATAACCTTAAATTGGCTCATAGAATAAGTTGTCTGATTTTCTACTTAATAGAAACTAAGATAATTAACTAAAGATTATTTAATTAGTATCCTCTTTTCTTCTTTCCCAATTCTAGATGTATTTTGGCAGCTCTTCCTTATTGAAATCGTCCACTTGGATGGTTTCCATATCTTGAGTTTTTTGGTCTCCAAGTTTGGAAACTCGGGCTTTTCTTTAAACTTTGATCTCTGTTCTTTGGGCTTTTGTCATAGTAAATGGACTTCGAATTAAACGATCCAACATGCATTAGAAAGCTTAGTAAGTTGGCTATAATTGGCATGAAGAACTCTTCTTGAATGAACATTGTCTTGAATGCCAAAATAGTTACATACTCTTCAGAGGTCAAAGAAAGACAGTTTTGGAAAGTCTTTCCATTTCTCTTTCTATTGCTCTTGAACTTCCACCTATGTTTAATCTTGAATAACATCATGATTATCTTTGAGGCTTGATAAATAATAGGATGGTTCCATTTTAAATCAGTGTGGCAGCTGGGCAAAGCTGGTGTTCCCTGATGATTGTCTTGATGTGCCCGTGGATGGGTGGAGGTTTGTTGGTTCAATCCCTCCGTTCCTTGTAAGTTGGAATTTTAGTTCTGACGTTGTTTGATTTAATTCATGCACAATATTTTCCTTTATTATGTTATCATGTCTCTAGTTGATTACTCTGTGGACCTCAACCCATATAATTTGGGTTTGAGCTTGGTATTATTCTCGTTAAGTATTTTGCATAAAAATTTATGCCTTGGGCTGGATAATCGAGTTCTCTTTGAGAATCAGGTTGCCTGACCCGATGGTTATGTTCGACCAGCCTCCGGGTCATGACAGTTGAGCTTTTTGGTTTGGGCTGGTTTATGCTAACCTTTTTGTAAAATCTCGTATAATCCCTTATTTTTTATTTTCTTTAAGGAAAAATTTAATTTCCTTATTAAATTTCTTTCCCCCGTTTTGCTGTAATGCACGAATCAGGGAAGGAAACTTTATTTCCTTTCCTCCCCGTATTTCCCCCTCCCCTATAAAGACCGATGCTTTCCTTCTCCTCTCCATTCACAACTTCTCTCAATTGCTCACCTCACGCTCTTCTTGTCTTCCGTTTCATCTCTCTCTCGCAGTAAAGTTATTCCATCAAATAGTGTTTGTATTCGATCATTTCAAGTGTTGTGACCAAGTCATCATCCCTGCAATAAGATCAACTTTCTCCCATCTCCATGCTTTTGACTTCTCGGTTATAGTTGTGAAATTTTTGTTGGAATTGTTAAAGAGTACCGTGCGCGCTAGAGGAGTGACTATTGGAAATTCAAGGGGAAATTACAGCGGTCACTATATTTGGAGGACATCGATTCGGAGAGGTATAAAAATTTGATTTTTCCTTTTTTGATTTCGTGTCTGTTTGACAGTTTTGATATGGATAATGCAATCGATGGATTAAATTGAGTCTGAACTTGATTTCTAGGCAATCTGTGTACATGGTTGGTTGTTTGGACGAAACTGAAGAGTTTGCCTAGAAGAAATCATCGACAGTGAAGGGTTGAAACCCGACCCAACTGAAGCTGAGTCACGGCGTGTGAAAGTGGAACCTTGGTCGATTGGTTGGCTAGCCGAGATAGGAGGTCTCGGCCAGAATCGTCTCTGTCTGCGATGAAGAACACGAACGCATTTGGGACAGAGACGAAGTCACCAGGGGATGGCCATAGTTTGGGCCATGACTTTTGGCTTGGTAGGTTGTGGTCGAGGTTACCCAACTGAGTAGTGGTCCAACTTCTAATCTGGACTGCATAATTGGCCTTTGGGCCTACAATTTGGGCCTAAGGCCTGGACTTAATAAAAAACAGGTCGAGATCTGTTTCTGCCCGTATTGGGTATGTTTTTTGCCTAGATTTTCAGTATTATTTTATCAAATTAACTTGAATTAAATTTCAAATAATAATTAGAAATATTTAAATATAAAATTTTGACCGAAATTTAATACCTTAATTTTTTATAAGTACCCCACCTTAATTAAAAATTCGTGGACGGTTGGATTTGAATTTTCAGACTCTTGGGTTTTAATTATTGTAAAATCACTTTGAGGTAAGGATTTATGAATGTAAGGGAATTGGAGGTTGGGGAGGTAGTTTCAGATCTAACCAGGTAGACTCGAGATTATGCCTTTACTTTGTCGAGTCGTGAGAACCTGTCTACACAAAGGTTAGATTCTGAGGAGGGACTATTCTCCCTGCGAAAGAGACCTCCAATGTCACAATTCAATGTATGAGTTAATGTATATGACTGTGAGTAAAGAACGGATTGAGTGGATACCATTCTAATATAATCAGTTCCAGACATGCATCATATATTGCATCTCATTTCATGCTGAGTGTTAGGCTCACAGTTTGCTTGTGGTCTAGGTAATTGTCAGGATATTAGCATTCTCGAAATTGAGGAGGAGACATTACCTGTTGAGAACTTGACTTACCCAGCTAAATCGACCTGAAGGGTTATGGCTCACAAAGAAGCAAAAAAATGTTATTTTGAAATGGCTTGAGAAAAGATAAACATTTTGTGAACTACGAATTCATGTTTAATTGTCAAACCGTATTTTGAATTTATTAATGCTTTCCGCCTTTTACTCTAATTTATTTCACGCCCTCTGATTTGTTTATTTCGCTCACTTTAATTTATTTCCTTTCATACGTTTTAAATAAAAAAAAAATTTACGCAAAAAAATTAAAAAGAAAAAGGTTTTAGAAATTAACGCAGTGCGTTATAATTAGAGTTATTGGCAATAATCTAAGATATAAAGTATTTGATAAAAGACAAATTAAATTATGAATTTTAAGAATCCATTCAAATTAAATTCTCATTTTTTGTAATAAAATGAAACTTAAACTTTGATATTCATTTAATCAAAGCCTTGAATATTTTGAACTAAATGAATTTTAAACTTTTTACCGTTAACAAAATGAATATGAATTAATTTTTTTCGGTTTTGTTTGATTTGGTACCGATTCAATTTCAATTTTAGATTTTTTCTGTTAGAACTCAATTTAAGTTGGTTTGACTAGGTTTTAGCTTAGTTTTAGTTGGTTTAGACTTCGTTTGGGCCGATTTTGGTCGAATTGGTTTGTTTGTTGAAATTTTTAATTTTTAAATAAAAAATGTGTATAAATATTATAACATAGGTTCAGTTTGATTTCGATCGGAGCAAAGTTGATTAACGTCTAATTTTAATAGCAATATCTAATTTGTTTATGATGCAAAGTTTGAGATTTATTTATTAAAAAAACTTTCGGATTTAAGTTAAACAAAATCCAAAATTTGAGCTTCATTTTGTTCAAAATAAATTTTAGAGTTTAAATTGAACGGACTTTAAATTTCAGAATTTAATTTGTACTCTACCCTAAACTATTATCATAGTCTGAGAAAATGTGGTTAGTATTAACTTTAATTTTCTTGGTTAGCATTGAGTTTGCTTTTCGATTTAGGACTAGAAAACATAGTTTGCACAAGCAAAGTTTAGTTGGAATTTGAACAAAACCTAGTCAATTGGAACTTTTGAGCATGTGCTCTGTAACATTTGTCAACTTGGTAGAGCCCCATATTTATGAATGTGGGGTTGAGAAGACATTTATGAATGTGGGGTTGAGGAGACATACACCGCGTGAGACTTTGGTACATGTCTCCTCTGCCATTAATCTCTTCCTTCCAGTAGCAGCAACCTTCATACCTAAAAGAACCGATTCTGCCTCTGCGTGGTGAAGATTTTCAGAGAAAGGGGTGAACACTTTGCTAGAGGAATTATAGTTTGTGGACGGCACTGAAAAATGATAGCTTTGGGAGTGAATTTCGGACACCACAGTGAGGTAATTTTGAGTTCATTCTTAGTTCACTAAATTATAGAGGATAATTTTTTTTGACTCGTTAGTTTTGAGATTTGAGATTTCAATTTGATGTTGAGGTTAAATTGGTTGGTGTAAATCAATAAAATTTTGGAAGTATATCACGTTATAATCATAAACAAATGTCTTATGAGTTTAATTTCTAGAATGTTCTATTAAAGTAAAGTTGGATTCGTTGAAAAATTTGGAGGCTTTGTTGAGTTTAGAAACTGAATTACTGAAATTGGAGTTAAAGTTGTTGGTTAAATCTATTGTTAAATATTGTACTGGAGGGACGTCCGTTTAAGTGTTAAGGGATATCCGCTGTTAAGTATTGTACTGGAGGGACGTCCGTTGTTAAGTATTGTATAGGAGGGATGTCCGTTTAAGTGTTAAGTGACGTCCGTTGTTAACTATTGTACTTCAGGGGATGTCCATTTTGGTGACAAGGGGCGTCCGACGTGATGAAGGGGATGCAAGGGACGTCCGTCTTTATAAGGGACGTCCAACACAATTTCAAATATTCTTAATTTGGGATTAGTTTTGAAAATCCCCATCTTTGGATCTATCCCGGTTATGGATTTCAAAGCATATTTTTAAAGGAAAATGTTTAAAGAAAGTTTAATTGAATATCCATATATTTTTATAGGTTCGTCGAATTAACGTGGGATTTGGACAAATTATTTTTCATTTGATTGAGCATTTCCCGGCTATTGGTAGGCCAGCTGAGGTAGGGGTTTTATTTTATGTCTAACATTTCTTCGTTTTCCAAACGACTATTTTGAGACGCGTTCTCATATAAAAGACAGATCCATTTTTGACCGTCTGTTTTTACAATATTATATTTATTATTTTCGCTGGACATATTTTATTTCGAGCATGCACTTCATTGATCGTGACGTGGTACTCTTTTTATATGCTCACATTTGACTGTTGGAGAATGTGTTTTGTTATATTAAATAGAATAATAGGGCAGTTGACTGTGGCGTGTCCCTGGTGCGAAACCCTAAACCTGATCAGAGTATTTTATGTGGCTTTTGTGATCGCCGAGTATCGCCTTATTCTGTATTTTCGTAGCCCATGAGTGACTTTATTTTCGCTGAGATCGTGTGAGACCTAGTTTTCTTACCTACCATACTATAATGGACGTTTTCCACATTTTGCCTCACTAGTTGATTTTATTCCGTTTTAAATAAATGTTTTATTCATAGCATGCTCCCTTATTTATTTTTATTCTAATTGTTGAATATAAAATGCTATCCTATTGAGTTTAGTTGACTCACCCCAAACGATATATATATTCAGGTGTTAATTTGAACGATCATTGGATACCGTCGCAGGATTGAGACGGCATTTATCTTAATATTCCAGTATTTTATTTCGAGTCTTTATAAGGTTAAACTCCTTTATTTAAAAGTTGTAATAATGTTTGTATGGATTTTCGGCACTTTTATTCAGATTTATAAAAACGCTTTATCTGGATTTTTGGGCCCTAGCAAATATTGTAATTCCCTAAAGACTTTCATTGCATAAATAAAAAGTAAATCAATAAAAAAACTAAAGAGTCAAGTTGTTCGGTCTGATTTACGGGCTGGATCGCTCTCCGTTCTGTCTTGGGTCTCCTCCTAGATATGACATGTTCTATGAAGAAAATTGCATTACTTGGGTTTTAAACTGCTAATGTAATGAATATTTGCTCTGTTTTAAAGTGCTTTTGATGCAAGACGTTGTGAATATAGGAGAACGTTTGTGGTGGGAAAGGACTTGTTTAACTTCAACCATGGTCCTAGTCAACAACCTGCCGGCGAGAACAACCAAAGTTAGAGAGATAAATTTAATTTATTTGTGGGAAAAAACAAGACAAGATTCAAACAATTGACAGTAGCTGACATATGAGTTGTAATTTATGGCTTGTTTTTACGGAGTTAACTCCTATCCTCTAAACCCTAAAATTTGCCAACATGGTGTTGAGAGGAGAAGATTCAAAACTCACAGAAATTGACATATGGATTGTAATTTATGGCTTCTTTTCTATGCGGTGAATCCTAAAACTCTGAATTCCAAACCCTGCCAACATCTTGTGGTTAAGATGAACCAAACTTGGGTAGATGGAGAATTTTATAAAATTTGTGGAAGAAAAAGCAAGACAAGATTCAAAACTTGTAGTAGTTGGCATCTGCCTTACAATTTATGGCTTCTTTTTTTGTGTAGTGAAATCTTAAACCATGCCAAGATCTTGTTGATGAGAACAACCAAACTTATTTAGAGAGAGAATTTTATATAATTTGGCCAATTAAAAACAAAAGGAGATTCAAAGCATATAGTGGTTGACATATGAGTTGTAGTGAAATCTAAAGATGGCATGCATTTAAAGGCAAACCAAGTGATCGTCTGTTGAATCATATAACAACCATTTCTCTCCACTTGCGCATCCTACACTCCTATAAATCAACACCCACTCCATTTCCTTATTGGCTCATAATCATACTCGTCCTTACCCACATCTAAATTACTTCGCTTTTCCAACCTACAAAAATGGATCATCCAAACCTTCTCTTCTACCTTTTCTTCCTCCAACTCTTCTTCACTTCTCCTCTGTCCATCCAAGCCTCCAACTCCAATCTCTTCCGTGAATACATCGGAGCTGAGTTTAAAAATGTCCGCTTCTCTGATCTTCCGATCAACCCAAACGTTGAATTCCACTTCCTTCTCTCCTTCGCCATAGACTACGACGCCTCCGGGTCTAACCCTACCAATGGAAAATTCAATGTGTTTTGGGATTCCGACAACCTCAGCCCCTCAGAAGTTTCCGCCATTAAATCCAACCATCCGAATGTGAGAGTCGGAGTCAGTCTAGGAGGAGCTAGCGTCGGAAGTGGCTCTGTCTACTTCAATCCTTCCTCGGCAGATTCATGGGTATCTAATGCAGTTTCCTCCCTCACAGACATCATAAAAACATACAATTTGGATGGAATCGATATCGATTATGAGCAGTTTCAATCCGACCCAGAAACATTTTCCGAATGCATAGGAGAACTAATAAAAACTCTAAAGAAAAACGAAGTCATCTCATTCGCCTCCATAGCTCCATTCGATGACGATGAAGTCCAACGCCATTACCAAACCTTGTGGAAGAGCTATGGTCACCTGATAGACTATGTAAATTTCCAGTTTTATGCATACGATAAGGGCACAACAGTATCTCAGTTTATTAGCTATTTTGATGATCAGAGTTCCAGCTACAATGGTGGGAAGATACTGGCTAGTTTCATCAGCGACGGAAGCGGCGGATTGTCGCCGGAAAATGGATTTTTTACGGCGTGCGGTAGGCTAAGAAGTCAGAACAAACTATATGGGATCTTTGTTTGGTGTGCAGATGATTCTCAAGAAAATAACTTCCGCTATGAAAAGAAGTCACAAGCACTCGTAGCAACTCCTCATTAGAATACACAATTTATACATATACAAATGTGCATGCATGCACGTGGGTATGTATGTATCTGTGTAATTATATATGTCATGCTCTTCGAACTTGTGTTGTAACTTCAGCTACTATAATTATTTCTTGCGTTATTTAAGATAAATTTACGTATGTTATAATTATATAATACATTTTTTATTATATATATATAAATGAAATAATTTAATATATAATTTCAAAAAATAAAATTGAGTGCAAACTTCACTACTTTGGCATGAGTAATGTTTCAAAAATTTAATTTCCCATAATATCTTGAAGAAAAAGGAAAAAAAGAGTTCACGATAAGCTACTCTAAACTGTGTACAAGATTATATTTTTCATCTAGTATCAAAAAATATATTATGCGTAATCGCAATGAGGTTTACTGTATAAACACTTGCTCGAAATCTCATATATCAGATTCCGTTGTGGAAGATATTATTTTTGAAAAATTCAATTATTTACCAAAGAATGAACCCAACAATCAAATGGTTGAACAACTTAGTATAATTTATTTACAATACTTAGTTGAGATTTATGAAAAAAATATATAATAAATTGTGAATTTGAGATATCCATTTCATAATTATTTATTGACTCTCGTTTGATCTTTTGAATGAGATCTCAATGGGTATATGTCTTAAGTGACAAAATGATCAAATAAATTTATAAAATATATTAAAGTAATTTATAATTGACCCATTTGGTTGTATATGCAGCATTGGAATGCCAACCTAGACTTAGATTATCATAAAAAAGATTAAGTGTTTACTTAATTAATTGATTTAAAGCATATAGGCAGGAAGGGTTAGACTGTTCCAGTTTAATTTCAATCTTAATTGAATCTGAATTGACAAGTGTTGTAATATAATTTTAGAATTAGATACCCAACCAAGTTGGTTTCAAAACCAAACAAAAACTGCTGATAAGTTTTGTTAGCTCGGTTTGGTTTGAGTTTCGTTTTGGTTGATATAAAATCCGAGATTTTTAAAATGTTATGTATAAATTTTTCTCGAATCTTTGGTCCAATGTAGAAAAGTTGATCTATTTTGTCACTTAGCGACCATGTGTGTGTTTTTCGTCAAACAATCAAATTGGATTTTCCGAGCGAGAAATTATTCTCAAAAATCTATTTTAAAGGAAGTTTTTTTTAATAATAAATTATTTTCTGTTGGCGTTATGATTGAATCGGGTTTTATGACAGAATTTGTGTTTTGATTTATAATATATATATATATATATATATTGTTCTATAAATAAAATTTTATAAAAGAAAAGGAAGAATCATGGGGGAGAAGCTTCAGCTTCTTTTGCCCTTCTTCAATGGTGAGTGAGAGACGGAGCAAGAGAGTGGTTCGGTCGAGAGAGTGAGCAACTTTGCGAAGACTGGAATCGACGATTCCAGCCGGCTGTGTCTACAGGTTATCGAGAGCTGTCGAACACGGTGATTTCACCGTCCGTCCGAGAGGAAGAGAGAGCTCAGGAGTTAGGGCTTCCCGTCTCGGACATTTCTTTCGCCATACCTTCGATTTCGGTGAGTAATACCGAGTGTTAAATTGCTTTCGGTTCCGTTTACTTCCAATGTTGATGATTTCTGCATTTATGTTGTTGATGAATGTCGATAATATGCCATGTTCTTGCTGCATTTTTCTTACTGAATGGCTTCCAATTTCGTCTCTGTTCGGCTGTTGTTTACATAGTGGGAGTTGTGGAAAATTTAATTGTTGTTGTTGATTTGTCTCTCGGCCGATTTACCCGTGTGGGTTTTGATTTCTATTTTAGAAATTTTATGGGATTCTGTTTGTTGACTCTGTGTTGATGAAATTAGAGTGTTGAGGGTTGAAATGTTGCTGGTTGATTTTTGGGTCTCCCGACCAAGTGGATTTTGCATCTGTTTGATGGAAGACTCCCAGGATTCTGTTACTGTGTTTGGGAAATTGTCTGTTGTTTTGTTGGAAGGGCCGAGAGCTAGCCCTGTACTTTGCCATTGTTTTACAATGGTGTTTTTCTTGGATTAGGCTCCGTGTTTTGACCATGGGTTTAGCCGATGAGCTAGAGTTCTATTTGGGTATTGATGGTTCCTAATGCACTGTAAAGTTCTATTGTGCGCCCTATTAAATTCAATTGTTGATAATTTCGAGGAGGACATGGATGGTTTATGCCTTAATTCAGGAAGTTGGAAATTTGTAAGCTCTGTTATTAGTTTCCTACCTTTATAATTTGATATAGGATTATGTTATAAGCTGAGTTATTTACTACCTCTAAGTTTAGATATCAACTTGAATTCTATTTAAATTCTATTTCGGAGCTGTCATTGTAATATCCCGATTTTTATATCAGAATTTAAAAATGATAAATTAGAAAGTAATTGGGGATATTCGAATTAGTCGAATAAATTATTAAGGACGTAATTGTTATATATGGAATGAACCGGTTTTTGTTCAGTTCGGTCCGAAAACAATTATGTGGTTTGAGTTTAATTAATAATGGAAAGTTAAATTTGGAATTAATTAGAATGGGTTTGAATTGAGAATTTAATAAGTAATGATAGAGGGGATTTAAGTGAAAAATTATTAAATGGAAAGAAAATAGTTATAAATAAATAAAAAAGTTACTTAGAAAGGATGGACTGAACCGATTCATCCTTGAACCGGTCCAGCTTGGAGAAAGAAATTAAAATGGCCCGCTGGCCATTTGAGAGGGAGAAGAGACGAAATGGAGAGACAGAGAGAGTGGGATCGGGACTAAACGGGCGAAGGCGACGTGAAGGCGAGGGAGAAGCAGGCGTTGGAGCTCTGGATGGCGCCGGCGTGCGACTCCGGCGAGCGTGCAAACTGTTGCAACGCGACGAATGGCAGGCTAGGGCTCCGCGGGTTTGGCCGATTGGTGATGCTGCGATTTCCCTTTGTAATTGGCCGAGGTAAGTCTTGTTGATGGATTTAATTTTGTTATGCGTTCTTCTCCCTGGCATTAGCTGGATTTCGGCCAAAGTGTGGCCGTGTGTTGCTTCGGGTGGCGATGACCGGGACGGAATTGGCGTGATGGCAGGGGAAAATTGGACCGAACCGGAGCTGATCTCCTCCAGCTCCTCATCTGGCAAGCTTTCCACGTTGAGCTTGATAAGTGGACCACTCTTCCTTGAATTATGCAATTTATCCTCCAACTTTCTGTGGAATGTCTCCTTCTCAGTTATAAATCAGTGTACCAGGTAATGTGTTCTGAAATATTACAGAGTGTGATGGAGGTGTGGAAGTGGCTCCTATTCCTTAACTGCTTCTCGGGTGCTCTTAAGGTAAGGAAGTCCTCCCTGTCTGTTTACATATTCCATGGGTTTATGCCTCTGTTGTCATCGATTTATGGATTTTAAGTATGTTATTAGTAGAAGTTAAATGAGGAACTTCCTTATGTGGGTTATGGCCTTGAAGATCTATGAATGTTTCATTTCCCTTCTTTGGGTTGTTGCTTCTAAACCGTGATGAAATAATGAGATAAATGAGGGAATATGTCCTGTTAATGGAAACAGTTTCATGAAGTTTACTGTCTACTAGATGAGAACCATAATGAATTTTAGCTTTGTGGATTGTTACTTTGTGAGTATTGTTGGATGACTGCAGTATTAAATTAGTGTTGCTTGTTAATATGGATAAAAATAAATGGATGGAAGCTGTTGATTGTTTAAGTTGGATACTAAGGTTTATTAGTAAGCTGTTAAGTACAATGGTTATTGGCTTTGGCATTCTGGATTGGTTCTCTAGAAAAGAGTATTTCTTTGATGAATGTTGTGAAGTCATATGTTGTATGTCAGATTAAAGCTTGGGTGTGTACTCTAATTTGGGCTTGGAGATGTTTTGGCATGTGGTTGATAATATGTGAATCATGTTTGGACTTTATTGTTGGATTTTAGTCAATGTGGATATGTCGGTTCGATGTTTCTAGTTATATCCTATCAAAGTTGCATTCTAATTGGAAATGGTTTAAAGAGAATAGCTCCAAGAATAATATAAAGGATAGATTGTTTACTAGGGAATATTGTTGTGAGTTGTGATTGGTGTTAAAGGATAATGTTGACGGGAACGGTTAAGTGTCTAAGTTGAACTTGGGTTAAGGATTCTAGTAAGTAACAAATAAATATGTGTTGAGATTTATGGATTGTGATTTTAATGATAAATGTTATGAAATTGTGAAGGTATAAAAAGGAGAAGGACAGCGTTAATTTCTGAATTGTGCTATGGACGCCAAGTAAGTTGATACTTACTGTGCTTTGGTCTTCGGACCCTACATCGCAAGAATTAGGATTGTATGTTATGTGTTTACTAGATTTAGGTTCTTTTAATGATATATTTATTAGACATTTTTATTATTATGTAGGACTGTATGTATTCACGAGCATATTGCATGACATACCTAATATATGTAAATAGGCATGTGGGGGTTTGGGAGAATTGGGGATGGTTCCTTGTGATGACACCCCTATTGGAGTGCCTACTCCCACGTATAGGGCGATGAGGTGCGGTTAAGTCACGGGAACCATAAGATTCTCAATTCTCTTGTTCTAAAATCCCCAATTTTTTCAACAAAAGTGAATGGGTATGGCTCGTGGTCACACCCCTATTAGTGTGTTTCCTCATCGGAAAACGGTTAAGCCAGGAGGTCAATTGACTTACCCATCGCCCCAGTTAACAGACGAGATACAGTTCTCCTCTGTAATGCATCGCATGATCATGCATGACATCTGCATTGTATTTCATTCTATCACTTACTGAGCGCTAGACTCATTAGTTAGGTCCTGTGATGTAGGTACGTACGAGAAACATGAGAACAGGTCAAAGACAGTTGATGAAAGATTTGCATGGGTGGATCTTGTGGCTGGCTGGGCTCAAGAATTTAAAAATGGAATTTATTTGTAAAAAGGGTTTGTAAATTATTTAATATTCTTTAATGCTTTGTTTTAATTCCGCTGCGTTTTATAAAAATGATTTTATTACTTCTTCTGCAATTGATAAATGTTTTTAAGTAAAGAATTTTAACGATCGGGTTTTATAAAGGAAGAATATTCTGATTTTTATATGAAAAGAAAAGTTTTTAATTTCACACGATTTTCAAAGTAAGTAAAGGGTCGTTACAGTCATGGCCATATTAGATTCCTATTTCTGTTGGCTGTTGAGTCTTAGGTGGTTGAGAGTGTGTGGTTGACTGTCGACATGTCTCGTCGACACTAATTGGTTCGGTTGATTATTGTTGAGTGATAAGATTGAGAATTTTGTTGGGATTCCAAGTTTTGGTTCCTAGGTTGGGACTTATGGTTGTCCCTAGAAACACTGTTTTGGATTTTAGTATTGTTTAAGACTTCTATGTATCCTTCGTATGTTTGTTGAGATGTTGACAACAACCTTATTGTAGGTTCTGGAGGTATTAGGTGATTCGCCCTTTCGCTTACGAAAGCGCATGGAGCGAGTTTGTCTATAAGCGTGTCACGGTCGCCATTGAGGTAGAAATCTTTATACTTTCTGCACTACATTGCATCATAGTTTTCAAAACTACTATTTTGTAGACTACCACACCTGAAAACCCGATGGGGACTGTTCGACAGCACGTCAGTTTTTACGTATACGTATGTTGTCTCATGTTTACCTTCCATACAAGATTTATTGCTGATAGTTGTATATATATTGATGATGGGACTTCCATGTATGTGTTTGGGGGATGAATCATCTTGATGTTTTAGATACTAGCGCTAAAGCATCACGGGGCTATCCCGTCAACCGTTGATTGCGAGAAGGTTTAACATTGGTTACGTACATTGTGAGGATGAATTTTCTTGATGCTTTAGGCACTCTAGCGCTAAAGCATCATGAGGCTATCCTTGTGCAATATTCTGCTGCGTGAAGATTGGTCGTTTACGTGCAAAATGACAATGGGGCATTCATGACATGTCCTCCAGCTGCAAGGCCTAGAAGTATAAAAAGAGGATGAGACATTAGTGACGTATCCTCAGGTTACAAGTCCTGAAAGTTGGAAATATGATGGGAGGATGATGACGCCTCCTTGGGTCGAAAGCCTTTAAACCTGGTTAGAGTATTTGTCATACGAAGTTGGCAGGGTCATCAGTCGTGAAGATTAGCCTATCATAGTACCGTTTCATTTGGCGGGTTGGCTGGATGACTTGAGCTTGCTAGTCAGCAACCCTCGTCAATTTGGAACACCAAGGTATCCTAGTGATAAGCGGTCTATCATAAGCAACCCTATCCATTACTGCAATTATACGGGTTGTGTCACTGCTGAGCTAATCGTCGGCAACTCGGGTGACGTGCTGGATCATCAGATAGCCGTCATTGGTAATCTTTCCTGCCTCATGAGGTGTTGCTAATGGCAGATAGCCATCTTTTTGTGATTGTGCTAGGCGGTTATCCGAGTTGTGTCGCTGTTGAGCTAACCGTTGGCAACTCGGGTAATGTGCTAGGTATTCGGATCGTATCAACGCTAGTTATGGCCCGTCGGCACATCTGGGCGGTTATCCGAGTTATGTCGTTGTTGAGCTAATTGCGCGACAACTTAAGTAATGCCCTGGATATTCGGATCGTATCGGCGCTAGCTACTGTTTGGAGTAATATGCCCAACAAGCAAATATAATAGAACAATTTTATAATATATGAATAAATTTATATTAATTAATATTATCTTAACATTTTATATCATGTTTTATAAAATTCATAGAAAATTCCTTGGTTATTTATGCTAATTTTATATTATCATATATATTGTATATATGTGGGATAAAATATAAAGAGTGGTAACCAGAATATGTCCATGACTTATATTTGAAGTATGAAATCTTCAAATAGTTCATAGTCATAAACATAGTTTATCTCATTAAGAATGTATAGTTATATCCCGACTAAATATGTAGTGACATAAAATAAATATGTTTTATATAATATGATTATATAGGACTGGACCAGATAAAATTATATTGTTCTGATGATTTTCGTTAAATATAGAACAATTAATTTTATCATAATGATAGTCATATATGCATGATCTTAATTCGTTGTATTTAATAAACTCCTATTTTATTTTAATTTATTCTTTGATTTACTCGGTAAAGTTTTGTACGAGTTACGATTCGTATACCTTGTATATTGGGAGTAAATTAAAATGAATAGCTGAGAATGTTAATATCGATATAATGAAATCCATTTCTATAGATTCTCTTGTTTGTTAGTTCAATGATCGAATAATTAGCGTACAATTCATAATCGTTATGAATTAATTATTCAATTAAGAACTAATGATAGTCAAGGATAAAGAAGCAATATGAGAGGTTAACGGATTATAAACCTAGCTCTATTGCGAATCTAAATGGAGGGTTAATACATATGTAATGACTATATCAATGGACATTACTTTAAGTAAATATACTCTATAGTTTTGAGAGTGCAACTCTAAGTATTTAGTAGTACTTTAGAGTTAATAATTATGTTAATTAATATAAAGAGTTTATATTAATTAACGAAATATTATTAGAGCTTAAAACTATAGGTCTATCGGTCTCTTCGTCACCTTCTATCATTATTCGAATAATAGAAAAATGAATAAAGAACATTAAATAATTAATTATGAATTAATTATTTAATATACTCAATAATAAGTTTATTATTATTTTTCATTGGATGAAATAATTGAATTATTAATTATTCAATTAATTAAGACAAAATGACAAAAGTTGTCAAAGTTAATATATTTGTTATATTTCATTAAATGAAATAATTGAATTATTGATTATTCAATTAATTAACAAATATAAAGTAACTTTTAAAAATAGTTTTTAAAATAGATTTTGTCAAATTTGAATTAAAGTCAAATTTGATTTAATGTCATGACCTTTTGTTTTCCATAACGTTTTTGTTATAAATGTGTTATAACTTAAATGTGCCAAGTGTTAAGCTATGGCGACAAGACTTTTGATTTCCATAACATTTTTATAAATGTATAAAATCAATGATAACTTTAATGAGGAATTTGTAGTGTTTTCTCTAAATGTCATAATGGTCATTATGGAGCAATACCATTACAAATAGAGATCCAACCTTATGAAGAAAAGGTTGGAGAAAAAGTTGAAGTTGTTGTTGAAATTTTTGAGATTAAAGAATCCATTTTGAGAGCAAATTTTGTGTCTTCCGTGTTGGCTTTAGAGAAGTGTTTTCTAAATCCAAATAGATCGTCTCATGTGTTGAGAATACGATATATCATAAAATGAGTGTGATCTTGTTTCGTTCATCACGCCCACACGTGCTTATTCGAGGTGAGGAGGATTGGCGGAGAAGATTGAAGGTTGATTTTGTATCCGTGTAAAGTAAGCTACAAAGGTAATATTCTTCATCTTTTAGCTTAGATCTAAATAGAGATTTTAAATACATATTATTATTAATATATTATAACAACGATCCTTTTTATGTTCATGTTGAAATTGTTTTTCACGTTACCATTGTTATGAACATCGGTAATTCCGCCGTGCGAAAGAACCTAAAAACCAACAACTACGACCTGTCGACACATTTGGGCGGTTACACGAGTTGTGTCGTCTCGGAGCTTGCTCGCCAACAACTCGGGTAATGCGCTGGATCTTCGGATCGTATCAGTGGTGGCTACGACCCGTCAACACATCCGAGAGATTACACCACTTTACAATGATAAGTGACGGATGGGTCCTTGTGTGACCATCCCTTTTCACTGACAATGTTTTCATACGGAAAACGATGTTGGCATATTTTGCGATCATAGTTGTCTATGTATACAATGCGTTTTAATAAAGCCATATCGAGGGTCATGGGCTAGATTTATAAAATGATAAATAAGTTTTAAATGTTTAAATTTCATGTACGACAAATGAGAAGCATGAAATGATTTTTAAAAGATGAAAAAAATGGTTTTTGCATGCATTGCATTTAGTATGGATTTCCCTACTGAGTTAGTCACTCACCCCTTAGACTATATTTTTTCCCAGGTTGGAGTGTAGGTTCAGTGCACTGGCCTTGTGCGTGTGGCAGCTAGGCAAAGGTGGTGTTCCCTTATTGGTGTCTTGATGTCCCCATGGATGGGTGGAGGTTCATCGTTTCAATTCCTCCATTCCTAGTATGTTGGGATTTTAGTTTTGGTGTTATTTGATTTAATTCATGCATAGTATTTTTCTTTATTATGTTATCATGTCTCTAGTTGATCCCTCTGTGGACTCCAACCAATGTAATTTGGGTTTGGGTTTGGTATTATTCCCATTAAGTATTCCGCATAAAAATTTACGTCTTGGGCTAGGTAACTGGGTTCTCTCCGAGAATCGGGTCGCCTGACCTGGCGATTCTATTGGGCCCACCTTCGTGTCGTGACAGTTGAGCTTTTTAGTTTGGGCTGGTTTATGCTAACTTTGTTGTAAAATCTCGTATAAAAAAAATCTCTTATTTTTAATTTTCTTTAAGGAAAAATTTAATTTCCTTATTAAATTTCTTTCCTCCATTTTGCTGTAACGCACGAATTGGGGAAGGAAAGTTTATTTCCTTTTCTTCCCCGTATTTCCCCCTCCCCTATAAAGACTGATGCTTTCCTTCTCCTCTCCACTCACAACTTCTCTCAATGGCTCATCTCCCGCTATTCCTGTCTTCCGTTTCATCTCTCTCTCACGGTGAAGTTATTCCATCAAATAGTATTTGTATTCAACCATTTCAAGTGTTGTGACCAAGTCATCATCCCCGTAGTAAGATCATCTTTCTCCCATCTTCGTGTTTTCAATTTCTCGGTTAAAGTTGTGAAATTTTGGTTGGAATTGTTAAAGAGTACCGTGCGCACTAGAGAAGTGAATATTGGAAATCCAAGGGGAAATTACAGCGGTCACTGTATTTGGAGGACGTCGATTCGGAGAGGTATAAAAATCTGATTTTTCATTTTTCTATTTCATGTCTGTTTGTCTATTTTGATATGGATAATGTAATCGATGGATTAAATTGAGTCTGAACTTGATTTCTGGGCAATCTGTGTACATGGTTGGTTGTTTGGACAAAACTGACGAGTTTGCCTTAAGAACTCATCGGTAGTGAAGGGTTGAAACCCGACCCAGCTGAGGCTGAGTCACGACGTGTGAAAGTGGAACCTTGGTTGATTGGTTGGCTAGCCGAGACAAGAAGTCTTGGCCAGAATAGTCTATGTCCACGACGAAGAACACGAACACATTCGGGACATAGACGAAGTCACCAAGGGATAGCAATAGGTTGGGCCATGAATTTTGGCTCGGTAGGTTGTGGTCAGGGTTACCCAACTGAATAGCGGTCCGACCTCTAATCTAGACTGCATAATTGGCCTTTGGGCATGCAATTTGGCCCTAAGGCCTAGACTTAATAAATAGCAAGTCCAAATTTGTTTTTGCCCATATTGGGTATGTTTTTCACCCAGATTTTCTGTATTATTTTACCAATTAACTTGAATTAAATTTCAAATAATAATTAGAAATATTTAAATAAAACATTTTGACAGAAATTGAATATATTAATTTTTGATAGGTACCCCATGTTAATTAAAAATTCGTGGACAGTTGGATTTGAATTTTCAGACTCTTGGGCTTTAATCATTGTAAGATCACTTTGAGGTAATGATTTATTTTTATACACTACATTTATATAATTTTTATAAAATAAATATTTTGAGATGTGTCTCATATAAAAATGATATGTCCATTTTATGACCGTCGAATTTTTAAATATATTTAATTTTTCATTGTACATGTTTCAATTAAGGATGTACATTAAAATTTATGGATCAACTCGATCGTGTGAATCAAGTTCGATCGACTCGATTTAGGATCCCTTTTATTTTACGCACATTCGACCGTTGAATGATGTGTTAATTTGTTATTAACTAGAGTAATGAGACAACTGTATATGTCGTATTCCTAAACATAAAACCATAAACTTGATGAGGGTATTTTATGTGGCTTTCGCGATCGTCAAGTATCGCTTTTATTTTGTTATATGTTTATGTCATGATATGCCCGGAGTTCGTGAATGACTTCATTTTCATTGTTATTTTTAATTAGTACAATAAAGACATATTTTAATTATATATCATATATTAATGAGTAATATTAAACACATGTTATTTTATACATATTTTTTAAAAATAAATTTATAAAAATATAATTTTAAATTAATACATGCTTAAACAATATTTTTAAAAAAATTATTTTATGATTCTTTTAGGGTCAAAAAAAGTAAAGGGAAAATGACAAATCAACCATCGTGGTTTCCGGTCAATGACAAGTCAACCACTGTGGTATATTTGCTAACAAGTTAACCACTAACGTATGAGAAATTGACAAATCCAACATCACACTCAAGTTAACCCAGGAAAAGAAAAAGCCTAGACGCCACAAACAAGCGGTGTCCAGGCAAAGAAGCAAGCCTAGACGCCTCTGGTTTGCGGCGTCCAGGCAAACAAACAAGCCTAGACGCCGCATGTTTGCAGCGTCTAGGACCCACCCATCCAATCATTTTCCCTTTATGAAAAGGGAAAATGAAAATTAGGGCTCTCAGTCTCGACTCTCCCTTCCCGAATCTGAAACATACCCTAAACCTAGCGATTTGTGAGAACTGAAGCGAGAAGAGAAAGGTATTTTGGCAAGGTTGAAGCATTTGTTTTCAAGAAAATGGTGCATTGGAGTGCTTGGAGTGTCGAAGAAGCTGATATTAACCGTGAAGCTGTAGTGGGCCCTTCAAAGATATTATTGGCGAATGAAAACGAGGTACGTGGAATTGGAAATGAAGTTGCAATTGTGTTGCATTCTGTATCTGCAAGTCTAAATGAAGAGGACAATGAGGACCTCCGATCAATGTGCCAATCCACACTAGTGATGAAGACATTAACATGGCACAGAGTAGGTCTATACGCCAAGCAGAAGCACAATGCAGCTACGTTGGTATGGGCCTTGGCAAAAAATACAGTTCATTGACGAAAATTAGAGAAGAAATTGTTGATTATGCATTGAATAATGGGTATGGCATAAAATTCACCCATAGTGATGCTCGTCGGTTGAGGGCTGTCTGCCAGGAAGGATGCACATGGAGGATGCACGCGTCACAAATAGGACGTGAAATGATGTTTCAAATAAAGTCCTACAACGACGTTCACACTTGCTCCCGAAAGATGGAAAGCCGTCATGCCACTGCCAAATGGGTGGCAACGCATTACTTAGACAGATTTAAAAGTCAGGCCGATTGGGACGTATCTTCCATAATTGAGACTGTCAGGAAGGACGTCAACGTCAACATCACACCCAGCCTTGCTAGAAGGGCAAGAAATACGGCAAAGAAAATTAATGAAGGTGATGGCAATGAGCAATACAAGCTCATTCGGTCCTATGCTGAGGAGATTCGTAGGTCGAATCCCGGAAGTTCACTGCGTGTTGACCTTGATATGAGTGTATTTAAAAGGATGTACATGTGCATGGATGCATGCAAGAGGGCAGTGTTAAACTGTGGTAGACCTATTATTTGTTTAGATGGCTGCCACTTAAAGGGAGCGACTCTGGGCCAACTACTGACTGTTGTCACCATCGACGGGAATGATGGTATGTATCTGATTGCTGTAGCAGTCGTAGAAGCAGAAAATAGGGATTCATGGAGGTGGTTTATAGAATTGTTGCTAGACGATCTAAACACCCCATCTGGCAATGGATGGACAATTATTTCTGATCGACAAAAGGTGTTGTGCATTGCTTTTGAATTATGTGTTTATGTTATGCATGTTTTTTCCAATGTTTGTCTCATATTATGAAAGTTTGCAAGGACTAGTGCCAGCTGTGAGAGAGGTGGCATGGCAAGCAGACCAACGGTTTTGCATCCGACACCTGTATGCCAATTTTCAAAAATAATTTAAAGGCAGGTTGTTGAAGGATGCAATGTGGGCTGCATCAAGAGCCACAACAGTGGGGCAATTTGAGAAAGAGATGGCCAAGTTATTTGTCCTTGACCCTGCGGCCCATGAATATCTACGTGGAATAGAGGTGACCTGCTGGGCCAAATATGCTTTCTCTTCCATCCCAAAGTGCGACATAAGCCTCAACAACCTCAGCGAGTCCTTCAATGCCTTCATCCTACCAGCCCGGGACAAACCAATTCTAAGTATGTTCGAGATCATTCGAAAGGGCATCATGGGTAGGATCGTGAAAAAACATGAAAAAATGGCTCACTCGACCGATCTGTTGTGTCCAATGATTAGCAAACGGCTCGCCAAAGTCCAACTTGCCAGTCGAAATTGGAGTCCCCAATTTGCAGGAGCGGCCAAGTTTGAGGTCAGCAACAATACCGACATGTACTCTGTCGATTTGGACAGGTGTACTTGTACTTGTAACCGGTAGGAGTTGACCGGCATCCCGTGTGTCCATGCAATTCCGTGCATTCACTTCATGAGGAGATCTCCTGAGGAGTTTGTGCATTGGTGCTATCACCGGGAAACATACATGGTGATGTACTCCCACTTTCTCCAACCCCTCAATGGCCCAATCGAGTGGCATCTTGTGACGAATCTAGATCCAATTATCCCACCGCCGTATAAAAGGCTTCCAGGCAGGCCCCGCGTACGTAGAATACGGGATGTGGATGAGGCTCCAAGCCGGACAGTGCTTACCATAAGACATTTAAACGTGCATTGTGGCCGGTGTGGGGGTGTGGGCCACAATGCCCGCACGTGCGAAGGGGGAGGGGAATCCAGTGCAGGGGCTGGCAGAGGCAACAGAGGGGCGGCTAGAGCCAGAGGAAGAGGCGGTAGAGGAAGGTCGGATGACACATTTATGGGTTTCAGAGTCCCCAAGACAGCTCCCGATAGAGTTCATGAGACGCAGGTCAGCGTATTATCGCATTATGCTTTTAATTGATATTTGAACTACGCTCATTTCCTTTGTAATGTGGTCTGCAGGAGTTTGATGTTGAAGGTTCTCCCACACCTACGTATACAAATGTGGACCTTAACCTGTCGTGATATAACCCTTTTTGCTTGCAACAAATGTACATGACAGTCAAAGGCCATTGATGTAATTATTTTGTTGAAAATAAAATGAGTTTGATAGACTTGCCAATTTTTTAAAAATTTGAACAGAATGTCCCTTGTTTCTTGACTCCACATAGTTATTCTCATACATCCTGCACAAACAGCCCAAACAATTCCAGTATCATCCAAACATCTCATTCATCCACTAAATGTAAATTACACCTAACCTCCCAACATATCATTGACAACTTGACATACATTTTAACGTACAAGTACACAAAATCAACTAAACTACGCATTCTTCTTCTTCCTGGGCTGTTTCCGGCGCAAATCCGTGACCAGAAACGACAAGTTCACGTCAAAGGCTACTTTCTCAGCTTGGGCGAACAACGGACCCTCATACTAAAAGGTTGGAGGTTCGTGCAGGTGGAATTGTTCCTTAATGTGGCACTCTGATATCACCTTCATCCCCTCAGGGGTACACCAAAAGACGCCGAATGGCCTGTAATGCAAAGGGAACAAGTGTCGAGCAATTACGTGGAAAGCAAAATTAAGAATTTACACTAGGAAAACTCCATACTGCTGTTTGTCAATGGGAGCTGTGATAATGGAGATTGATTCCGGCAACAATGTTTGGTAAGTGAATTGCATGTGCAGATCAACAGACGACATAAAACACTCATGTTTCGGGTGTGACTGCAATTTAAACAACACATTATATGATCTCAGTAAACATTAACTCCAACCTGGAGAAACGACATGATTACTTACGTGAATCCATCCAAGTGTGAGTAGATCGTGTCGCTGTTGATAATTGAAAACTTCTATGTCTACTTCTGCCGTCGTATAGCACTACATATAAGTTTGGATGAGTTCTAAGATAAAATCTTATACACTAACACCCAAAAAAGGTCTCTCACCGTATCTGGCGTTCCTTTCTGATCTGGGAAGATGAGTTCTCGAGGTATGTATTGTCGGTCAGCTTTCCTGCAAGAATTGCGCATGTCTCCATGTTCTTTTGAGTATTTTCCCGGACATAGTCTTGGAACTTACTCATCAAATCATGAGCCTGCAACAAACGGTCAGCGTAACCATGAATGAATACACATATATACCGAAATGAAAGACGTACCAGGCGCAAAATTTTAAGGGGCGGCGGCCTGAGAGGCACGGCTGGAGGAGTTTGTAAGCGGCTTCCGATAGGTTCGCTGCAAATTAACAACACGTCAGTACATGAAAGACAAATAAAGTAAAAATTGGAATTCATGTTCAACAAAATTAACTTACAATCGCAATGTCGCATCTGGTGCGTCCGAGGAGGATGACGCACTTCCTGAATGGGTTGATCGCCTCTCCCCTTGCTTAAGTGTTGCCACCATCTCACGATGCCACTCCGCTGCTTGCACATGCCACTGTTGTTCTATACCCCACCTCTCTTCTGCGATAGCCCACCTCTCTTCTGTGAGCTTGGCCGCTTCTTGTATTTGGCCTTGTTGCATTTGTATCTGGTCAGCCATCAATTGCATTTGGGTCATGGACATATTATGGAGCTCCTCCATCTTGCTCATCCAGTTGAGCATCTCAGCAAGTATCGAACTAAAGTGAGATGACTGAGGAGGAGGCGGCAGTGCATGGGAAGGGATTGAATGCGAAGGCCCAGGCGGCAATGGATGTGCTGCTACCTTCTTCCCTTGCGGAACCATTCACCTTCTATTTGAGTGATACCCATTCGGTCCAATAATGAATTGTTGTACATGTCATTGATCGACTCTTCAATTCTTGGCTCGTTCTCCGGGATGGGGACTCCAAACTGCTCAACGATCCTCTGGATTAGCCAGTTGTACGGTAGGGACTTCGCCGACTTATTGAGCACCTCTTGCATGTAGCTCAGGATTATATATCCAATGTCCACCTTTTTTCCCATAAACACATTCTCCAGCATATAGAGATCCATGCTGGTAACAAGGTCGCGATGCCCATTTCGAGACAAAATGGTGTACGTCATGATCAAGTGGATCAATCGGGCGAAGGCATTCAACTTCTTTCCCGTTGGCTTTCTGTACTCGACAACCTCGGGATCTTGGTGCAACAATCTAAGCACTGCTAACCCACCTCCTTGTTTTACAAATGGTGGCTCCCGAGCCATATGATAATATTCCTCGCTTGGCTCATCCAGTACACATCCAAGCATCATGTTTACATCGTTGGAAGTGAAACTCAACTCCCTTCCAAAAACGTACGTCCGCGCCTCTAATGGGTTAGTGGATATTCGCAAATTTGCATAAAACAATCTTATAACTCTCTCGCAGTAACTGCCCCTCAAATTGCACAACCCGGATAATCCAGCAGCTTGAAGCATACGATCAATTCTCATTTCTGTGAAAGAGTCCAAATCTACTATTTTGGACACAGTAATTCTACGATGTAGTATATCTTCTAAATACCGTGTTTTGCAATTAGTGTTCCAGAATAATTCTTCTTCAAGGTCGGCGGTTTCTTCGTCTTCCACCACTGTCGTGGGTTGGACATCTTCCACTTCCGTAGTTTGAACGGGTTCAACGGCCTCCACCATTGCCTGCCGACGCTTTGACCTCAATTTCTTAGGCCGCGATTCCATGTTGATCGTTGAGAGTAATTTGCCAACAACCTGCAGTATAATCAAAAATACAATCAAACAAAAATTTGTGAATAATAAAACATCCTAAATCAACAAACTACCAAAAAATAGACAGAATGCAGTTTCATAAATCAACAAACACAATTTAGCTTTAGCCAATGATACAAGCAGTTTCATAATTGGAAGTACTGTATCGAGTTTCTTAGTACCATTATCGATTAGAATTGCATTTTCTAGCAAATAAACCCAAACTGCTATTTTGTTTTTAACAAAACTAAAAATAACTAACAAACTCAATTTAACTAACAAACAAAATAACATGGAAATTACCACAAAAAATAGACGCAGTGCAGATCTACCACAGGATACTAACAATCTATCAAAGAAAGGCGAGATCCGAGACCGTTCGGTGGTTGGCGTCGCGTGGTGGTCGCCGTTCGGTGGTTGGCGTCGCTTGGTGGTCGTCGTTCGGTGGTTGGCGTCGCGTGCTCGTCGCCGTTCGGTGGTCGGCCTCGGGTGGTCGTCGTCGCCGTGTGGTAGTCGGCCTCGGGTGGTCGTCGCCGTCCAGTAGTCGGCCTCGTGTGGTCGTCGCCGTGCGGTAGTCGGACTCGTGGCCGATTGAGGGAGAGTGGGAAAGCCGATTGGGAGGGAGAAGAAGAGCAGGGGGTCGGGTAGGGGGTAGGAGAATGAGCCCTAACTTTTATTTTCCCTTTATAAAAGGGAAAATGATTGGGGTGGTCCTCAAGCCTGGACGCCGCTGGGGTGCGGCGTCCAGGCTTGAGGCTTTGCCTGGATGCCGCAAACAAGCGGCGTCCAGGCTTGAGGCTTTGCCTGGACGCCGCAAACCAGCGGCATCCAGGCTTGCTTCTTTGCTTGGACGCCACTTGTTTGTGGCGTCCAGACTTTTTCTTTTCCTGGGTTAACTTGAGTGTGATGTTGGATTTGTCAATTTCTCATACGTTAGTGGTTAACTTGTTAGCAAATATATCACAGTAGTTAACTTGTCATTGATCGAAAACTACGATCGTTGATTTGTCATTTTTCCAAAAGTAAAAAACAAATGGAGTAGCGGGCAATGATTATGCAATAACAGCTGAAGTAGAAACTTCACGTTATAATCCACTTCTAAAGACGACGAATTGACTTTAATAATGCCTGGGATGTGATTTCCCTGATTTGCCTTTCTTGTCCTTTCAAACAATCCGCCACATGGGGTTTTTCGGTTTCTACCTTATTCAAATGGTCTGGCATTGACGGATTGATTCTTCCTCATTTATGTATTAGTTTTTCCTCTTTCTCTTATAAAGAAAGAAAGCACCTGACCCGACTGAAATTTTCAGAAACTTCCTACAAGCTTCGTCCCCCACTTGCATGCTAGTCGAAGGGAGACAAAGGGAGTGGAGAAGAAGGCAAACCCCGAAGGAAAAATGCCGATGGTGAATGAAGAAAGGCGCTTCAAAGCTACAGTAGAAAGTCTGATTCTGGTTAAGAGAAAGTATGTTAAGAGAATTATTCCTTTTAAAAACGTGATTTTCAATTAATTAATGAACTTAAGTGAAATGAGTCAAGTGACTCGATGCTTTAAATCAAGCCGTTTTCTATTCTGTCTCAAATTTCTTGCGAATCGTGACATTTTTTGTTTGTTTTTTACCGTTTGGATCCATTTTGAGGGATTTAGTTTGGATTTTAATTTTATTTATTTATAAATTTTTAAAATTTAAAAAAAAAATTATATAAGGTTCAATATGACTTTGACCAAATTTAAAAAAAAAAAATCATGAATCCAATCGAAAAAATGGGTCAGTCCCAAAGTTGGTTTTTCAAATGACTTAACCAAACAAATAGAAATTCTTTGGGCGATTTATTAGGATTAGCTCATCCATGATGTGCCTGCCTGCATACTTCATTTTTTTAGCATGATTTTTATGTAAGATCGTATTATCATTTGCGGATTCGAACGAGATGAAAAGAAAAACAGAGAGACATTTATTTCTTCTCTCTGTTGTAGGCTTTCGGTGATTACATGCATGTACTCCCATTTGTTTTCTTGCATTTGACCTCTATAAATAGACAAGTTTGGATACATTCAAAATCATCCAAAGAAGAAAGGGAAAACATGGGTGGGAAAAATAAGTGATTGTTTTGTACATATAGTGAGTTCTAAAAATTTATTGTATATATTCTGAAATATTTGTTTTTTTAGGAAAATTAACACAATAACCACTGTACTATGAGATTAATGACAAATTAACCACTAAACAATTTTTACTAACAAATCAAACACTCAACTATAGAAAAAGAACGGAGCAAACATCACAATTACATTTTCTGTTAAAAAAACATTATCTTTCGCTACGGAACGTTGTCTTTTCGTTGCGAAAAGTGAGTCCTTGAAATAAGACTCAGGAAAGACGACTTTTTGCAAAGAAAAGTCAACTTTGCACAGAGAAAAGACCATTTTTTGCTGCGGAAAGACGACTGAGGAAAATTGACTTTTTGCAGAGGAAAGGTGACTTTCTTTTTCATCTTTTCTCTGCAGATAAGGAACAAATTCATTTTCTTCTTTGTGGAAAAACAGAGATAAGTTGTGATTCTCTCATAGATAGTAAAACAATTCTAAAGCATCCAACATCTAAAACAAATATATTTTTTTATTAGATCTTCTAAATTATAAAACTAAAAAAAATTAAAATTAACTTATATATATTTTCTCAAATCCATTATTCATAATAGGGGTGGAAATGGTTCGGTTCGGTCAGTTTTTGGCTAAAATAGAACCGAATAGACTCGGTTTGGTTTTGCAATTTTAAAACCGAAACCGAACCGATGAAGCAAGAAACTAAGTCAGAAACCGAACCTCGATTTCTGTTTTCATCGGTTTGGTTTTCAGTTCTGTTCTGTTTTTTTCTAGACTTCGAAATTTGGCTATTTGGTTTTGGGCTCGGTTTTCAGCTCGATTTTGATAGTTTTTAGGCTCAGTTTTGAAGGTTTAATAGCTTTGTTTTATACTCCATTTTATAAGTTTAAAGGATATATTTTGGGCTCCATATTATAGTTTAAAAATAATATCCATCAAACAATAATTTAATAAAACAATGATTTAATTAAACAATGATTTAACTAAACTTCATAAAAAGGCAAAATTGCAAACATACAGTACCAACAAACATCAACATTCCCAAAGTCCCAACAAATATCCACAAAAAAATAATATTAAACAATGATTCAAGTATGCCAACAATCAAATATTTAACTATACCAACAATAGAATTTAACTAAACTTTCCAAAAGACCAAAACCAAGAGTATAAAGTCACAAGCAAATATCCACAAAAATATGGAACCAATAAATTGAAAATCATAAAGTCCCAAGCAAACAAATAGGTTTACTTCTACAAAGGTGAAATCGGTTCAGTTTGGTTCAGTTTTAGACCAAATTAGAACCGAACCGACTCGATTCGATTTTGAAAAAGAAAAACATTTTTGATTAAATTGAAATTAGAATTAACTCAAATAGAGAAAAAATTAGAATTAAATTAATGACTCAAATAAATTTTTAGGTTTAATTTTATTTTCGGTTTGGTTTGATTTTTCTCAGTTTTCCTTAGTTTTTCTCACTTACAACCTAGAATCGAACCGAAATGATCGGTTCGATTCTGTTTGATTCTATATTTTATTTTTTTCGTATCAAAATCAAACCAAACTGATCATTTTTGATCGGTTCGATTCGATTACCTTGTTTGAACTGAACTGATTTGCACCCCTAGGTCATAAGTATTAGCTTTTTTTCATGAAAGAAAAGTTTAGTAGCACTTAAAATTTGAAGTATACATTTGTAGACTTTCATTATGATGTGCTCCTAATTGATTTTCAAAATGATTATGATAGATTTTAAATAGTTGAAAGATGAGATTATTTGTATTAATTTAAAATTAAAATATTATTGTTCTTATGTGCCATATTTGTCACGGGAGGGAGCATCGTAATTGTGGTTAGTCAACACCTAGTCCTTACTCATGTCTTTCGAGTATTTTTAATTTTATACTCTAAATTTTATTTATTTTATTTATGTTTATTTGTATAATTAAAACTATTTTATTTATTTATAATTTATTTTTGGGTAAATGACAAATTAACCATCATGGTTTACTATCAATGACAAGTCAACCACTGTCCTTTATTTTCTAACAAATTAACCACTAACGTATGTGAAAATGACAAATCCAACATCACAAGACATTGACTGTTAAAAAACTGGGCGCCACGGTTAGAACGCCGGAACGCCTCACGACGTTCTAGAGAATTTCGAATGTCAGAACGCAGAACGCAGGGCATTCTAAAGAATTCAGAAAGCCGGAACGCCTTGCAGCGTTCTGGAGAATTCCGAACGCCGGAACGACTCGCATTTTGAATTCAGAACACCCAATTCTTCAGAACGCGAGGCGCTCTGTGAGGCCAGACATGCACAGAGACCGCGAGATCACGGTCTCCGTTCGCCACGTGGTCTCTGTTCGCCATAGACTGCGAGATAGCGGTCTTTGATCGCAAGAGACCACGATCACTAAAGACAGCGATCTTGCAGTCTCTGATCGCCAGAGACCGCGATCCCAGAGACCGTGATCCGATCGCCAGACACTACGAGATCGTGCTCTGATCACCAGAGACCGTGAGAGATGGCGGTCTGATTGGCCCAGCGTTCTAATTTTTTCAAAACGCTGTTCGGCGTTCTGAATTCTTCAAAAGGCCCCGCTTTCGGCATTCTGAAGAATTCGTTCCGGCGTTTTGACTGTGGCGCCCAGCTTTTTAACGGTGAACGTCTGTAATGTTGGATTTGTCATTTTCACATACATTAGTGGTTAACTTGTTATTGACCGCAAACCACGATGGTTAATTTTTTAGAAAATAAAAGATAGTGATTGACTTGTCATTGATCGTAAATTACGATGGTTAATTTGTCATTTACCCATTATTTTAATTATAAATAATTAAAATGAGACATTATTTACACTATCATCATGACTTTAACTTTATTAATTTATGAGTAATCTGTTTTGCTTTCCTCGTCTTTCCTAATTTATGGTTTTGTGTTGTTGTAACGATGGTATGTGATGAAGTTTTTAGGATGTCCGGTGGTTGGTTACTTAGCTATAGGAATTAGGGGTGGGTAAGAACCAAACCGAACTGAGAATCGACCTGGAATTGAGATTCGGTTCTGGTTCAGTCCCAGTTCTTGATTCCTAAATTTATAAATGGGTAGAAATCGAGAATCGGCTCTCAGTTCCAGATCGGTTCTCGGTTCTTGATTTATGGAATCGAGAACCGACCCATCTATGTTTTAAAAAAATAATGCATCTGGCTGCCATTTTCGTTCTCTGCAACGCCATCAGCGACCATCTCTACTAAACCCTCAGCTTATGAAGTTCTTTAGGGGTTCGATTTCCCGAAGGGACTCCTCCCCTAGGGCGTTTTAGACTACGATCTCGAGTCCTCTTCTGGAAAATTTGCAGCCTATTTGAATGGAAGTTGTGAATTTTCTCTCGAAGGTTCTTACCAATTGAAATACAAGTCTGCAATCAAAGGGCACATCTCCAATGGTAGGCTCTCCAACTTAGAGGGTGTTAGCGTGAAGTTATACTTTTTATGGGTCGATATTGTTGAGGTCAAGCGCCATGGAGATTACATTCACTTTTCTGTGGGTATTGCCGGTGCTAATTTCCCCATTGATAACTTCGAGGAGTGCCCTCAATGTGGGTGTGGAATCAACTGTTATGGCAGACTTGCGAAGAAGCTTAGAACAAACCCATTTGCTTGGCTATCATTCCTGTATGTAGATTTCCAAAAATTATTGTATTGGAAATGATTTGATACAATCTGTCTTTGTTTATTTGCACAAAATTGATGTGGATTTATTTGCTAATTCACCACCACTCTGTTTGTTGATTAGTATGGCTGAAGAAAAATGAGCAGTTTTTGTTGGAGAAGAAAATCCAATAAAAATTGAGCAATTTTTGTTGGAGAAGAATAGCCAATAAATAAATAGCAGTTTTTTTGCACTGTTTTAAGCAGTTTTTGCTTGGTTAATAAAACTTAGTGGAGTTTTTGCACTGTTATAATAAAACTTAGAGAAACCAATTTGGAACCGGAACCGAGACTCGGGTCTGGTTCTGAGTCTGATTCTTTTCAGTTCCAATTCTGATTTTTTTCTCTTAAAATCGATAATCGAATGATCAATTTCAAAAGGTCTAAAACAAACATTGATAACCGGTTTGCTTTCCCCTAATAGGAATCTTGATTTGGGCTGGCTTGGATGGATATTTACCCCTTTTTATATTTTGCCATTTGACCTTGTCCATTTGTCAGCCATAAGTGGAAAAGTTGTTGGGCGCTGCCCAGGTTGATGGCCTCTCTTTATCATCCGCTGCTGCTGTTCTGCAGGCACCTGTAATTGGTGGTGTTTATTTTAAAGATTAGAGCTAAACCAGTCCAAGATATATTACACATACTTTAATAGTTAACAAATTATAAATCTCAAAAACTATATTTTTTTGTCAAAATTGTTGTACATTAAAATAGAGTACAGATTTTCAAACAAGCACTTTTAACCTTTCCAAAATCACTTTCAAATGGGCTCTAGTGGGATTTGCTTGAGAGGTTGGGTTTTATTGTCCATCTAAAGATTGGGCCCCTTGCCCATTATTTCATTGGCAAAAATCTTACTATTTAATCATGACCATTCAGCTATTTTTTTTTATTTAATAGCTTTTAATTCTTAGTTTTCTCTCTTTAATTAATAAATCATTATATGCCCATTTCTCATTAATTATTTTTTTCTTTTTCATAATTATTCTCAATCAAATCTTTCTCTTTCCTAATTGCATAGCTATCCTCTATTCTAATCACTTATTTATTCCCTCCCCTAATCATTTCTCTTTGTTTTTATTCTTCATCCCTTCTTTCTTCAACCCACACCAAATTATTTTTCATCCAATCTTATTCTCCCCGTAAATAGCTTATATATTTTTACCAAATAAATATATGTTTATACCATTGCATTCATGGTCAAGGTGTGCATAGTGTCACGATAGTAGCGGTCAATACCGTGCGGCGCCAAAATTCACAACAGATTTTGCCATCTTGCTCGAGCCAACGTGCCAATCTGCATACGAGAGTAACAACACTAACAAGCGACGAGAGAGGTTACCCATAGTTGCCTCCGTCCCAACCTGCTAACACTGATGTTGGGACCTTGTATGCGTTCACGAATGACCAACGGGCATGAGGGCAATCCCGCCCAAATGTGTGCCTCGAGATGTTGACGCAACCCAAGGTGCATTTCAAGCAAGTGTGATCCGACCACGAGATCCTCGATGGCACCATTCTTTCCTCTTAATGTAGTGTCAACCACGCCCACATCGTTCCCGACCTCGGGTCGACCATGTGAGAATAATAGAGTCTATAGCAATCCCACATCCAAGTCTCTGCGGCATAAGAGGTGCGAAATACCGATGTTGGATTAACAACCGATGCTATCTATGGAACTCCCCGTTGCATGGAGACACTAAGGCTCTCTCTTGGCTCACTAGTGCCCCCATATCGTGTCGTGCCCACACACCACGAAGTAGCTCGCTTAAGGCTGAGGCCCCGAGGGTGGTGGAGAGCTGACACCATGTCTCCCCCTTAAAGAGCAATATGAAACACCTTCATTGTGGATGGAGCGAACATCCCATGGTGGCGAGGAGTTACTTTCCTTATCTGGCAGGTATTGTGCAACCATGTCCTGCACATGGATTGCACCACTTGATATAGATGTGGCCCCTCAACGCCCTCTTGTCGTCGCGATCGACTATGGACATAGTCAGATCATGACATTTTCCTCCACTTCGAAATGTCGATGTCCCCATCGACACACCCGCGAACATTGTCGATGACAAATGAGTCATGATTGGACCCTTGCGCGAATCATGACATTCTCCTCCACTTAAGTTGTTGATTGTCTTCGTCAATGTTCTCATTAATGTTTACTTGATGCCACCGACAACTTCGCCTAGCTTGCTTCAAATTTCTCCACCTCCCCACTATTGCTAAAGTCCCCCTCGACTTAGCTTGCTGACATTGTCTTTCCATGACAATGTCTCTTCCGATGATGGTTGCTCTATCAATGTGACTCAACATTGTCTCACTTCATAGTCCACCTCCTTTGCGACCTACTTGCGCCCACTCTCGATCTTGGCCAGAGATCCCTACCCAAGTGAGATTACCTCTTCGGTGTTGGTGCATGGCCACTTTCATCAGAAATGCCCAATGACATAGACCTTCCCTCTTGATGGTCTTCTCAGCACAGTTATTCCACCACATCGCGTAGATCATTTGCTTTCGACAACGATCCTCTCTTGACTTGGAATGACCTTCTCCCTGTATGGAGATCACAATGCCCTTCTTTTTGGGTCTTCGAATATGATGAGCTCCCACCATCACGGTGCCTCTCTCTCAGCACTGCTGTAGCTCCCCCCTCCCAAAGGAAGCGACCTTGCTCTGATACCAAACTGTCACGGTACTAATAGTTAATACTGTGTGGCACCAGAATTCACAACACATTCTAGCCAGCCTACTCGGGCCAACAGGCCAAACGACATACGGAAGCAACAACGCTAACAAGCTACGAGAAATGTTACCCATAATCGCCTCCCTCCCAACCCGCTAACACTGATGTTGGGACCTTGTACGCACTTCTCAAATGATCAATGGGCATGAGGGCACTCCCGCCCAAATGTGTGCTCGAGCATCAGTGTTAGCGACTTGGGAGGAAGGCGATTATGGGTAACCTCTCTCGTCGCTTGTTAGCGTTGTTGCTTCCGCATGCAGATTGGCCCATTGCCCCGAGTAGGCTGGCCAAAATGTGCTGTGAATGAGTGACTTCTCGACACTATGGGATGTTCACTCCTTCTACAATGAAAGTGTTTCAGAGGAGACATGGTGTCAGCTCTCCACCACCACCAGGGCCTCGACCTTAAGCGAGCTACTTCTTGGTGTACGGGCACATAGTCAGACCGTGACACGTAGCAAGAAGAATAGTATTTGATTATATTATAAAATTTAATTTCTATGGAAAAAAATTTTATTGACAAATTTTTTTTTTATTTGCAATGATTTTATATTATTATTCATATCAATATCAAATTAAAATTTAAAATAATAAACAATTTACGAGAGCATAACACGAATTAAAATATATATCAAGAATTGAAAATGTGCTACAAATTGTAAAAGTATTGCCATTTTTTTCACATTTACAAAAAGTTAGAAAAAAAGATAAATTATATTCTTAAATTTTTCTTCATTGTTGAAGTATGCTGGGCTAGTTGATCAAAACACATGATAAATTTTAGATTTTAGTAGGGTGGGACCAGCTCGGGTTGAACTAGATAAACCGGTGATTTAAATTTGGTTCCGTTTTGATTTTTGAAAAATTGATTTTTGAAACGGAAATGAGTAAAATTAAAGATCTTGGCTTCGTTTTTTTTAAAAATCAATTAGAATGGAACCGAATAAATTATTATTAATTAAATAATCAAATATGAAATTTAGAAACTATCTAATTATTACTTTAAAAAAAAGAGTGCGCAAAACTCATCATTTAATGTAAAGCTTCCTTGTGTATGACTTGAAAAATAAATGAATAGATTTAAGGATTAATTAATTTGATATTAATAAATTAATAAGTAAAGCACAACAATAGTTGATAGAACATAATATTCCAAAAAATATAAGGATAATTATCAATTTCACCTTAAAATACAGGAGTCTCTCTCTCTCTTCCATTAATATCTACCCTTCAAATTTTGAATTTCTAGACTTTACCCACCTTTACACTCTCCGATACTCGGACTTGAGAAAGGCCATATCCATCTCTCTCTGTTTCATTCTGTATATAAGAAGACCATGAAAGCCGAAGTTGAAGAAATTTGAAGTTTTGGGTTCTCAAAGCTCAAGCTCTGCGATAGATTTGGAATGCAGTCTCAATCAGAAATTATACCGACGAATTGGAAGACATTCGAACTATCACCTACCCATTAAAGTCGGAACTCTTTTGGTTTTAACACAACGAATCTCTATTTTTCTCCTCGTTGGTTATCAATATCCTCGAATCAAGGTAAATATCCGTTGTAATCACTTCTTTTGTTCTTATATTTTGTCCCCCCCCAAAAAAAGCTACGAATCCCTGAAATGCTTTTTCTTCGTTGCCATTTTTCTGCTCTCTGGGATTCTCTGCATAGAAATGGACGTTTTGGGTTTTCTTGCGCATAGATTTTTCTGTAAACAGAGTTTTTTCAAAAAAAAAAAAAAAGATTAGCTATTTTCAGATGAGGTATGTGGATCCATTACCATGTCTAAGGAGTTTTCTACAGCTTTGAATCTCCAGTGTTTTGAGATGAACATCTTGGTATCTTACTCGTTTCCTTGCATATCTGATGTTTAAACAATTTCCTATGAGGATTTTTTCATTTGGAGAAACTGGAAATTTGGAGTTGCTTTGAATTTTCTTGCCCAACTTATTCTGTTTGTGTTTTTTAGTTATTTTATTTGATATCTCTGATTGCTTGGAATGATTCTCATTAATTGATATGTCGTAGTACTGGTTTTAAAATAGCTTTGTTGTTCTTGTTTGGTCTTTGAGAAACTCTCTCAATTCTCTTAATCAGTCAAATGGCCACTAATTGGAGTAATTACTGTATAGGCTGCTAGATTAGCCTCTTTTTGTCGAATGGGGATTCCATTTTCCTGACTGTTTGCCTGAGGTGGAGAGGGAATTAGAGTCTCTTTTGGTGGGAGAGTCTCTTTTGATTATTCTATAATCAATAATATAAATTGACTTTTTGATTGTACCGGATTTAGCATTTAATGATAGAATAACGGAGAGAGTGTTGTTTGGTAATGCTTCAAACATTAAGGTGTCAGAATTTAAAATTTAAAATTTATGGTATTAGTTGAAAAGGTCTCTACACTGGCCTATTAATAACAAGGGAATGTTTGTGAGTTCTGCAAATGAGTGTACAATATAGGTATTCCTACTTCTATTTATCTCAATATCCATCCTTGCACGACAAAATTTGTTGGGGCGAGAGATGAAATAAGTGACTAGGAAAGAAAATATAATAATTTATGAACGAGAGTTAATTAGAGAGAGAAAACAAAGTGATTAAAGATCATTGTATTGTTAAGAAAAAATTATATGAATGGTTATGATTAAACGATGAGATTTTAACAATCAGTGAATGTGCAAAGGAAATAGAGAATTCAACAGAAACATTTATTTATTTCCTAGAATGTATAGAAGGAAATAGAGAATTCCAGAGAGCTGTGTAGTTACAATCCAAGGAGAGAATCCAATAAGAGGCCTTAAAGAATGCTAGCTCCCTTCCCAAACCCTCTCCATTCCATCCCATCCCATCCCATTCCATCCCATCCCATCCCATCCAGCTTCATTTCAATATTTAAAACTTGCTATTTTATGTCACATCTCGAAGAAGACCCAAGATAAAATGGCGAACGATCCAACTCAAAATCGAACCAAACTACATGTCTCTTTAGTCATTTATTTAATTACTTATTTATTTATGCAGCTAAAAACTTTAGTGAAATATAATATTTGTCAGGATCTGACCAAAATAGGCTATACCGAAGGTTCAATGGTGACATCGAGAGAAAGTGATAATATACGTCGGAAATAAAAGTGACAATAATTCCCAAAAATTAATTCAAAATATTATTACAAATTTTAAATAAAGGTTTGATCTCACAAAGACTCTCGAAATAAAATACTGAAATAATAAGAGAAATACTGGCTCAATCCTGTGACGGCAACTGGTGATTGTTCAAATAAATACCTGAATATATGTTGTTGGGGTGAGTCGACTAAACTCAATAGGAGAAGTATTTTACATTCAACAATTAGAATTTTATAAATTAAATGACGGAGCATGCTATGATTAAAACATTGAATTAAAACTGAGTGAAATTGACTAGTGAGACAAATTGTGGAAAACGTTCACTATAGTGTGGTATGTACATAAAATAGGCTCCACAGAAATTTCAGTGAAAATGGAGTCACTCACGGCTCCGTGTACATAGTGTTATAGGCACATAGAATATGGCGATACTCGGCGATCGCTAAAACCATAATAATAAGTCATGATCAGGTTTAGGGTTTTGTGCTCAGGGACACGGCACAATTAGCTGCCTTATTACTCTAGTTAAAATAACAAACACATTCTCCAATGGTCAAATGTGCGTATATAAAACAGGATCCCCTCACGGGTCTATTAAATGATATTTCTGCTTGAAATAAAACATGTATAACAAAAATCGTACATATAATACTATAAAACAGATGGTCATAATAGACTTGTCATTTTATATGAGATGATGTCTCAAAATAATCGTTTATAAAATGATGCAATGCTGAACATAAAATAAAACTCATACCTCATGATGACCAACTAATAATCAAAACTCAATCCAAAATAGGAACGTCAAATAATCAGTCGAGTTCAAATTTCAAATCTAGGAATCTAGAAATAATCATTTTACAAATTAGATTGAATTATCCCGTTTAAATTATAAACTTTAGGCTTAAAAAAATGACTCGAGAACAATTGAGTCTGAAGCCTAAACGGGTTTCGAAACTAGCCTGGAGTCAATCCAAAAACAATGAGATTAATTGTCCAAATCGAGTCTAAACTGAGCTTTAAATAAACCAATTTTTGGCCAAAACTGGGCTTGAGCAGCGGCCACAAATCCTTGAGTTGCGGCTCTGGGCAAAAATTTTAAATCAACCCGAGAGGGTCGAGCCACAACCCCAAATTTGGCAAGCCACGGCTTGGCCAAGCAGGGAGCTCGAGCTGCGGCCTGGGCATGGCTGCGTTGCGGCTTGGCTAGCTTGATAGGCCTAGGTCGCAGCTTAGCCATTTCAAGCTGCAGCTCGGCGTCATCTTCTCCGACGCCAGCCAACATTTTTCTTGGAATCTCCAAAATTTTTGCCAATGAAACATTACCAAATCACTGTCTATACATTTAATAACAATTATAATGTCATGTAAGTCCAAAACTAATAGATTAAACCAACCAAATCAACTCCTAATATCAATAATGAAATTCAAACTCAAAACCAACAGAATTTTCAATGTTTCTTCAACAACTTAATAGTTAACTCATCCTGACCTCTCAAAGAGTTCTGAAATTCCCACTCGTGGTCGCTGCTTGAACTAATTTCTTCAACAAAGTCTACTTTGGTGTTCACAACTTCAACTCTATCCTCACAAAATTTGCAAAGCCTCTCTTCCTTCCTTTGCAACTCTTCTCTATAATTTTCTCCATGTAGAAAACACAAAGGAGACAAGTGTTTCATTTAAAGAAAGAAAGAGCGTTGTGTGTGGGGTGAGAGATTTATTGCGGAAGGTAGGCTTTGAAAATTGAGGAATTCCCAGCCCCACAGCCACGTTATTTCCAGCCCACTTTGCCCTACACAATTCAAGACATCACAATCTCCTCCACTTAGGAAATTTTGTCCCTGAAATTTTGAACAACCTCCAAGGTTCCACCAAATAAATGTGGGTATTTTGATGCCATCTCCGATTTAATCTCCCATGTAGCTTCTCTTTCACTTTGGTTCTTCCATTGAACTTGAACCAAAGGAATTTCACGACGCCGTAGGACTTTGATCTCACGGCCAAGTATCCTTTCAGGCTCATTTTCATAAAATATATCCTCCTGAATGGGCAAATCCATCCAAGAAATAACATGCGACAGATCAAAAACATATTTTCTCAGCATGGAAACATGGAAGACGTTATGGACATAATTCAACTGTGGTGGTAACTCTAATCGATAAGCCACCACACCAATACGTTCGAGAATTCGAAAAGGCCCAATATATCTGTGAGCCAATTTTCCTTTTATGCCAAAGCGGCTAACTCCTCGACGTGGTCAAACTTTCAAAAATATAAAATTATTGGCCTCAAACTCAATTTCTCTTCTTAGAAGGTCTGCGTAACTTTTTTGACTACTTTGAACTGTTTTCAGTCGTTCCTTAATAGATTGTACTTTTTCAATTGTTTCCTAGATCAAATCCGGTCTGAGAGCAACACGCTCCTCAGCCTCAGTCCAGTATAGCGAGGACCTGCATGGTCTTCCATAAAGAGCTTCATAAGGCAAAATTCTAATACTGGTTTGATAACTATTGTTATAAACGAACTCCATTAGAGGCAAATGATTCACCTAAATTTCACCAAAATCTAGAGCACAACATTTCAACATGTCCTCTAGAGTCTGAATTGTACACTCAGACTGACCATCCGTCTGAGGGTGATAAGCAGTACTCAAATGAAGTTCAATGCCCAAAGCTTTCTGAAGGGCTCTCCAAAATTTTGATGTAAATCTCGGATCTCTATCTGATACTATGCTGGAAGGAACACCGTGAAGACGAACAATGTTCTCGATATACAACTTACTCAACTTGGTCAGAGAGAAATCCATCCTGACCGGAATAAAATGGGTAGACTTCATCAATCGATCAACTATCACCCATATAGCATTGAAGCTTTGTGTAGTCCTTGGCAAATCGGTCACAAAATCCATAGTGATCTTATCTCATTTCCACTCTAGAATAGGTCAAGGCTGCAACAATCCAGCTGATCTCTGATGTTCATCCTTGACTTGCTGACAAGTCAAACATTTGGACACATAATGTAATGACCTGATTTTTATTACCTTTTAAAATGTGTAAAATTTGCGTGAAATTTAATATTTTTTCTTTTCTTTTATAAACATAGTGGAAGTCTTTGCGTTATTAAAACCTCATAAATTATAAATTGATTCTCTTCTTAGAAATCTGATTATTAAATCTTTTCTTTAAAACTCTTTTCTAAATTACAGTGAAAATAAATAATATTATTTTTTTTGACAATTAAATACTTTACAAAATCATTTCCTTTCTTTACTCTTTAGCCTAGCTAGCCACAAGATTCGCGCATGCAAATCCTTCATTAACTGCTTCTTAATCTGTTCTTCTGTTCTCATGTGTGTACCTACATCGCAAGACTTAACTAATGAGTCCAAGGCTTAGTAAGTGATAAAAAATAAAATTGTACAATGCACATGTCATGCAGCTTTTAAAACCTCTTTTCATTTTCTGTTTCTGTTTCTATTTCTTTTCTGTCTTTCCTTTTCTTTTTCTTTTACCGTTTTCTTGATCTTTACTTTACTTTCTGTTCTTTCTTCACTTGATCTTTACTTTACCTGATCTTTTCTTTACTTGATATTTACTTTACTTTATCTTGAAAGATGTTGGAGATATCTAAACTTGACGAGGAGGAGCAGCCAACTCAACCTCACATCCCCAGACGACCCCTTTATATTTATCTTTATCTTAATCTTGACTTTATTTTATTTTGAAAGCATTAGAGATGTCTAAACTTGATGAGAATGAGCGGCCAACCCAACCTCACATCTCGTCACACCCATTTACGTTCATTTCTTTACATTTCATAACCATTTCATTTCTTAATCTTGACTTTACTTTATCTTGAAAGCGTTTTAGACTGGACGAGGATGAACGACCAACCCAAGCTCACATCGCGTCACACCCATTATGTTCATTTCTTTACATTTCATAACTGTTTCGTTTATTCTTCGTTTCATTTTCAAAACCATGCATGAAAATTATTTTTGTATCTTTTGAAATCATGATGCGTGTCATGCTGTGAATGCATAGTGTCTATCATATCATTATTATAATCTCTAAACTTGTTCATCTATTAAACACATCATTAAAAGAACCTATTTCTAATAAACATTCAGCGAGCAGCAGTACAATTCAATAAACATGCTCAATATCTGACTATTCTAATAAAGCAGTAAACAACCTTAATATCTTACTATAAAGTGGTAAACAATCAGCATGCAATTTCTAACTCTTGTGATGTAGGGTCCTGAAGGCCAAAACACGTGTATTACTTACCTGTTTCCGCAACACATTTAGCACTTTATTTTTTTTTCCGTTAATACCTTCAAAATAATTAACATTTATGTATTAATATTTTTACCAATTTATGAACCCCATCTTTGATACCGCCCCATGTTTATTATTTAATAATTTAATAATCACTTAATGATTTTTTATTAACTTATCTTCATTAAATTAATAGCCAATAAAAGAATAACCCTATTTTCTAGAACCTTAATTTTCATTTTTCTCTTACTTCACAATTATCCAATTTAAACGTAGTTGGCAGTATAATTTCTTCAACCTCGTCCATTTAACAGAATACAATAATCCAATTTCTCCAATTCACCTAAGAGATATCAATGACCAAGCATAAATCCAATTAACTAACAGATCTCACACAACAACGAGTGTATATACATATATATAGACCATGGCTATCAACAACAATTCACAGTGATTATATATATCCATACAAAGAGTATATATTTTCACGGTCCAACCAAGTAGAAAACCCATTCCATTAAGTCATTATTTCTCCCAACTTAGCATTACAGACATGCACATATAAATGGCAGAGCACGGTTAATAAGCAACCAAAAACATTTCAACAATTAACAGAGCAGTGGTTTGAAGTATTCATCACAGATTGTTTCAAATTTTCATTTTCAAGAAATGACCGGACAACAATTCCAATAATAGAATGCTCATCCAATATTATCAACCAAAATTGGACATCAACAATTTTCCTAAAACTCCATAAACAGAGGTGGAGAAAATCTTCTTATCAGATAAATCGAAAAGACCCAAGAGTACCCTACCTCGCAACTTCACACAATGTCAATAACCAAACAACTCTAACCAAGCATAATTATCAATCTGTAAAGCAGGAATCCAATAAAACCCATCAAAGAAATGAAGAGAGTTCACCTACCAGAACACCCGAGGGAAAAGTCATTCTTCTTTTCCCCTTAACCCTTCTCGGCCTTCAGTTTCTCACATAGGGAAATTCTCAGCTCCAAAGAGCTTCACATAGGGAAATTCTCTCTTGCTCACCCTTATAGTCTTTTCTACTAGTATAAAGAGGAACATGTCAAGGGAAACACACGAAGAAAATTACTGAATGTTCAACCACCTCATGATACCCATTTATTTATTGTCGACAGAATAATTGAAGTGGGGACGCATAACCGCGTAGGAGTGGCCGAGAGCTACAGTTGCCCACTCTAGTTTAGTCCTCTTTAGTTCTCCTCACTCGACAACACTCTTATTTTCTTCTTCTTTCAAGAGACTCTGTCTCTTTTGTTTTCTTCTCCAATTCACCAATACCTTCCTTAAACTGTGCTTCCCATATGTAAAGGGAAGCACTTGCATTTTTGTATCGGCCAGAATGAATGAACCGGGTTTGCACCAAAACCACCAAGACCGGTTGACATACTGGTCGCGGTCCAACAAGAAGCACCTGACAGCGGCTCTAACGTGCAATGCCCATTCTCGCTTTGATAATTTTTGGCCAATTCAAATGCCGAGCAATCCAATCACGAAACACCAATTCCACAACAGAGTACAATTCAATCGCGACATACCTCGGTTTGGCACTGTAAATTCACAGCTCATGACTCGTTCGGTCCAAATCATCCCCACGGGTTGGTAACATCGAACCCTAGCCCCGCGCATTGACATCCGCAACTCGCCGGACATCGCCACGGTCGTCGCACACCGGACCCAGCATTGCGTCGTACTCCAGAATCTAGCTCTGCCTTGCACGAGTTCACTCGATTCCCCTCTCGCGATTCTCCCTCTCTCTCTCTCTCTCTCTCAAATCCCTCTTTTCTTTTTCTTTAGAATGCCCATCTTTCTCCTAAGAAAATCGCGGGCCAATTTTCATTTCTAGACCAAGCTGAACTAGCATGAACCAACCAGCGTGAACCAGTCCAGCTTCCTTCCCCTTTTAATTATATATATATATTTATTTTAATTTAATTATTTCAATTCATTTGATTTCTTTTCTTTATTTAAATAAATTCCCCTGTTTATTTAATTAAATTCTTCTTTTAATCATTCACCTTTATTTAATTAAATTCTTCATTTAATTAGATTATTTCTAATCTAATTCAAATTCTCGATTTATTCCAAACATTGCTCGACGATGATTATCAGTCCAATTTAAATTCTTCAATTTGTTTTTTCAAATTAATTTTCCATAAAATAAATCCTTAATGATTATCAAAATAATTCCCAATTAAATTTCTTATCAAATAAATCTTCAACTATCCAATTATACTCAATTAATTTTTGAATTATCTTTACTTAATTTTGTTACAGAAAATTGGGATATTACACATAATCTGTTATATCTCGCTTTATTCTGACCCACCAAAATCGACGCTTCATGTCATGATACATTTTAGTGCTATCGGTATGAATAGAAAATTTGGATTTATAGCTTTATGATAAAACTTCTTGCCTTAAATCTGAATCATGGGCACCACAACGCGGTCTTTGAAATATAGGAAGTCAGTGGAACTAATTTTTCAACCTTCAAATTGCTGACCGGCTCGAATTTGGTCAAATCTCTCATTCAACTTATTATTAGACTTCTGCCCATCCTAAACACGTTGCAGAAGTGCAGGAGTTGCTATCAAATTAAATACACAAACTGACTTATCATCTTCCTGATAGTGCAATTCATAATCCTAAATAGCAGATATTTCTTCCACTTTTCTAGCACAAGACATGCAAGTGAACCTTGAGGGTGACAACTCAAGGCATCATCCCCAACATTGACCTTTCTTGGATGATATTCCAAGGAAAAATCATAATCTCCCATATACTTCATCCAATGGCACTGTCTAAGGTTCAAATCACGTTGTGTAAATAAATATTTCACGCTCTTATGATCAAAAAACACTTCAAATTTTGCACCATATAAATAGCTTCGCCATATCTTCAAAGCAAGAATAATGGTTGCAAGCTCCAAGTCATGGGTAGGGTAATTCTGTTCATGTGTCTTTAACTGTCTAGATGCATAAACTATAACTCTGTCTTGCTGCATCAGAACGCAATCCAAGCCAACTCCTGATGCATCCATATACACGGCATATGGTAAAGTCTCATTGGGTACTGCCAAAACTAGTACAATAGTTAAACTTTGTTTCAGTTCTTCAAAGGCTATCAGACATTTGCCGTCTCAAATGAACTTAACATCTTTTCGAGTAAATTAGGTCAACGGTAAGGCAATGGAAGAAAAATTTTCTACAAATTAGCAATAATACCCAGCCAAGCCCAAGAAACTCCATACTTTAGTAACATTCTTAGGTGGCTTTCAATCCAACACTACCTCAATTTTAGCAGGATCAACATAAATGCCATTGTGAGAGACAACATGGCTAAGAAACTTAACTTTAGTCATCCAAAAGTTACATTTTTCTCTCTTAGCATATAACTGGTGCTCACGCAACATCTGCAAAACAATTTGCAGATGCTCAATATGCTCCTCATGTGACTTTGAATATATAAGAATATCATTAATGAATACCACCACAAACTGATCAAGATAAGGCTGGAAAACTCGATTCACAAGATCTATAAAGGCAGCTGGTGCATTAGTTAATTTGAATGAAAGCACCAAAAATTTGAAGTGCCCATATCGAGTCCGAAAAGCTGTTTTAGGAATATTCTTCTCATGAATTTTCAACTGGTGGTAGCCATACCTCAAATCAATTTTTGAGAAAAACATAGACCCACCTAGTTGATCAAACAAATCATCGATTCTCAGTAATAGGTATTTGTTCTTTCCCGTCACATGATTTAATTTAGGTAATCAATACATAAGTGAAGAGAACCATCCTCTTCTTCGCAAATAATACAGGCACACCTCATGGTGAAGTACTATTTTGAATGAATTCCTTCAATAATAAATCATTTAGTTGAGTTCTCAACTTATTCAACTCAGTAGGATCCATAACGGTATGGAGCCATAGAAATTGGAACAGTGTCCGGCACTAAATCAATAAAAAAGTCAATCTCGCGGTCGGGTGGCAACCCGGGCAGATCCTCGGGAAAAACATCCTGAAAATCAAAGACTATCAATAGCTCTGGATCTTGATTACTAGAAATGCGGTTACTGCTAATCGTAAAAATACTCCTATAGTGCTCCAATTTCCTTTGATCACCCTAACAGGCTCGTAAAGTAGAATCGATAGGGAATAGATGAATACCATATGAATATACTAGACTTCGACCATCCATTAACGTCAAAGTTATCATCCTCCGATGACAGTCAATTCTTGCTTTATAACTATTCAACTAGTCCATACCTAGTATCACATCAAATTGATCCATGGGTATCACAATCAAGTCAGCGAATAATTCGTGCCCACAAATGACAAGGGCGACAAATTCCGCAAAAAAAAATTCATGTCATGACTTTACCAATAGAGGTACTCAACATAAGAGGGTTTTCAAGTCTCTTTATAGTCAGACTCAAAATATCTACAAACGATGCAAAAATGAAAGAATGAGTTGCATTAGTGTCAAACAATACATGTGCAGTAGTAGAAAAAATAGGGATTGTACTATTAACGACAACATGGTTAGGCATATCAATTGCCTCAGACCCTACAACTACATATAATTGTCTCGTCACTTTCTCCTTTCCCTTTCTGCCACCTTTGCAACCACCTTCAGATTGGCTATGAATGAGTCTTACAAACTGGCTAGAAGACTTGGAGTGGGGCTAGAAGAAAAACTCTGCTAATACCCAGCAGGCCTATGAAATTCTGTGCCAACAGGCTAGTACTGATGCTGATATAGCGGCCTATAGCAGATAGACTGTTGAGGAATAAATGATTAGGCTCATAATAAACACACGGACCCTATAAGGAAAATCCCCGACCAGCCCCAAAATCAAGCCTGAATGGAGTCGACCATGTAGGTGCAGAACTAGCTTGAGAAAGCCTATGATTTGCTAGGCAGTTCCTCCTCAAATGTCCAGGTTGCCCTCAATTATGGCAAATATAAGGGCCTGTAGGCCCACTAGTATAAAGGGTACCACTAGAAAGTCCACCAGAGCTACTCTGAGAATGACCCCTATGGTTTGGACCCTTTCTCTAGTCTTTCCTAGTAATTTTTCCACCTGTTTGTGGCTCTTTCTTCACTTTATCTTTGTATTCTCCAAAGAATTCGTCCAGATCAGCCTCGACATGCTGAGCTGTAGCTACCACTTCAGAAATATCATTGAATTCAACAACAGAAAGTCAAGATCGAATTTTTGGCCTCAAGTTCATTCAAAACTTCACCATCCTCTCCCTTGGGTCCACATCCTTGTTATACTGGGAGAGTTCCACAAATTTTGCATGATACTCCAGGACAGTAAGATCTCCTTGAGATAATTCCTGGTATGCATAGATTATTTTTTGTTTATGGCCAACGTTGCAGTAGTTGCTCCGAAAGATAGCTTCAAATTGTTCCTAAACCATCTCAATAACTAGAAAATCTAACTTCAAAGACTTCCACCAAAATATAGCCATTTTTTCAAAATAAAATACTATAAGACCCACGAGGTATTCAGCTAGGAATATAGCGCATCCATAATTTTAAGCATAACATTCAACCAATTTTTCAGCCACAAGAGGGTCTAGTCCCCCCTGAATACTGGTTGATTTAGATGCCCCAATTCCCTTAAATAGTCCATTTGGCGAAGTACAGGGTTCTGAACTACGCCATCTCTAGGCAAATTTTGTAATACATCCCTCAAAGCAATGAGGGGATCCATTGGTTGAGACTTAGTTGTCTATGCAGCTGGTGCTACAGGTGCACGATCTCTAGAAGCTCTTCTTGGATACATATTTCCAAAAGTCTAAAAAAATTTCAATAAAGATTAGATTTCGTCCTTAGGCACAATAAATAAAAATATTTTTATATAATCACTCTACCTATCTTATTGATGTCACGTTTCAAGATGGTAGCCTAGCTTTGGTGCCAAAATTTCTATCACATCTCGGAAGGGACCCAAGACAGAACGAGGAGCGACCCAGGCCAAAACCGGACCGAACCACCAGACCCTTTAGTCCTTTATTTAATTACTTATTTATTTATGCAGTTGAAGACTTTAGTGAAATATAATATTTGTTACGGCCCAATCAAAATGGATTATACTGAAGGTCCAATGGTGACATCGAGATAAAGTGATAATATACGTCCAAAATAAAAGTGCCAACAATTCCCAAATTAATTCAAAATATTATTACAAATTTTAAATAAAGGAGTTTAGCCTCACAAAGTTTCTTGAAATAAAATACTGAAATAATAAGAGAAATGCTGGCTCAATCCTGTGACGACAACCGGTGATCATCCAAATTAATATCTGAATATACGTCATTGGGGTGAATTGACTAAACTCAATTGGGGAAGTATTTTACATTCAACAATTAGAATTTTATAAATTAAATGAGGGAGCATACTATGATTAAAATATTTAATTAAAACTGAGTAAAATCGACTAGTGAAGCAAAATGTGGCAAACATCCACTATAGTGTGGTATATACGTAAAATACGCACCACAGAAATTTCAGGGAAAATGGAGTCACTCATGGCTCTGGCACACAGTGTCATAGGCATATAGAACAAGGCGATACTCAGTGATCGCTAATACCACAATAATAAGTCCTGATCAGGTTTAGAGTTTTGCGCCTAGAGACACTGCACAATCAGCTGTCCCATTACTTTAGTTAACACAACAAACACATTCTCCAATGTTTGAATGTGCATATATAAAACAAGACTCCCTCACTGGTCTATTAAATGATGTGCATGCTTGAAATAAAACATGACCAGTGAAAATCGTACATATAATACTATAAAATGGACGGTCATAACAGACCTGTCATTTTATATGAGATAACGTCTCAAAATAATCGTTTAGAAAATGATGCAATGTTGTATATAAAATAAAACCCCTACCTCACGATGAGCAACCAATAATCAAAGCTCAATCCAAATGGGAACACCAAATAATCAGTTGAGTCCAAATTTCAAATTTCGAAATTTAGAAATAATCATTTTACAAAATTAGATCGAATTATCCCATTTAAATTATAAACTTTAGGTTTAAAAAAATGACTCGAGAACAATTGAGTCTGAACCCTAAACGGGTTCTGAAATCAGCCTCGAGTTAACATAAAAACAATTGGATTAATTGTTCAAATCGTCCTTAAAATTAGGTCTAAATCGAGCTTTAAATAAACTAAATTTTGGCCAAAACTGGGCCTGAGCTGTGGCTACAAATCCCTGAGCTGCGACTCAGGGCAAAAATTTTAAATCAACCCAAGAGGGTCGAGCCGCGGCTTGGCGAAGCAGGGAGCTAGGTGTAGTGCCCCGTTTTATTTTTTATTTTTAAGTTGAAAATCAAAACACTTTTCTTTATAAAATGCATAAAATTTAATTATTTCATTCAAGTTGCGTAGCGGAAGACTTATCCTTGATTTCAAAACACATTCCATAACAATATTATAAACCATTCTTTGCCACATTTTGAAAATATAGTTTGCATAGGTATAAAAACATTCACATAAGTTAGTTAAAATCTATTACAAAACAATTGTCCAAGTGTCAAAATACATATACCAAAACATACGACATCGAGCCAAAACCCACCGGTCAGTTCACCAACAACACAAAAGGCTCAACATCGCAATGGTCCATCAGCTGTGTCCTCTACAATCTTTTATTAAACCATAGGCTCTTTACCTATATCACAGGACTTAAACAATGAACCTAAGGCTCAATAAGTGATATAAATTATACAATGCTCATACTATGCAACTTTTATAAAACATATACAGTTTTCATTTCCATTTTCCTTTACCTTTACCTTGAACTTTAACTTTACTGTTAATTTAACTTTAGTTCCGCTTACCCATAGAGGCGTTGGAGATGTCAACTTGACAAGGTAGAGTGGCACCATAT